>QKWP01000002.1:405593-512392 GCA_003550325.1 Gigaspora rosea | reverse complement strand
TCTCTTCATCAAGGGCAAAGTGAGGTGTTTGTTCTTTCCTAGCATTAAACAAATAATAAATACTTTTAATTATGGCATTAATAAATACAATAAATACACGAATTACCGATGCTTTCAATCAACTGAATTTCGATAGCAGTCAAATATTGGACGATACGAATGATTCAAACGGAAATTATTTGCTCGATTATTGTTACGAATATGGAATAGGAATTAGAGCCTGTTTATTACTTAAAAAAAAAATTAAGTTTTTATTGCGTCCTTAAATAATATTAAAAACCTCAATCAGGTTAGGGCATTAGGATCCCGAAAGATATAACCACTTACGTCTCTTCATCAAGGGCAAAGTGAGGTGTTTGTTCTTTCTTTCCTAGCATTAAACAAATAATAAATACTTTTAATTATGGCATTAATAAATAATAGTAGCGAGGCAGTCCAAGTTCTAGAAGTAAACACCGGGGCTAATAAAAACGAAATCAAAAAGGCTTATCGAAAAGAAGCAAAAAGTGGAACCCTGATAAGCGAAAAGTAAATTCCAAGCAGGGTCGGAGTTGTAGTAATCAAAAATGCGGCTCTCCTGCTGATAGAGAAAAGTGGGTTCACTCCGAAAAGTGTAGAGAGATTTATGAAAAATTTGAAAAGAATTAGTAGTGTGTTCAAGAGGCTTATAAATTTCTAACAAAAAAAAAAAAAGATACTTAAAGCTTCGTTTGCGAAAAGTCTTCCATATAGTATTATAAACGGGGATTACAGTTTTTTTTAAAAAAAAATTACTAAGTTAGGGTAATAGTACTTTAAACTGTACGATAAAACAAAAAAAAAGTAAAGCGCAAATATCGCGCGTGTAGTAATGTTATCATTACACACTATATATAGGGTTAAAAAAAAGTGGTTTCACTCCGAAAAGTGTAGAGAGGTTTATGAAAATTCGAAAGGAATTAGCAGCGTGTTCAAGAGGCTTATAAATTTCTAACAAAAAAAAAGTTACTTAAAGCTTCGTTCGCGAAAAGTCTTCCATAGAATATAAACGGGATTACTGTTTTTTTTAAAAAAAAATTACTAAGTTAGGGGGTAAAAGTACTCTAAACTGTACGATAAAACAAAAAAAAAGTAAAGCGCGAATATTGCGCGTGTAGCAGTTTAATTGCAAGGAACACAATTCAATTCAATTATTTATATTGTTATTCTAAACGTTATTGTGACACACTATATATAGGGTAATCTAAACGTTATCATTACACACTATATATAGAGTAATCTAAACGTTATCATTACACGTTATCGTTACACTCGAATTTTTTTAGTATATAGTTATAGATTATAGATACAGATAATATAAAATGCGCCTATAGTGTTTACATAAATTTTTATAAAACAAAAAATAAATTTTCATTACTTTAGGGTTAGAGTAAGGCCTGGAATTTTATTGAGGCANTTACATAAATTTTTATAAAACAAAAAATAAATTTTCATTACTTTAGGGTTAGAGTAAGGCCTGGAATTTTATTGAGGCATTAATATATACAAAATTTAGCAAGAAATTTTTTTTATTAAAGCCCCAAAGGTAGTTTTATAAGCAAACTTTTGAAATATGAATATTTTTTTAAGAATTATTTGTTCTGTAACTGTAGATTACAGATAAATTTTATAACTATAAATAATATTATTAGGTAAATGCATAGCATTGTTTGTCCGAAGCTAAATATTTATCAGTTATATAAATTTAATAATTAAAAAGTTTGCTATTTACTAGATAAAAGCATAGTATTGTTTGTCTAAAACTCTCTTGTACTTTAAATTTTATATATGTTCTAATTTATGAAATTAATAATAACTTTTGATCCACCGGTCCGTTTTGGATGATTTAACTATCAAAATGTTCGTCTCGATGAGACGATTCTAACAAGCCCAAAATTGTTAAAATCCAATTACAGGATCCCAAGATCGTTCATCACAAAGTAAATTTCTTTACTATTGAATAACTTTTGATCTACTGGGCTGTTTTGGATGATTTAACCACCAAAATGTTTGTCACAGTGAGACGATTCTAACAAGACCAAAATTGTTAAATCCCAATCACAGGATCCAGAGATCGATAAAGATTTATCAATCATTTAATCAAATTAATTTATATATAAAAATTAATTTGATTAAATGATTGATAAATCTTTATCGATCTTTGGATCCTGTGGTTGGAATTTAACGATTTTGGGCTTGTTAGAATCATCTTACTGAGATAAACATTTTGGTGGTTAAATCATCCAAAACAGCCCAGTAGATCAAAAGTTATTCAATAGTAAAAAATTTACTTAGTGATGACCGATCTTGGGATTCTGTGATTGGATTTTAACAATTTTGGGCTTGTTAGAATCGTCTCATCGAGATGAACATTTTGATAGTTAAATCATCCAAAACGGACTGGTGGATCAAAAGTTATTATCAATTTCATAAATTGGCCAATTAAAAATAATTTAAAAATCATGTGAGTGGACAGACAGAAAGTGCAAAGTTGCGGTTTTGATATATTGATATGTTATGCATTAAGAAAGTAACTTTTGTATCACAATATGAAGAAACTAAAGGTCCTTCGCTTTGCTTTGGACAACTAGATAATACATAATTAACATCATGCAAAAATCGTATAATCAATGATCATAGCAAAGTATAATTAAAATTAGAGTTAGTGTGAAGCTAGGATTTAAAATAAATTATAATTTTATTAAAATTTAGCAAGGAATTTTTTTGTTAGAACCCAAAAGGTAGTTTTCTATATGAAATTTGAGTTAGAAGCAATTTTTGGCAAAACGAATATTTATTTTGATTCTTCCCAAATATGTAACATTAAACCTGATCTTCAAATTTGATTGGCCTGATTAGATGTGGTTACTGTAACCACAGTTACAAATTAATTAACTCTTTTTTAAAAGAATTTAACTAATTTTAACACCTGGTTAAAGTTATAAATTTTAACCACCCTTTATTTTTATAGAAGTTTTTTATATAAAAAATTATTCTTTAAAGATTAGGGTTAGAGTAAGGGTATAGGTATATTAAGTTAGAGGATGAATTGATTATTTATATACAAAATTAGATGCCAAAAACTTTTATTTAATAGCCCAAAGCTAGTTTTTGTAATAAAATTTTGCAATATTGATAATTTTTTGATTTTTTTCTAAATTTTCTTAAAATTTTCTTTATTTTGTTACACAAGATCCTGCGACCTGATTGGTAAATTATAGAGTGGTTACATCACCAGGGGGCAAGTTAGCAACACTCTTTTTAAAAAATAAACAAAAAAACTGAAATTTTATGTTATATCTGATCTTAAATTTTGATTGGCTATTCTAATGGTTTTGTGTAATATGGTGTAAGTAAATCTAATAAAATAAACTTATCATAAAATGATAATAAAAATTATTTCAAGATCTTCTTTTTTTTTCACTTAGGCAGTTTCGCCAGTATTTTATTAAGATACTAAGTATATCGCTACATAATACACTTGTTTACTCCTAATTTGCAAATCTGATATTACCTGGCTGCTGTAAAAAGTGCCCAAGTACAACCTGCTGCACTAATTTGAAGACCGGCTAAAAACTAGAGGCTAAGTTAAACTAGCCTAAGTGCTACACCATAATGGCTTCTTTTCTCCTTCATATTTCTTTAACTAACAAGGAATTTACTAAGGACAAAATAAGGAGAGGGGGTAAATATAAAAAAAATATCAAGCCAAAAAACGAGAGATACAAAAAGAAAAACAAACAAAAAAGAAAAAAGGAAGAGGAAAACAAAAAAGAAAAAAAACCATATGGTAAAGCACAAAGGCTAGTTTAACGAAAAAGAAACAAAAACCAATGGAAAAAAGAAAAGGGAAAACACTATTATAACTCGTGGTAGATTGAATAAAAATTATATAACAAATGCAACTATTGTATATCTCTACTTTAAAGCTATGCCTTAATTAATATCTTCTTCTGACTATACGACCAACTCGAATATCCCTATACTATATCGATTGAGCACGTCGTATGGAGTAGCACCGAAACCGTATTCATAAACAAACATGTCACGTGGTTGTATTCTACTGGGTCTGTCCGAATTTGGAAAAGTAAACAGTCGATCTTTTGGAGGGAGTAAACCAAATCCCCACTTTTTATCGAAAATTTTGGAAAAAAGGCAGGAAGGTGAAAAAGATGATACAAAGGAATCACTTGTAAGAAATCTACAGGAGAGTGTTGTTGGAAAACTCATTTTTTTGCTGTTCCCCATTATATAGTCACAGGTTACTTTGTCGACGGAGCGGAAATGATACCTCTACCAAAATTTTTCGTACAAAGGCGCCACCTCCTGCCAGTTATCTTGTACCAAAACGCTTTTGGCTTGCATGCCGAATATATCAAAGGAGTCCCTAGATAGCAGCAATAGTTAACCTTTGTAGAAACCGTAGATCCTGTATACTTCTACCCACACTCCAACAAAAAACTTTTTGTTTTTTTCTGTCAGAAATTTGGTCCAAGTGATCATTGGAAAGAGTTGTTACTATTTCCGTTTTCCAAGATCTTCTTTTATTAGATATAAAAAATCATAAATAAATAGTTAAAATTGAAGAACTTTTATATATAAACAAAATAACTTTTAGTTATTGTATATTTATATTTTCACACTGGACCATGCATATTATTGATTTCATATAGTACTAACTAAAATTTTGAATTCGCATAATATATATGTATATACACAACAATTTAGTATTAGAAATAAACTAAATGATTAAATATCAAATATAAAATTGTAATACATATTCTACAATATATAATAAAACTATTTTTAATATAGACTACAAATAAATAAAATAGGACCTGCTTATTACTTTAAAAAAAAAATTAACATGTTTTTATTCATTCTTAAATAGTACTAAAAACCTCAGATCTGGGTATTAATTTTATGGTCCCAAAATATTAACTACTTACTAATGACTCTTCATATCTAAGTAAAGCTTCGAGTGTTATAAACTATTTTAATTTAATATTATTATAACAGTCATAGGACATTTTCATTTAAAATTAATCAAATGCTGTCTATAATAAAAATTATAAAAAAAACATATGAATTTACTTTAAACTATAGGCCAAAGATCTAAGCTAGCTTTACTAATTAACTTAAAATTAAATTTTATAGGCATATAGAACAAGAAACGAAGAAAAAATTTAGCTTAAAAACTAGGTCAAATTTTTTGATTTTTGCACTTTTTCAAAATTTAACTTCGCCAAAAACAAATATTAACTAATTTTAAATTAGCAGTTATGTGTAAAATTATGCTCTAAACAACTTTATTTAGTCGGCCAAAGTAGATTACCTTGTAAGAAAAATAGGTTAGCTATATGCTAAAGTTAAAATTTTTCAGTTTGTAATATAAAACCTTTTTTTTTGTCAAGGTAACCTGCTTTGGGCTTCTAAGCAAACTTGTTCAGCTGGTAATTCTACTTAGTTTAAAGTTAAAACACATTTTTTTTGGACCTTTTACTAAGTGAAAAATGGGTTCAAAGTTCAAAAAAAATTTTTTTTTGAACTTTGAACCTTTTTTTTTTTTTTTTTTTTGGCAATCCTGCCTTTATTGACTAAAGAATGTGCATGTTACTACATACAAAAATCTCCAACTACTGCCTTTAACCCTTCTTTTTCTACAATAAAGACTCACCCGGCTACTATAAAGTGCCCAGATGCGATCGCTGCAGCAACCTTTTTTCTATCCTTAGACCTTCAACTCACTAAAGGAGCTCCCTTGGGTCACTGGATGGTGGTCGCTAGCCTTGTCAAGATTGCGTTAAGTACGTTTACCAACAGGTCTGTACAGCCCAGACCATGTCAGTTTAGAATTAGTTTGGACTACGTTGGTCAAAAGTGTTTCGATCTTGTCCCACCGTTCTTTCTCCTTTGCTTTGTACTCTGATTCCGCTTCTCTTAAGGTTTTCTTATGTGAACTTTCCTTATACGATCTACTTCTTACTGCTTTTTCCCTTTTGTCTTTGTTCGAGATACCTTGATTTTTCTCCCATTCGTTAACTGCCTCACATCGGCACACCCAAATGATTCGCTTGAAATCCCTTCTGAGCTCATAAGTATATCTTTTTCGGGCATTTTGCAGTTCTATACTTTTATTGCTGTTAATTAAAAGGATTCCTCTAATGCAATTTATGCGATTTTCAAGCCTGGAATTTCTTGATAATCCAATTAAGACCGCTTCTGTGCTTGCAATTTCCAATGTAGAGGCGTCTTCACTTTTTTTTCTCTTTCTTTCTCTGGCAAAAAACTGTTCTTCTAAGACAAGATTCGCAGCTTTGCGCTTAATTTTCTTCCAGAGGATTTCGTATAGTTCGCAACTTGCTAAGTGTTCTAAATCTTCTTTCTCACGAAAGCATGCTATACAGGTATCTATCGGATACATCGTTGGGTTCCTCTTGTATAGTAAGCTAAGAGTTGGCAGTAAGTCGTTTAGACACTTTGTATCAAACACCCATTCCCTACTACTTTGCAAACTTCTACATCTAGACCCTGCATTTTTTTTAAAATTCTGCCAGATTCCCTTCCAATCAATTTCTGACTCTAAACTATTCTTACTTTTTAAATATTCTATGCTACTAGTGTGTAACCATTCTATGCTATAATACAAATTTGTAATACCATCTATTAACCCTCTAATAGGGGTATCTATTATGTACTAATTCCACCTAGGTACCACCTTTACCAATTTCGACCATTCAATATTCCAACTAATAACTTCTCCGTCCTTGCATTCTTCTTTCGCCAACTTATCCACCTGCTCATTAAAGTAGACGCCACTGTGCCCTTTTACTTTGACGAAGTTGATATCTATCTCCTTACGTTTAATTAAACTTTCGATCATTGCAAGAATGCTTCCATTCTTTAGCTTTGAAATTCTTGATGTTCTCTGATTACAAAGTACTTTTTTGATCATACTGATTGCATTTGCACTGTCAGTATATACCTTAATTTTGCACTTTTGCGGAATTACGAGCAATGCAGTACCTATTGCCCCTAATTCTGCTCTAGTTGATAATGGCCAGTCTCATATTGCACCTGCAAATTGCGCTAAAGTAACTAGATTGGCCTGATCCTGCTCGTTGAGTATAATCCATCCTACACCCATTCTTCATGGTTGAGTACTATTTCCAGACTTTTCTAAAGAACCGTCTGTGTAGATACCTAGATTCTGGAATGTTGCTAGTGTTTGCGCAGGTTCCTTGAGCCTAATTCTAAAATCTTGCTCCACAATATACTTGTCAATTAATGAGTTTTCTACTGTTTCGACGAAAACTTTTACGTCCGTGTTTACTGTTCCTGGGTCTTGGGTTTGTAAACCAATATGCGTGCTCAGGGAATTAAGTGGAATTTCACAGAATGCTCTGTTCTCACCTTTTCTTTTGACAACTTCTTTTTTTAAAGCTCTTTTACTTTCACAGAACTTTTTCCTAATTATACACATTTCGTTATTGTTCTCTTCACCTATTTGACACCCTGCGCATTTTACAAGAGACTCATTGTTTTCTTTTCCATCGGTCCAGTGTTCAATTTCCATGACCTCTCCTTTTTTCCTTTTAATTCTTCCTATCTCAGTCTTATCTCTACTTGTACCGAAGAGGACCCATTCCAACTTTCTTTTATTTCTAGAAACCAGTATCAAGGTAGGTTGGGTCGCCAAGCTGTTTCCACACACTAGTCTAAATTGGGACTTAACTTCTCTTGTTATAGTGTTGTGTATTAAAAGCTCTTCCATTCTTTGAAACTATACTGGTTTTTTTCCACAGCCACTAAACCCTCTAAGTTTTTGCAGTTGTGACCATGTCAACAATTGTGCACCGTCCTGACTGATTAACTGCTCCACTATTATCCAACGATTGCTTTTATTCTTCAAGAAACTTTTTTTTTCTTTCATATTTAGGAGGGTCCAAATTTCATTATTGTTTTTGTCTGCAAGCTTCACTGCCTCTTCTAATTCTTTGCACTCTAGCTTGATTTTAATTGTTTTTGCTTCTTGCACTAACTTTGTATTAAAATTGAATCGAAACTCACTACTCTTGCATCTGTCAGTGTTCCAAGCAAGAATACACTCCGTACTTTTACTATCTAGCTGAGCCTGTCTAAGTCTAATCCAAGTTACCGACCCTACTATTCCTGTATTGTTTAATCTTTCGATTAGACTTGGTATTTGCTGAGCAAGTCTTGCTTGCCAGATTGTTCTAAGTTCCACAAGATTACAATGATGCAGGATTCCATTTGCTGTGGAACTTGCCAGCCCTGCCTTGTTTTTAATGAGCATTAACCACGGTCTGTGCAAATGATCGCACACCCGCTTGCTTACTATGTGACATCTTAATCTGTATTCTATTTTGGGTATTAAAACCTTGTTGTTGATGTATTGTAGATGCCTGAGTGTAATCTTTTTCTTTTTTAAAATCCTTATTAGACTTTGGATTTCCTGCTCCACCAGTCTTAGACCACGGTTTTTGCTGTTTTTCTCAGAAACCCAGATGTCTAGGAACCTTGCCGGGTTATCCTTTTCTTTTGCTCAGATTTTTGTTCCATCGCTAGAGCAGATTTTGCATTCTTTATTCGATGCTTGCTGATTTCCGTTAATCACTATCAATTCTGATTTGTTCTTGTTAATTCTAATGTCATTCAATTTGTAAAAGTCATCAGCCAACTCCAGCATTTCCTCTAGCTCCTCTTTGGTCTTAGCGATCCAGGTCGTATCGTCAGTGTAAGCCAAAACTGCTTGTTGCCATTTTATATATTCAATTTTATTAGTACGCAAGTCTACAGGCCATTCTACCTCAACTTCGTACCCCCACTTTTTCCATCTTTGAATCTCACATAAAAGAGGATCATAAAATATACGCCAGACCAGAGGAGAGAGCACCTCTCCTTGATCAATACCATCACCGACTATGACTTGTTTTGTGTTACCGAAAGCAGTAATAACTTTAAATTGTCTCTTGGAGAAAAGGTTTACAACATATTTGCAAAGATTTTCGGGTAGCTTAATTCTTCTAAGGGCCAACTCTAGAGAATCCATGCTTACCGAATCAAAGGCCTTTTGCATGTCTTGGAATAAGACCCATAGCTCTTTTTTCTTCTCCCTGGCCTCTTCTGTTATACAATTTAAAACGTGTATAGGATCTTCAGTACTTTCTCCTAACAGACCCGCGAAATTTGGTCCTTTTAGTATTTTTTTTCCTTAAAGATTCGATCTAATCTTCGCATTAGAATCTTGTTTAAAACTTTTTTTACTGTTTCTAAAAGTAAGATAGGCCGAACATTGTTCAAATTGAAGTTCCACTCCTCTTTTTTCGGTATAGGATATAAAAGACCCAATTTCCGCTTCTGTGGTATTTTGCCACTTGCTAAACACTTGGACAAAAATTCAATACAAAACCGTGTTGTGTACTTTCCGAGCCGCCTTAAAATAGGATATGTGATTCCCGATATTCCAGGCGCTGAGTTGCTACGTGTTGTGGAAAGTGCCTGTTCCTATTCTTCCAAAGTAATTTCACTTAGTACTTGGTCGTACCATTCTTCTTTTATATCCTCTTTCGGTTTATATTGCTCCTGCCATTCTTGTTTTAAATTGTTCTTTAAAATGTATTTCTACTCAGTTGAGAACTTCTTTTTCTTTTGTATATAACTTAAAGTCATCCCCTACATCTTCACAAACTCTATCTATCTTAATTTTCTTGGTCGGCCTCTCTAAAATGCTATTTAACATTAATTTTTGATTCGTGACTATTCTGTTGCATCTTTCTTCTATACTCTCTCTAATCTTGGATTCTTCTAGTAACATGTTTTTTTTTGTTCCATACTTTCTTAACCAGTTTAGCCATAAGTTCCAAGTGCTTGTAAATTTCATCTGACCATAGATCGATTTCATTTTCAAAAGTTAAGTCCTCTTCTAATTCCGCTTTGATTACTTTCGATATGCTCTCTAACTCTTCTTTATCTTTGTTATTTAATGCTTGTTCTATATGTTTTTTACTTTTTCTACACAGTTTGTTTAGCCGTTTGGACAGTTTTCGCAGACTGTGAGTTTGTTCTTCACTAGGTTCTTTAGTTTTTGTCGCAGTAAACCACTTCTTTGGTAGGATTTTGTTTGCTGCTGTTTTTATACTCGATTCTAACCAGTCTCATTTATTATCTAAATCTTCTTAAAGGACCAATGCTTCTGTCCTAGCATTTTCACTGTTTGTTTTTTTCTAATTTTTAACTTTGGACTTTAAGATCTCGTCCGTTCTTTTTGCGAAGGTAATCCAATCTTCTTCCTGGATTTTATTTGTATCAATACAAATTTTTTTGCTTTTTGCTCTCCGTTTTTGAGCATTTTTTGGCTAGGAACATGAATGCTAACAAATAACCAGGCAAAGACTATGTAATGGTCACTATTCGTGTATAAGCTTATTTTCTGTATTTTGCATTTTGCTAAGTCAATATGCCAGTTGTGCGATAACCAAATGTAATCAATTTTTGAGTCTTTGGTTAGACCTTTTCGTGTAGTGCTACTAACACCTGCATCTAAATGCGTGAATGTGTTTTTAAAGCCGCTGTCTAATAGCTTTTGTAATAGAGTTTTCCTGTTAGGACCTGTGTTTGGATTCTTGCTATTTAACGTGTTATTATTGGCCTCTGCATTAAAGTCACCCATAATTAGGACCTTTGCTTTTTGTATATTCTCAACTCTATTAAATAAGTTCTTGCATATTTTTTTCTCTTGTTCTTTATTGTTGGGCAGAATATAAATGACGAAAAGGTACAGACTTGATTTTTGAATACTATATTTGCTTCGATTGTGTAGAGTGACCATCTTATCACTCTCGCTATGTGCTTTTCCATTTTTTTGTGTATGATTATTGCTATGTCTGAACCCTTCTTCTTATCTTCTTCTGCTGATGCCCAAAAACCCCTATAATTTTCGTCCTTATTTATTAACCATTTACCTTCCTTTTCTTGAATATTTGTTTCACACAATCCGACTATATCCACTTCTTTTAAATCCATCAAATCAACTAGGCTCTCTAACTTTGTTCTGTTTGATTTAATCCCATTAATGTTATGAAATGCAAATGTCAAAAGATTGTTTGTTCCCCCTTCTTTTTTTCCCAGCACCTGCTGCCTGTGCTGCTAGTTTTCTTTAAGACGCCCACGGCTACTATTAGGAGTGATTTGGCCAATCCTTGTCTTTGCCCATTCTCCATATGAGAACCTTTTTTTGTATAAATGGTTGCTTTTGTGTGCTGAAAAAAAATTTGAGCCCTCATGATTGTTAAATCTATGTGACCCTTCTAGTCGGGTTAATCTGCTTAAAATTTCCAAGAGTAAGTCTTTGTTATTAATATCAGCTTGAAGTGTAGATGCATTTTTTTTGATATTTCTACTTTCTTTCTTACTTTCTACTTCTTTTATGAAGCGATTGTGTGAAATGATAGATTTCTCCTCTCGGCTTTCTTCCATAGTAGAGTCATCCAATTCTTTATAAATCTAGCTAAGCATTGAATTAAAATATTTAATTCTGGTTTTGAGTGCCTTTTGCTTGTCCTCCATATTTTCAAATTCCACTAGAGCTGATCCCCTTTGATAACCATTTCTGTTTTTAAAGATATGAACCATCTTGGCCTTAGTATGTTTAAGCTATCTCTGCAAGATTACTTCATTTGTAGTATGTGGTAGGCCAGAAAGTTTTGCCGTAATTTTCCTTCTAGATTTTAGTACTTCTTTTCTATTCTCTCCAATTGTCATACGAGTCAGTGATTCATTATTGTGTGGAATTGCCCAAGTGCTTTGAAGCTGTTCTTCTTTGTTAGGAGATAAGTATACTACAAGTTCGAGTTTAGTATGACCGGCTCTATTGACTGTGCGATACGAATTTTCTATTTGGCCAAAGTTATTAATGAATTTAAACAGATTGTCCGTTCTACCCTTTGCCGGCATGTCCCAAAAGGTGATTTTGGTCCTTTTTAGTTTCGTCTCCTCATCTATATTATTTTTCGGGTGAAAGACCTCTGTTATACTTTTTTCTGTATTTTTCGGCCCATACGATACTTCTTTCCCTTTGTATGATTTGACCATAGGCACGTTTGTTTGTCCTGTTATACTTTTTCCTTCATACTTTAAATTTAGTCTATTTCCTGGAGCATGTATCGACCCATATATATCCTTTTTGTCTTCAGATAATCTTTCTCTTCTTCTGTATCCATAATACTGCTAAGTTGTTCCTCAGTGCCATAATCCCTCAGTGCCATAATCTAGACAGCCTGTTTCTGAAAGCACCAGTAGTATTTTCTTTTTTTCCGCTAATTCCTTTTTTAGAGTTTCCTTTTTTAACCAGTTCCTTTTTCTTCCTGTAGGCGAAGTTCCTTTTCTTTAAGCAGTGCTTCTTCATTTACTTGTTCTTGTTTCTTAATTTCTGCCTCTTGTAATTCTAAGATTCGCAGAATAGCTGATTTCGCTGATGGGTGTGCAATGTTCATAAATTTAATGATGAACTCCTCTTGTTCTTTGCTGCTTGTTTCATATCTTAATGCTGGAATAGCCTTCAAAATCTTATCAGTCGGGTTGTTAAGAAAATCTCTAGCTGCATCTAATTGTGTAGTGATTATCTCCATCTGCTTTTAAAACTTTCCAGAAATCTATTTTTAGAGTCCAATGTTGTGTTCATGTGACTGAAGTGGACATATTTGTTTATTTGATCAATTAGATTGTTCGGACGTGATTTCTTTGTTACGTGTAATTTGATCAGAACAAAACAGATCTGCAATACAGGGTCTCANATATTTAATTCTGGTTTTGAGTGCCTTTTGCTTGTCCTCCATATTTTCAAATTCCACTAGAGCTGATCCCCTTTGATAACCATTTCTGTTTTTAAAGATATGAACCATCTTGGCCTTAGTATGTTTAAGCTATCTCTGCAAGATTACTTCATTTGTAGTATGTGGTAGGCCAGAAAGTTTTGCCGTAATTTTCCTTCTAGATTTTAGTACTTCTTTTCTATTCTCTCCAATTGTCATACGAGTCAGTGATTCATTATTGTGTGGAATTGCCCAAGTGCTTTGAAGCTGTTCTTCTTTGTTAGGAGATAAGTATACTACAAGTTCGAGTTTAGTATGACCGGCTCTATTGACTGTGCGATACGAATTTTCTATTTGGCCAAAGTTATTAATGAATTTAAACAGATTGTCCGTTCTACCCTTTGCCGGCATGTCCCAAAAGGTGATTTTGGTCCTTTTTAGTTTCGTCTCCTCATCTATATTATTTTTCGGGTGAAAGACCTCTGTTATACTTTTTTCTGTATTTTTCGGCCCATACGATACTTCTTTCCCTTTGTATGATTTGACCATAGGCACGTTTGTTTGTCCTGTTATACTTTTTCCTTCATACTTTAAATTTAGTCTATTTCCTGGAGCATGTATCGACCCATATATATCCTTTTTGTCTTCAGATAATCTTTCTCTTCTTCTGTATCCATAATACTGCTAAGTTGTTCCTCAGTGCCATAATCCCTCAGTGCCATAATCTAGACAGCCTGTTTCTGAAAGCACCAGTAGTATTTTCTTTTTTTCCGCTAATTCCTTTTTTAGAGTTTCCTTTTTTAACCAGTTCCTTTTTCTTCCTGTAGGCGAAGTTCCTTTTCTTTAAGCAGTGCTTCTTCATTTACTTGTTCTTGTTTCTTAATTTCTGCCTCTTGTAATTCTAAGATTCGCAGAATAGCTGATTTTTCTGATGGGTGTGCAATGTTCATAAATTTAATGATGAACTCCTCTTGTTCTTTGCTGCTTGTTTCATATCTTAATGCTGGAATAGCCTTCAAAATCTTATCAGTCGGGTTGTTAAGAAAATCTCTAGCTGCATCTAATTGTGTAGTGATTATCTCCATCTGCTTTTAAAACTTTCCAGAAATCTATTTTTAGAGTCCAATGTTGTGTTCATGTGACTGAAGTGGACATATTTGTTTATTTGATCAATTAGATTGTTCGGACGTGATTTCTTTGTTACGTGTAATTTGATCAGAACAAAACAGATCTGCAATACAGGGTCTCAGCCAGTCCCCAAAAATTTCTTCAAAAAATTTTTCTGAAAAAATTAAATTTCTTTGATAGTAAGTTATTTGTAGGAGCTGGTTCCAAGTGTGTTTACTAAACTACTGTTTATTTTGAGTAACTTTCCTTTTGTCTTATGCGAGTTTAGTGCCTTTACTAGTGTATATTTTGGGTATTAACTGAAATTTGTTTTATGCTATTTTTGGAAATATGGATCAGCGGAGAGAGTTTTTTGATGTTGAACCTTTTTTCATTTAGTAAAAGATCCGAAAAAACGTATTTTGACCTCAAACTGAGTAGAATTACTAGCTGAACAAGTTTGCTTAGAAGCCCAAAGCAGGTTATCTTGACAAAAAAAGGGGTTTATATTAGGGCCATGACAGATATTACGTAATATCATAGAGGGGGAGGAGGGTAAGCCAAAGTCTTACATTACACATATATAATATATACTAGGAATCGGGAACCGATGTAAGTCCGGAGCATAAATTATACTATATAAAGTTACTTAATTGCTTCTTATAATTTAACTAATTTAACTATAATTTTGGTACTTATAAAATTTTATAAACTATTTAGTATTAATACTTTAAAGTTAAATTTACTAAAAAAATATTATAAAAACAATTATTTAACTTTGTAAAATCTTATAAATTAATAACAACAATAAAATTTTGATTTTTTTTATTATTAAATTTTGCAACACATATGAATTCTGTGCCAGGATTGTCAATCATTATGGCGCGATTTGAAGTTACAAAACTTTTTAAAATTCAATATAGTTAGAGTTAGCATTTAAACTAAGGTTAGAGGTTAGTTATATAGTAAAATCACTTTTGAAACCCTTTTTCTAAAGGTTTTTTGTGCAGATTTTTGAAAAATAAGCGATTTTTTTGACAAAACAAACACTTGTTTTGATCGTGTTATGCTACAAAACCTTGCACAGAACACATGCGTGCAAAAATTGAATTATACATTTGTAATTAATAGGTCAACAGCATTCTTAGATATAGGTTGCTTATAAACCATTTTAAAACCGCATAAATTAGATTTTTCAAGAGCAGAATCCAATAAGATGAAAAAGTAAATTAGTTTACAGGCTTTTCTTCCACAACATTTAATTATGAATTTGGTAATGTTATGACAGAAATGTTAACCGGACAAAAGCCTTTTGATAGACATAAAGTTGATAGTAAACTTGGTGATTTAAAGGATTTATTCAGAAATTTCCGGAACTGATTGCTACATTGAATTGTTGTATAAATACACAAATCTTACAAGAACGGTCTAATGCTTATGATATTTATGATAAATTAAAAATTTTGCTTCATATTATGAAAAAAAATCAAAAAATTCTAGTATTTAGATACTGATAAATTATTGAAACATTACTAGTAATTCTTTAAAATCATTCTACACACATCACTAGTTATACTATGTAAATCAAAATATGTGTGGTCATTTATACAATTTACTTAGTATAGATTTTTTAGTGATCATTTATATAATATGATTTACATATAACAACTGAGTCTCACTTTTTGAATTTATATATAAGAACTAGGTCTCACTTTTTTTGATGTGCAGGTCTTTTAGTAAAACTATTTTGATATTAAATGGTTTGTTGGTACCATGTCTATAAAGTTATGAAGTTTATTTTTATATTATCTATTGAAATCCAGTTCTTTTTATGTATAATCGCTACTTCATTTATTTAAACATTTTTTAAATAACAATAATTAATAGTTATTCGGCACAAAGTGCCAAATAACTGAGTTATTTGCTGTATGCTATTTGATTGGTTGATTTTAAGCACCGAAGGTGCTTAAAATTCGACAAGTCAAATCATATGGCAATAACAGTAAGGTACAATAGTGTTCTAATATTAGTAAAGCGCGATAGTGCTTTATTAGTATTAGAACACTATTGTACCGTAGTTATGAATACTTTGAGGACCCCGGACATCTCTGATATATGTTATATTTTTTTTTTAGCAAATTGATTCAAATTTGATCTAAGGTCCAAATTTAAATTTTAGCAAATTGAAGTTAATTTTAAAAAGGGTCATAATTGAATATTTTGGCGAATTACAAAGATTTTATGCATGTTATATTTTATTTTTAGCAATTTACCCACATTTTTGCAAAAATTATTGTAACAAGTTAAGTTGCGCTATAATGATCAATCCAGATATAACAAGTTGTTAATAGCTATATAGAGTAAAGTGATAATCAATTATAATTAAAAATAAATAAAAGTAGTTGTAGCATGTAATCGGGTTTTAGTATCAATAGCAACTTGGTACTTACCCCGCATATGTATTATGATCATTGATCGTGATTGTATATCAATAAACAAATAAATATGTAATGCAATTGCATAGAGATGTGAATTAGTTAGTAATTCACATAATAATTGTAGTTAATATTATCTCTATAAGTTCTTGATCAAATTTATAAAAATTTTTTTTATTTGAATTCTATGGATTCGTACAATTAAAATAAAAAAATTTTCATCAAATTTGGTCAAGAACTCGTAAAGATATCTTTGATGAAAGTTCCTGTAAACAATTTCAACGCAGCTTCTTTGCAATATGTTTTTTTGCTTTTTCAAAATAACCCACTGTTCGGCGATGATTTACAAGAAATTTTACTATGCTAACTAAAAAAAAATTTATAACAAGACTTATAGTGCATATCATGGACTAATAGAATCTCAAATTTCATGAAAAAATATTGAAAACTCATAAAGATATTAACGTTTTTGTAAATTTGAACGCATACGTTTTCGCAAGTTTTCCCCTAAATTCAAATGCTTCTGGAGGCACTTTCTCAAAATGAAACATACAAAATACGATTAAATAAGTTGATAGAATAGATATTCAAGAGTTTTCAGTTAAAATTTTATCAAAAACGGATTAATATTGATGAAGTTTTAATGATTTTTTCAATTTGCTTCCAGATTCGGGATTTTCTAAAATTTTCAATTTTGATCAAAACAGAAAAATCACCATCACAGGCTAGATTTTCACAAGTTCAAATGAAACAAGTTACTGCGCACTAATAAAATCAATAGAGAATAGATTAAAATTTTGCTTTCTAAAATTTCAAGTTATTTGGTTAAATATTCATTCTATAATAGCTTTTTTCATTTGGCGCAGCTTCTTTTAAAGAAGCTGCGCCAAAATAAAAAAAGCTATTATAGAATGAATATTTAACCAAATAACTTGAAATTTTAGAAAGCAAAATTTTAATCTATTCTCTATTGATTTTATTAGTGCGCAGTAACTTGTTTCATTTGAACTTGTGAAAATCTAGCCTGTGATGGTGATTTTTCTGTTTTGATCAAAATTGAAAATTTTAGAAAATCCCGAATCTGGAAGCAAATTGAAAAAATCATTAAAACTTCATCAATATTAATCCGTTTTTGATAAAATTTTAACTGAAAACTCTTGAATATCTATTCTATCAACTTATTTAATCGTATTTTGTATGTTTCATTTTGAGAAAGTGCCTCCAGAAGCATTTGAATTTAGGGGAAAACTTGCGAAAACGTATGCGTTCAAATTTACAAAAACGTTAATATCTTTATGAGTTTTCAATATTTTTTCATGAAATTTGAGATTCTATTAGTCCATGATATGCGCTATAAGTCTTGTTATAAAATTTTTTTTAGTTAGCATAGTAAAATTTCTTGTAAATCATCGCCGAACAGTGGGTTATTTTGAAAAAGCAAAAAAACATATTGCAAAGAAGCTGCGTTGAAATTGTTTACAGGAACTTTCATCAAAGATATCTTTACGAGTTCTTGACCAAATTTGATGAAAATTTTTTTATTTTAATTGTACGAATCCATAGAATTCAAAAAAAAAAAATTTATTAAATTTGATCAAGAACTTATAGAGATAATATTAATAAAAGGTTTTAAAAGTTAAAATATTTAAGTGACAAAATCGAATAGCAATTCCTTAATTTTATTAATAAAATAATATTATACCCAAAATTTTATTAAATGATTATAATATTTTGCTCTAATAAAACTTATTTAGCACATAAAAATACATTATGCAAGTAAATTTACTTTTATATTTCTTGAAAATTTAAGAAAAGATGCTTAATTTTTGATTTTTTGATCAAAAAATCCAAAATTAAGTATCTCTTCTTAAATTTTCAAGAAATATAAAAGTAAATATGCCAGTAAAATGTATTTTTATATGCTGCTCAAATTTTTTTAGAGCACCTGAACCTAAGAGCACTATCTAAATGTAATAATTTAGTTTTTAGCAAATTACTATAAAAACTTCATGTAATAATTGAATTTTTAGCAAATTTACTTGATTTTAGAGGTAGCAAAAACCTTAAAATTTGTGCAGATCAGTTATGACCTATATGAGAGATGTCCGGGGTCCTATACTTTGTGCTTGAATAACTGGATTATGCGACATTTATATTTGTTGGTTTTGTATACCAACTGTTTTAAATTTTTATGCACGTGAGTTATACACATTGTTCAGATATACCAGAAACATAGTACAAAGTACGTAGTGTATGTTTACAGGCATTTGAAATGCTATATCTCTTTTGTATCTGATTGGTTAATCTATCCTTGTGACTTCTGAATGTATTTCTATACTTTATGAGGCTTTGATCTACTGTATCGCATACAAAAAAAAAACAGAAACTTATGCCAAAACTGGTTTAACCTGTAACTCGCTGAAAATCTACTTTCTGTTCCTGGTTTTGCGTGACAGCGTCACACAGTTACTTATATTTTAAATCCAGAACGGATTTAAAATATTTCAGATAACATGTGTAACTCACGTGCATAAAAATATAAAATCTTAAATGCCGGATAACAGTTAGTAAATGAAAAATTTTCAATATTAAATTTTTATTTAGTATTATATATAGTTTTGATTTATATAATATATCGCACACCCCAATGCACCATACTTCATTAACATCTCTAGATCCATGGGTTGAGTAATAAAAATATGTAAAAAACCAGTATTTGTAAATGATTTTAAATATCACTCAGATCGTGTTCATGAATCATAATAAAGATGATCGTTAGTAAAAATATGTAAGAAGCAATAAATAATTAACTGTTTTATTACCTTGCTTATCTCCAAACTTGATAGATTAGTCAAGTATAAAAAATTTGATCGAGTATTTCTTTACTTCATTAACTGCATATCATTTCCAATTTCAGTATATTGCATTTTTACTTCGCCTTATATAGCTAGTAACACAAGAGTAAGGGTGAGATTAGATATGTAAAGATAATGTAAGAGGAATATAGCGATGCATGGAGAATATGGTGGGATTAAGTGATATATGGAAATATGGCGGGATTAAGCGATATATGGAGGATTAAGCGATATATGGAGAAGATGACGGGATTAAGCGATGTGATGGATCTTAAATTAATGTATTAAGAAGAAATAAATAGATGGAGGGGAAAAATAGATAAAGGGCGAAATAGATAGATAGAAAACAGATGAAAGAGCAAAATAGATAAGCATCTCATTCATGAATTAAAAGTAAAATAAGTAATAAATAAGATAATGCTGTAAGAAAGTTGTATACCGAAAATATATAAAATACTTGTATTTTTTCAATAAAATTCTACAACTAAATATTAAATAAAACAAATAAACAATATTAATAAAGTGCGATTTGTCATGTTTCATGTATAAATCATTAATAATTATTCAATAACATACAAATAACCTTTCGCTAATCAAGATAAATGCTTTTGTTGCATTTCTGAAATAACCATAACATCTATTTAAGACTTGGGCCCGTGACTATTAAATTAGAAAATCAAAAAAAAAGAAAAATTAGTAGAAATGAACCAAATAGAAGAAACCCAGACAGAAAAAAGCCAAATGGAAAGAATACAATTAGAAAAAGATCAAGTAAAAGAAAGCCAAATAGAAGGAATCCAATTAGAAAAAAGCCAATTAGAGGAAAATCAAGAAGAAGGTTTTGTTTATCGCAATATATTTCGAAAATGTAGAAGTAGAAAAAAAGAAACGCCTCAGCAACATGAGATGCACCTCGCACGAGACCGTGAGCGAAAATAGCAAAAAAGAGCAACAAAAAAACTTGAGACATAGCTTACCAATATAAGTGGAAAAAATTCTAGAAGTGCAAACATGAGCAGGCAAAATTCCAGAAGTACAAGTATAAGTATAAGTAGGCAAAATTCTAGAAGTACAAATGCAGTTATTAGTGAACATGAAGATGAATCTGATTTGCTATATACTAGTCCACAATTGGAGTTTAGTGTGTTTCTCAGAAGTATGGAAATGGAAAATGAACATAAAGATGAACAGAATGTGTTGGAAAATACAGATTTACAGCTAGTGTTAGATACATCTCAAAGTGGCGATAATAATATAGTTATACAGCATACTGCCCCTCTTTCTGCTTATTTCAATAAAGCTGATCAAAAACTTCTGCAACAATTTCGTTATAAAATGGATAAATTGGAACATACACTCTGTTCCACATGCAATAAATGTTTTCTATCTATAATACTTGTAAAAAAAGAGTGTCGCTGTTGCTTTACCAAGAAGAACTTATCTAAAAAATTTTTAGCAGAAAATAATATAGATCCAGGGAAAGTACCTGAGGAACTTCAAAAACTTACTGAAATTGAAGAAATGTTAATTGCACAAGTCTTTCCTATAATGATAGTTTATAGACTTCGTGGAAGACAACACAGATATAGTGGAAACGTTATAAACTTTCCTCAAGATGTAGAAGAATTTACTACTCAGCTTCCACGACATCTATTTTCTTTAAGTGTACTTATTGTACGTTGGCAATCTGAAAGAGATCCAGTGGCATTTAGAGATTTTAAAGTATGTCACGATAAAGTCAGCAGGACATTATATTAGTTAAAGGCAAATAATCGTTATTATTCTAAAATTATAATCGATGATGATATTCTTCAATCCTTGCCGGAGGATGGTTCTGTTAATGATCAACTTCGGTGCAATTAAATAATAGATGAATCAAATATAGAAAGTGAAGAAAATGTAATTACAAGCACCTTTGTACCTTTTCTTCCTTCAGATAATAGAGAAGAAACTGCAATAAATAATACACTCAAACGAATGCTGACCAATAATAATATTATTATGTGGCCACATATTAATAACAATTCTATTAATGAGTTTTAAACACCCGGCTATATTGTGTGCGCCTTTCCAACTTTATATCCAACTAGATGTGCCAATCTTCAGGTGGAACATGTTAAGGATGTCAAACCGGCTGAGTACTTCAAACACTTATTACTATATAAAGATGGAAGATTCGCTCATCATGCTCGCTGGTAGTACTTTGCGCTTAATTCCCAAATAAGATGGTGAGCAATACAAGAGAGTAGGGTATATGTAAGGCAGAATTTTAATGATAATCAAATTACAGTTGCAGAAATACAGGAACAGATTGCTAGTGGTGATACACATATGGCAAATTAAATTATGAGATTCGGTCAGGGCTTGTGTGGATCTAGACAGTTCTGGAATGCAAGACATGATGAATTATCAGACAGATCAAACAGTTAGGCTCACAAGGGCTAATCTTTTTCACATTTAGTGCTGCTGATTTACACTGGCCAGAGCTTTACAAACTTATGCCATTTAATGAAAATTGCAATTAAAACATTATTGATAACCCCATATTGCGACTTGGTTCTTTAATAAACGATTTGAGATATTTTTCATGATGTGTTAAAAAAAGATAGAATTTGGTAGACTGGTGGTACAGATTCGAATGGCAACATCGTGGTAGTGTCCATGTGCATGGAATTGGAAAAGTGAAAAATGCACTTAAAATTGAATGGGACCGAATAAAAGAAAATGAAAAATCATTAAAAAAAGTAGTAAAATATATAGATCCTTGGTTACCACTATTAATCCAGGACTTGATGCCCCTATCCTGATTGTCATCCATGTCATAAGCCTTATGATGAATTACATGACGATTTACAAGATTATATCGAATTAGTAAATAAATTACAATGACACACTCGATGCAGTCCTTCTTATTGTCTTTGTGTTAACCGTTCAGGACAACAATTCTGCAGATATGAATATCCAAAAGAGGAAAGTAACTATACCTTTTTGTACGATGATAGCCATAGTCGTCCAGAACTCATAACAGCAAGAAATGACCTGTATTTTAATTCACATAACTGACTTCAATTACAAGGGTGGAGAGCAAATGTTGATTTAAAACCTATTCTTAGTATTCATGCAGCACTACAATATATTTTCAAATATGCAAGCAAGGCAGAGCCGAAATCAGTTGCTTTTTCGAAAATTTTAGACCAAGTACTTCGTAATAGCAAATATAATGATCGGCTACTTGGTCTAGTTCAGAAATTATTGCTCTGCAGTGTTGCAGAACGCGACATATTTGCACAAGAAACTTGTCATATGGGGTCTTTGCCTTGAAAATGATCCTACGGCACTATAAATTTTTTTGAGTAAATCGTAAATAAAGATTGTGTAACCAAAACAACCCAAACTTGATTTTCCGCTAATTCTAGAAGTGATCTTTACAAAACTTTTTTGTTATTTGATAAAATTGATGGTAAAATATTTATCCGCTATGTCGATCATTTTCATTATATTCAACGTCAAATTTCCGGACTTCAATAACTCATTTTAATATTAAGTTAATCAGTTATAAAACTTGCTCAAAATGAACTTTGTGCTTCATAAATTAAGGCTTAACAAAAATCTCAATTTTGGTTTGGGGACCTCGGAACCCTATTTTCAAGGCAAAGACCCCATATTCTTCTTGGAATTCCTTTATATCGTTCAAGCTGTTAATTTATTTCATTAAATCTGAATAAAGAATCACCATGATGGCTTCGTGATACTGGTAGCAGAGAAGATGAAAATAATAGGGAAATTGAAAATACTGGGTGGACAACAAAATCAGCTCTAAAAATATATTAGGATCGACCTTCCAAATTTGAAGATTTTTCATTATATAAGTTACATTTGATACATAAATTTACCAGTAATTGATGGAAAAAATGTGAACAGAAAAATATTATACGTATCTGGCCACGACTATCATCATTGCGAGGGGGTCCAGACCAGGGATGGTAAATGACTTTAAATGACCCAAATGACTCAAATGACAAATGACCAGTCATTGGTCATTTCACGGCCCAAATGACTTAAGAAGGTCATTTAACTCTTGTCAATCAATTATCTAATACTTTTAGCCAATCAAAATTGATTATTGTTCATCGTAAATAAAATGTTGTTAGATGCTATCTAATAAAATTATTACACATGATAAATAACTGAATTATTTGATGAACGATTGCCATTGGTATTTTGGCTAAATGACTAGGTCATTTCCAGACCGGTTGTAAAACGACATTCTAATCGAATCATAAGATCAGGTATGAAGTGATTAAAAAAAAAACACTAGACAAAAAAATAATGGAATTTCCTTTTTTTAAAAAAATAAATAAAAAAGTTCGTGAATAATAATTTACCGATTGTAAATGATATAAATCATTTTCGAATTTACAAATAGCATGCCAATTAATAATCGACGTGAATTGAGGAAAAACATATGTATTCGTGATCGGTAGGATGTCAACTCTATGCAAAATGACCTAATGACCAAATGACCTCACCATTTGGAAATGACCATAGTCATTTGGTCACGAGTCATTTCCAAATGACCAAAATTTGAATGACCTCAAATGAGCGGTCATTTTGAGGTCATTTGAGGTCATTTGAAAAATTGGCAAATGACCAGGTCATTTACCATCCCTGGTCCAGACTGGAAGAAGTTCTGTTATGTGAAGGTCTTCTTCATGTTTGCTATTATGATATTCAATAACTAACTCAAAACGATGCTATTTCATGGTCATTTTTATATGATTAGTATCTTGAAGAAATTAATGCAGACCCAGTCGATTTACTTTGGCAGCCTGTGGATAGCAATGAAAGTGACATAACTACTGAAGATGAAAGTGAAGGGGAACAACTCAAAGATGATGAACAGGACGAATATCAATTTGACTGGATGCTTTTGGCAGAGATGGGTCCTAATTCAATTCCTGATCAGTCTTTTGATCTTGGATCTCGAGATATGGACCAAAATCATGACTGGATCAGTGATGCAAGGCAATATTATTCTCATAATGACCTTGCAGAAGTAAGCTCCTTTGTGCAACAAGCATCTAATTGTAGTAATAGCAATGAAATAGAAGAAAATGAAATTTCAGTTATGGATATTATAGATTATCAAAGTTTAAATGAAAATCAAATGACAATCTTTAAGCAAATAGAATCACATTATTTTAGTATACTTGCAGGTTGTCACACTGAGCCATTAAAGGTAGAGTGTAACATAGATCATTTTTAATAGTAATCACGTTGCAAATTATGCAAATCATAACAAATCATATGATGATCATATGATTTACATAGATTCTAACCAATCAGATTTGATAATTTATGTAGATCTCCTTGTAAAAATTAATAACTTCTTGCAAAATTTTATAGTATTTAAAAATTGAAAAATATATTGAAATATTCTTGTTTATATTTACATAAGATTAAAAATCAATTTTTAAATTGTTTTCGACTAATTTATTTTAATTTTTAAAATTATTCTTTGTTTATATAAACCACTGATTTTTGTATGTACAACAAATAATTCGGCATTTATATTTATATTGTATTATACTATACCTTTAAGAATTATTATAATGGGAACTGCAGGTACAGGAAAATCATACCTAATTAGAGCGATTAGAAGTAGACTTAGTGAAATGGTCGGAAGAGGATCTAAATCACCTATATTAGTACTTGCTCCAACAGGTGTTGCGGCCTTTAATATTAATAGGCAATGATTCACTTAACACTTTCTGTCCCAATACCTATTGGCACTACCCTTGATTTAAAGAGTAAACATCTAAAGCAACTACAGAATAGATTACAAAATGTAAACTATTTTATTATTGATGAGAAAAGTATGGTTGGGCGACAAATGCTTGCCTTAATTGATATGCGGTTACGACAAGCATTTCCAGAATATAAAAATGAACCTTTTGGTGGAAGATCGATCTTGTTGGTTGGTGATTTCGGTCAGCTTCCCCCTGTACTTGATTTTCCTATATATAAGTTGTACCCAAATCTAAATTTGTTCCAATTGTCAATTGGGATGGCCCAGATATCAATTTTATAGCCAAAAATAAAAATTGCCCTAAACTGATCTCTAATTTTACTTTAATTTTACCCTAATTCTAAATTTAATTTGGCCTGATTGTCATCTGGGAAGATTGACATTTGGGCACAATATATACGACCAATATGTCACGAGATCCATTGTCTAACAATGGTATTGTTGCCTATAAACAGTTTCAAGAAGCTTATAAACTCGACGTTATTCAATGTCAATCAGAAGATTCTGAAGAGCAACAAAACTTCAGAGAAATTCTTTTACGATTGCGCAATGGAGAATCTACAATAGATTATTGGAGAACACTTAGTACACGGTTTGAAGATAAAATAATCAGAACAGAATGAGATGAATTTTCAAATGCTATATTTATCCTAACAATATGGACTAAAATTGATTCAATGAATATAGATATGCTTCGGCTCTTAAATGCACCAGTTGCAAAAATTCTTGCTATACATCATAAAGGTGGTGGCGAGGCCAAAAATGCTGATTCGGATGCAGCAAAGGGTCTTAAAGCGAAATTGTTATTAGCCAAAGGTGTACATATTATGCTAATAGCAAATTTATGGACTGAAGCAGGATTAGTTAATGGTTCGTTAGGGACAATTAAAGATATTTTATTTGAAAAAAATCAGGGGCCACCTTCACTTCCTACGGCAGTTTTTATTGTATTCGATAATTACAGAAGACCTACTATTAGCACTCTAGATGGTACCAAGGTTGTCCTGATTGTACCAATTCAACGTACTTGGGAAGGCAAATCTGGAGTGACATGTTCACGTTTACAAATTCCTATTCGCCTTGCATGGGCTATTACAGCATACAAAAGCCAAGGTCTTACATTACCAAGAGCTGTAATCGATATTGGCAGTACAGAATTTACAGCAGGCCTTTCTTTTGTAGCTTTATTTCGAGCCCGTGCCCTTAAAGATATGGTATTTAAGCACTTTAGCTTTGAAAGACTTCAGCGAAATAAGAGAAGTAAAAGAATGCAGGAAAGAAAAGATGAGGAAAAGTGATTGATTTCTCAGTGATTTCTCTAATACCTAAAATTTGAAATAAATTTCACTTTTTTTTAAAAAGTTTTTTGTTCTGTAATTAAGAAAAGTAAGCAAAATCTCCAAGTAATAATAAAAGACACATTTTCTCTAGGACAGTTAAAGGCATTTTATTAGGTGATCAGCAAAATTTTGATTAACTCAAAGCAACGATCCAATGCCACATTTCTTTTTATGCATTCTACAAAATACTCGATTAAAAAAAAGATTTTATTAATCATATATTTAGTTTAAAAATAAAAAATCAAATCTTATTTCTCTATATTATATACTGGTATTGTCCGATTTGCTTTTAATAAAGTTGATATCTAACGAGTTTTTAAAAAAATTTTAGTACGGTATTATAATGTTTGATGAGGTTTAAATACTAACAAGGTAAAAAAAAAAAAAGAGTTAATTCTGAATAAAATTTACCAGAATATTTAAATTTTTTATCGTCAAAGATATCTATGCTGATCGTCTTGAGATCTAAATCTGACACAAAGAATTGGAATTCTTTTGAATCACTATTCAAATCAAAAAAATATAAACTTCGATTTCTAAAATGGTTACCCAAGTTAATTCCATTCCATCTTTGGTATAAAATACTATATTTTTAGTCTATACGTATATAATGATAACGATAAAAATGGGTATGTATTTCATTTATTTGATTAAATAATTAACCAACCAAATTACATAATTTTTAAAAAATTCATCATTATGATACTTCTAAAAAGTAAAATAAAAATCTAAAAAAGCTTACAAACTTATAATACGTATAAAAAGAATCTATCACAAATAGTTAGAGAATAGATAGATTTATATAGAGTTGAAAAAAATGGCCTTTATTACTAATAAACCCAAGATCGTTAAAAAATCTACAATATATAAGGCAACACCTTTATTTAGTCGATAAACCCCCAAACATGTTACAAGAACCAACTGAACTTAAAAATTTAAATCCAGAACTTTTGCTACTAAAGTGCTTGGACCTGTTTAAATTAAATAGTTGCTATAAATGTCTATTTTAAATTTAACAAAGTAGTCTTAGATGAAAACATTTCTATACCTTTTTTACTATACATTATAAGTTCTCAAGGTTCAATAAACGTTCACATACTGTTCACATATAGTGTCTTCTAAGTAATAGTAGTAGGAAGTGTGAGAGTGAATACTAAAATTATAAATGGCTTTTGGAATTGTTAGTTAAACTATACAAACTTAGCATAACCCAGCTGGGTCAAATTTTACAAAACTTAAAAAAATATAAAATTAAAACCAGATCATTTTTAAAATTTTATGTGGTCTAATACTGGTACAAGGAACAAAGTACAAAGTATGTTTACAGGTATTTGAAATGCTGTGTCTCTTTTGTATCTGATTGGTTAATCTATTCTTGTGACTTCTGAATGTATTTCAATTTGTACATACTCTATGGGGCTTGATCTACTGTATCGTATACCAAAAAAAAAACAGAAACTTATGCCAAAACTGGTTTAACCTGTAACTCACTGAAAATCAATGTTTCATTTCTGGTTTTGTGTAGCACATCGTGCAGTTACTTATTTAATAAGTTTGTATGGTTTACATTCTTAAAAATTACTCTAAAGTGTATAAATAAGGTACCCGGAAAATTAATTTAAATCAGCCAATTATAAGAATGTCTTATTACCGTATTTTAATCAATACCAGTTTTGTTGTTCAAAACAGGCATGCAATTACGCGTCACACGTGGGAACAAACAAAAAATTTCCAAATTACGTTATTGACATATTTGTTTATAATAAATTAGGGGATGCATCAAAAAAAAATTTTTTCATGATCAAAATGCATCAAAAACGCAACTTTTGTATCAAATAGTGCGTAAAAATTGAGTGTCTGTCGCTACACTCCGGACAATTACTGAAAGCATAGATGAATACCTTGAATAGAACAAAATACTACTTTACTAAGTTTCTTGTTAAGAATAACAAGGCTGGATTATCTGAACTAAGTTCTAAGAACACAGAGCAAGATTCCAAAACTGTGTTCTAGTGATGAAAATAGGCAGCAGGAATTAGAGAGTTTAAATAGACAATGCTAGTATATAGGTTGCAGGTATAGTAGCTAGTGTAGAACCTTCAAGTGACTACTTATATAGTAAAATCATTCAAGGAAAACTTTTTGTTAGTGCGCAGAAATAAGTTTCCTATGCAGATTTTGCATTATAAGTGATTTTTATAAAACGAACGTTTGTTTTGAATCTTTTCTGATTGTGTTACATTACACAAACTCGCGATCCGCTATTGACTAACATTAGGGTCAGGGACACGGAAAAATATCGATTTGATTTGGCAAAAATATCCATCGATATAGCCAAAAATATCGATTTATATCGATATGCCCATGATTGACCAATAAGAATTTAAGATTTGGTGTAACATTAAATAACGTGATCAGAGTGTGATCAGTATGTTTTTCTGGAAATTAACGGAAATTTTGTTCGTTGATTGTCTACATTTCCGAAACCTGCCGACAGTTTAGCTTGGCCAAATTCATATTGCCCGGCCCAAATTATACTTTTAATTTTTCCCGAAATGGTATAGTTACACTGCATAAAAATTGTAAAAATATCGATTTCCCTATGATTTGGCCTAAAAATATCGATTTATATTGATCTATATAAATCAATATTTTTCCGTGTCCCTGATTAGGGTGTCCAGGATAATGCGATGCACATAATTTGCTATTTTTTCGCATCACAGCAAAAAAAGCATAATCACGTGAATAAAATCTGGATTGTTGTTGGGAATATGTTAACTTCATTCGGCAAGCTTTAAATTTGTAATTTGGGTGACAGAATGTAGGTCCCGAAAAGTTCCGATGTAGAAAATGAATGGACTTAAATTACAAGCATAGTTGAGGTAAAATTTTTGGTAAATGCCCGAAAAATTTCGAAGAACAGAACTTAAAAGAATTAATTACATATAATAAAATCGGATAATCGATCTAATCGATCGCATAATTTTAAATTTATTTCGCATAATTTACCTACCCGTAGATCGTCACGTGATAGTGAAAATTTTATTAGACTAGTTGTAAGCCACAATGATCACGGGAAAATGATGTAATAATTGTGACAGATTAAAATGAAATATGTATACTGGTATAGTATAAAAAAATTTACAAGCCACCGAAAAAATAAAAATTTTGGGAGCATTTTTTTTAGAGTAGAGTTTATATTAAACAAGTACTGTATAACTGGGCTTTAGAAGGTTAAATAGAAACCCATATTTCATTTTAATCCGATTTCATTACAATAATAGGGCACATTTTTCGGATACGACCAATCAAAAATGTTAAAACGAACAGACCCAGAATTGAAATAAAAATAATGATATAACGATAAAATTATTTAGGATTTTTAATTATATAGCGCAAATTAGCTTCCCTGGTATAACGCTACGTACGACATATGCGAGAATGCCTCTGAAGCATCTTGGATAACCAATCAACAAATTACTGTACTGTTTCATCATGCTTTTATGATGTTAATTTATAATTTAAAATTTTACGTAATCATACTTTTATTAAAATTACAATACGTATGGGAGTACGTATCTGGTATGCATACGTGAATACGTCGCACATACGTACTGTACGTACGGCGCAAAAAATCTAGAATCCGAAATTATAAACAAAATATAAACATTAAATACTTTATTGAGATCGATAATTTAAGGACTATTCGACTTTAATGTGCTATTTAATACATCACATTAACTCTAGAAAAATTGTGGATTTATAATTTCCTGCTTTAGCGTAATAATCTGATAGCGTATAATCAAGTTACACTTTTAAAATTATTTAATGAAGTTAGAGAATATTTAATTTCTCTATCTATATGAATAAGGTACAAAGGTGGTTACACCGCAAATTATAAGTTATGTGGTAACTAACTTATTGAAATTTCATCAATATGATTAATCAATGACATATTATATAAAAATATATAAAATTAGCATATATATATACAGTATATGCTAGATGTACAGGTTGCAATTTTCTTTTTTTAACCGAAAGTCTTAACACCAATCGACTAGGATCATTTTTTTATATTACATATAGAAAACGAATTTTTTTCTAATTTACTTTATCTGTATTTTGTTGCTTGGATACGTTTAATCTAGGCGAAATTTAAACTGCTGGTAAAAAAATTTTTTTTCTAATTAAATATAAAATTTGGCAACGTAATTTGCATTGTAGAGACCATTCAAAATTTGGGAATTTTAACTGTAAAGTCTCCGCATCTAAATAATTATCACCAATAAATATTAATAAATACTAAGTATCAAGGCACGTTCTAACGTATTCTTAGGGATAGTTAGAAATATATTGGAAGTAATGGTCTATATTATAGTACCGGTAACAAAAGTGGGCATGTATAGTGGATCAACTGATGACCTGGCTTTAGTTATATTAAAATTTAGCAAGAAATTTTTTTTGTTAGAAACCAAAAGATAGTTTCATATGTGAAATTTTGATTTAGAAGCAATTTTTGGCAAAACGAACGTTTGTACTTTTTCAAATGTGTAACGTTACACCTGATCTTAGAATTTGATTGGCTTGTTGGGATGGGTTACAGTAACCACGGTTACAAATTAATTAATCCTCTATTTAAATCTATTTAAAATTTGAATCAAAAAATTTATTAATAAATTTTATTATATGACTACATATAATTTTGATTTACATAGTGCATCGACCACCCCAATGTTACATGTATAGTTTAATTTATTAAAGTAAATTGACAGTTCAAAAAATTAACCTATATTCAAAATAACGCCCATGAGCGTGCTCAAAATAACGCACAGATGTCCGCTATTTCGAGATTTATCTGCAACTTAAAAAATCAACTAGAGAAATCAAATCTCCAAATATAGGTGGGTTTTAACCTAGCTTGTATATGTGTATTTTATAGAAGGATTTGTAAAGAAAAATCCCGCTCCGAAAATAAGCTACCACCTTTGTTTTGACCAAAAAACCTAAAAACTTGTTTCACCCAAGCAATAATAATTCCGAAAATAAGCTACCCCGTTGCTACTAGAGATGCATCTCTAACGCGTATATGCAATGGTGGGAATAAAAAGTAAATTTCCGGTTATCCCTATAGCAGGGGATAACCGGAAATTTACTTTTTATTCCCGCCATTGCATATATGGCATACCTACGAAACTTACCCGCCTAAAAATATCTATCCACCCACTCGTAAAAGCGTCCAACAATCCATTTACCCACCTATCCACCCATTATCTACCCACCGGTAAAAACACCTATTTACCAAAAAAAAAAAAAATAAATAAAAGAATAAAAAGGTAAAGAAAGCGAAACATTAATTTAAAGGTTAATAATTAAAAAAAAAATAATTTAAATAAATTATATAAAAAAATAATTTAATAAAAAAAATAAATGATAATTAAAATAGAAATTTTTTTAACAAGGTTTAAAAAAGTTAAACCATTAAAAATTAAAAAAATGAAATAAAAAAAATAACGACAATTAAAAAAATAATTATAACAAATTGATAATTTAAATAAATAAATAAATAAATAAATAACGATAAGATAAAAATATTTAATTAAAAAACAAAAAAAAACAAAAAAAAAAACGATAAAAAAATTTTATGATAAGGCCGTGCAAATAAAATTAATTGATTCTCATAACATATTGAGGTTAAAGAGCACCCGGGACCCGGTTGTTTTTGTATATGCATAAAAAAATGTTATATAGAATTTTTATATAAATATTTTATTTCGAGCATGAACAGTATCTAATTAAGCAGTAAACACACCACGATCTATATAAACTATACTATCAGAAACTCGAAATTGCATTTATTTTTATTTTATTTTATTTTTCTCTATGATTCATTTATTTATGTATTTTTATTTTTATTTTTTTTTATTACTTTTTTCGATTTTATTATTTTATATTTTTTTATATTTTTCGATTTTTTATTTTATTTTTTTTTGTTTAATAATCTTGAGATATAAACGATTTATCCCTCACATTCACGTAGCGCATTATTCTGGGTAATTTGGCATAAGCGAAAATTTATTAGAAAAGAATAACTAGCTGCGAACATAGCCAATATGTTGGTTATACTTTTCCAGTAAATTTTCATTATGCCCAATTAACTATTACTAATTGCTATTTGAGTGTTGACAACTTAACTAGCATATATGTCGTACGTACGTGGGAACAAAATTATAGTGGACTTAGAATTCATTCCGAATGCACATAGGTTGTAATAAATTTCCAAGTTGATAAAGAATTCTAATTCAATCTAAAAAAAAATAAAGAAATTCTAAATCAATTTATCGAATTAAGCTAATTTAGAATTTAAGTGATTTTAAGATAGAGTTTACTCAANATGCCCGATTAACTATTACTAATTGCTATTTGAGTGTTGACAACTTAACTAGCATATATGTCGTACGTACATGGGAACAAAATTATAGTGGACTTAGAATTTATTCCGAATGCACATAGGTTGTAATAAAATTCCAAGTTGATAAAGAATTTTAATTCAATCTAAAAAAAAATAAAGAAATTCTAAATCAATTTATCGAATTAAGCTAATTTAGAATTTAAGTGATTTTAAGATAGAGTTTACTCAATGGCTGAAGGGCATTTATCATATTAAAATTGTATAAAGAATGAGACGAAAACAAATTAATATGTGCGAAAATTAAATTTTTGCTTAAAGTCTACATATAATAGTGTTTTTGCATTTAGAATTTTTAGATGACAACTACCTAATACTTCATATATATTGTCGACAGGACACACAAATAGGTTTGAATCAACTTTGATAAGTTGAATTATAGGGCCTGTTGGCGTTTCAAGGTCACGTATAGCGAATTTGATTTTTTGCCCAATAACGATCCTTTTGCACTTCCGATTTTTGTATTTTGCTTGATTTTGTAAAATCATAATGCAAAAATCAAAGTCTTCACGTTTATGTTCTCTGTTAACTGACTTGCAGTCAAAATATTTGAAAAATGTAAGTGGTCAAATGTATTATGAGATAAGTATGGATAGTCTTGAGGTTCAGTCATTTTTGGATCGAAAGATCAAATTTATCACTTTCATATTCATTTCGAGGATCAAATTTAGAATCAACTTAAGTTGCTTTCAAATTTCACACTATAAATCTGTTTCCACGTATGACATATATAAGTATTATTTTACTGACAATCAAGTTTATTTCATAGATAGTTCATTTAATAAACAGTTCATTTCATAAACAATTTTTTTCACCATAGCTCATTTCACAGAAAATTTTTTATTTATAAATTGTACTATCCTTAGCCTTGTTCAGAACCAATCCTAATGACGGATTAATTTGTCTGTGAAATAAGTAAGCTATTGGTGAAATAAATTGTCTATAAATTAAGAATAAACTGTCTATTAAGTGAAGTTACCTGCCCATAAAATAGCCTTGCCTGGGAACTAATTGTCAGTAAAATAAAGGTGTCAATGGAGCGGTTGTCTACCAAGTAAGCAGAAATGCATAAAGTTGAGATGTGCCATTGGTAATTCTTAATCTTTCATGTCTTTATTTCATTTACTAAATTTACCCCGCCATTCTTGTGGATCAGAATTGCTTGTCTGGTTCAAAATAATAACCAGAAGGTCCGGATACAAATTTATACCATAATCTAATACAAATATATAGTCAAATTGATTACAATATAAGTTTTAACTTTAAAAAAATTTTTTAAATAAGGGTTTTGTCTAGTTGACACAATGACTCTAAAGCTATACTTTACCTTTGATGCAACATAAAGCATGACAATTTACATTTCGTAGCTAACCGGTAAATAGTTTTTTAAATACTTAGGTTAATAAAACTCTATACTCATTATAAAATGAAATAGTAAATATTCATGAGTTTGAGTAACTCATTTTAAAAACTTAGACTTTTCATACTCACGAACGTTTAAGTATTTAGATTAATATACAAGATTAACAAAATGTACTACCGGCTCTTAACTACATAATATTATAGTTTGTGATACATATGACAATCCTAAATACCAAAAAAATATATTATTATTATAAAAAAAACATTTTACTTTTTGCAAACAAGTCACCCGGCCGGGTTACGAGAATCAATTATATTTATAGGCGTGGCCTAAATAAAAAAATAAAGCGATGATTTAAAAAAAATAAATAGAAGCGATGATTTAAAAAAATAAATAAATAAAATAAAACAAAAGCAATAATTTAAAAAAACCCCGATAATTAAAAGTAAATCGTAAATAAATAAAAAATAAAAACGTTAATAATAAAAAAACGTTAAGTTAAAAAATGGTTTAAGTTAAAAAACGGTAAATTAAAAAAAAATTTAATTTTAATAATTTAAACCATTAATAAGTTGATTAAAAAAAAACGCCGTACATATCAGTGAATTCAAATCGGGTTTGCTTCGTGTTTATAAACCTGATTTGAAAAAAAATATAATTCCAGTTTTATAACCCGAAAATAAGCTACCTCTTTATTAAGCGCCAACTTCCTAAAAAAGTCAAACCCGAAAATAAACTACTTTCGATTTTTTTACTCAAAATTTCCGTAGCTTATTTTACGGTAACATATGGTATTAGTGAATAGCGATAGTATAATTTTAAGAAATGTAATTGTGAAGATATTTTTATAAAATTTGAAATAGATAATTTTAAATAAAATTGTTAAATAGATGTACAGCCCTAACGGTTCGATAGTTTTGAATAAATTTTCGCAAAGACTAGTATTACATCTCTACAAACAAGACTATAGAATCATTTCATTTATTTAAACATGAAAAAACTGTAATATGCTACGTGTTTTTTTTAAAAAAAGTAGCAAAAAGAAAGGGGTCTGTAATATGCTACGCGTTTTTTTCTTAAAAAAAGAAAGGGTAAATTTAGTTTCGCTTTTAAAGAAATAGCTCTATAACTTTGTTTGTAGGGACGTAATACTTGTCTTTGCGAAGTTTTATCCAAAACTATCGAACCATTGGGGCTGTACATCTGTTTTAAAAATTCTTTAATAAATTTTATTATATGACTACATATAATTTTGATTTACATAGTGCATCGACCACCCCAATGTAACATGATAATAATGTATAGGGGTGAGTACGCCCATGGGGCGTTATTTTGAATATAGGTTAAGTTTTTTGAACTGCATATTAAGGCCAATTTACTTTAGTAAATTAAACTATACACATCGATAAACTATGTTTGACAAAACTATATGCGGTACCATAGAAAAATTAATTATTGAAGATTTTTTTTGAATTTAATGATCAGGATAATGATCAAGGTAGTGACTGGGATTATTAGTCACTTTTTATATATAATTTAATAGTAAAGAGTGACTTGTATGTTTTTAGATGTCTAGAGCGAATAGCTTTCTTTTTCTTAATAATTTTAGAATAAATAGATTCTTAAACTTCTTGATAACAAAGTTACGTTGAAACTTTTTTAACATTAATATATAAATTTCAAGTTGACTCCTTACAAAAATTCTGTTTCATGTTGTAAACTATACTAAGAGACGTATTTTCATTATGGGCAAAAAATTTAATACTAGAATACAAAATTTTTAACGTAACTTTGCTATAAAGGTGTTTAAGAATCGATTTATGCTAAAATAATTGAAAAAGTAAAGCTATTCGTTCTAGACATCTAAAAACATACAAGTCACTACCTTGATCATTATCCTGATCATTATATTCAAAAAAAATCTTCAATAATTAATTTTTCTATGGTACCGCATATAGTTTTGTCAAACATGGTTTATCGCACACCCCAACGTAACATAATAATAATGTATAGGGTGCGTTGTTTGAGTACACCTATGGGCGTTATTTTGAATATATGGTGCAAGACATCTATACTCAACAGTTACACGAGGTGTTTCAATTTTCAAACTTCTTATCTAAGGGGTTTTAAAAAAATCTGACCGGTAACTTTATAAAGCTATATCAGCTCTACATATATGCCAAATATCTTTTCAAAATCTCATCACTGTAAGAAGTTTTAACGTTTTGAAAATTGAAATTATATATGTAAATTTATAAATTTACATATATAATTTCAATTTTCAAAACGCTAAAACTTCTTACAGTGATGAGATTTTGAAAAGATATTTGGCATATATGTAGAGCTGATATAGCTTTATAAAGTTACCGGTCAGATTTTTTTAAAACCCCTTAGATAAGAAGTTTGAAAATTGAAACACTTCGTGTAACTGTTGAGTATAGATGTCTTGCACCATAGGTTAATTTTTTGAACTGCGTATTAAGGTCAATTTACTTTAATAAATTAAACTATACACGTAACTTGATAATGGGAAGCGCGTTATTTCGGGACGCGCATGGGTGTTATTCAAAATGGAGCGATTTTCAAAATAACGCTCATGCCCGCTATTTCGAAAATAAATTATTTATTTTTATAGTCTAAGTTTTACTTTTGTAACAATTTTTAATTGGAATAAATTTATTTATATTCAGAGATACATCTGAAGATAGCTTCAATAAACTATTTATAAAGATAGCAAAATCTCACCTTAACACACACAAAAATATATATACATATAATATGCTGAAAAATGTAGAGACAAATTTATAATGTAAGTTATATTTTTTTTTTGTAAGCAATGTAGGATTGTTTTTTATGCTAGAATTATGTCTCCAATTTATTATTATCTTATGCGCCACGTCATGTTACTGAAAAGTGTCTAGACTTTTTTGGTACAACGATAAATTCTGAATTTAATATGATATCATAGGCCTTATTATAATGTAGTACTATAGTGATATGGGTTATTATTGGTATTGGAAAATTAAAAAGTATAAATATGACCAAATTGGTTGCAGTACGACAATTTCACATGTCTATTGTATATTACTGTATTAAGTAATTTAATAATGCGCTGTTACAGTATTACACATCAGAACAGTAGTAATAACTCATCTCTAGCCCTTAGTCGACTAAGCTTACGACCTAACTGATTGATGACTCAGTCAGTCGACTGGTAGTCGGCCAATAACAACCATTATATAATTGTACTAAATTTTTACTTGAATAATACAATTTGGTTTTTAATATAAGTGCTGTAGAAGGACTGCAAGTGAAAATTTAGGTTTTCATCGTGCCGAGTTTAGCCCCTGAAGAATTAATATTTTTCGGTAACACAATTAGGTTACGCATGTACTGTACGTACATACGCATGCAAGATAAAAAAAGTGGCGATATGCGACGTAGTACATATACTATACGTGATGCCACAATTCTTCAGGGGCTAAATTCGCGTAGTACTCATATATTAAAAAAATTCGATAAATATTCGAACGTTCTCTTTATGACCAAACAAATACTCTAGCATTTATCTTTATAACCAAACAAATACTCAAGCATTTATCTTTTTATAGTATTGATGCTACAAATTTTATAGGAATAGTGTAATTTCGAAATTACCCTGCCTTACGATAGGTACGTTAACTTGTTATTAGATAAAAGTTGGTACTAATGTTGACTGCAAAAAAAAGTATATGTAATGCTGTACAAAACTAGGTAATTACATTTGATTGAGTTATCTGTTTTATTACTATTTTTTTTGCTACGTTACGCTGATTGTTACGTTTCATGCAAAGGATAGACTAGACTGGTAAAGCGTTACATCCGGCAATAAATCTATTGGTTTAAAAGGAAACGGAAGAAATTTAGTTCACGGTCACTGTTTTACAGAAATATAAGTATATATTTATTTATTAATAATATTACTTGTATAACTATCAAGTAATTACATAATTACTTGAAAGTGATAATAGTTATAATAATTTTTTTTATAAAATTTCTTATAAATTTTAGCAAATATATAGTCGCCTTAAAAAAATTATACAACTTTATAAATATTGCAAGTAATACTTAAGTGTAATTTTAAATATTTCTGCAATGTATTTATTTGTTTCACTTTCATAAAAATTCGTATTACGGAATGCTTATTTATAAAAAAAAAATAATAAAAAATAAAATTTTGAATTTTGAATGTTGTTGCCACCATAAATGATGTTTACGAGAACATAGTATAAATAACTGATACTGATAATATAAGTTCAATGATACTTACTCAAAATCATTAATTAATTTCAAATAATCATTAAACACTCTCTTTAAAAACCAAAGCCCCAAAAATGGGAGTAACGCTTTCAAAAGGCAAAAAAACTGAAATTGGAACTGGACCAAACAGTACCAATATTTTTACAATCAATAATCATGAAAAGCTTGACTTAGAAAAAGAGCGATCATGTTTGCGACACGATATTGTTCGTGTTATTTTTAATGGAAACTTTTCATCTCCCATATATGATTTATTGAAATCTGGTGCCAAAGTTCTTGATATTGGGTAAATTAAATTGAAATTTGCTAATCATCAATCTCGAATTGAGAGCATTTTAAACAAAATATTAACATTTATAAAGATGTGGGCAGGGAACTTGGATTTGCGAAATGTCATCGGACTTTCCTAATAGTGAATTTGTTGGAACAGAAATTGTCGATAAAATAATTCCGCACATGAAGCCATTAAATGTTTCAGTCGTTAAAGCAAATGTTTTAGAAGGCTTGCCGTTTCAAGACAATCAATTTGATTTTGTGAATATCCGAAATCTTCTTTATGATTTCACAGAGTCACAATGGGAAAATTTAGTAATCCCAGAATGTATTAGGGTGCTAAAGAATGGTGGATGGATTGAAGTAATGTCGTCATTTATTGATTTTATGTTTTAATAAATATTAGCAAGTTTTATCTAACTGCGCATGTGTTTGATACTAGGTTTCGGATGCTGAATTGAAGGTCGAGAATTGTGGAAAAGAATCATTTCGCGTGATAAATAAAAGTATGCGAACTTTTATTATTTAATACAACTTTTTTTCGTATTTTTAATTTCTTTTTCTAAGTTTCACGAATTATAAATCCATAGTGCTAAAATTTTTAGAATCTAAAAATGTGAACCCTTTTATCGTTTATCGACTTGAAGAATTCATGAATTCCAAGGAAAAGCTTCAAAGATTTGAGCACATTTCACGACCGTTCCAGCTTGGTGTTTGGAATAATGCTCTACAAGATCCATGTGCAAGATATAGCAAGGACACTTTTGACGTGTTGGCAAAGTTTGCTGACCCTAAATCTAACATCGACGCTGTAACAAGAACTTGTATGAAAGAATGTACCATAAATAGATCTTACTTTAATGTCCATAGATTTTATGGACAAAAATTATAGGTACATGTTTAATATAATATATATTTACTTTTATCATATATATCTTATATGGTCATCAAATAGTTATGAATAGGAAGTTATAGATAAATATATATATCATTTTTATTTATGATTAATACATTTTTATTACGATTACTTAACTTTTATGCACTTGAAAGTCACGGATTATATCCGCTAATTCGTGAACTAGGATTCATTATCCGTTTTCATATAATATTTAATGGATGTCCGGTGGATTAAACTAATAAATCCATTATTACACCCTAAGCTTTAGCTAATTCTTAAGCAACAAGATTATGTACATTTTTTCCTGTTGAACTAAATAAAAAATAGGGTAGCTGCGCAACGTATTTGCGCTAAGCGCCAATAGGCTATATTCGAAGTTCTAATTATTTATAATTGATTAATTGATCTGACACTATAAATAAGGTCCTGCAAATGTCGGGCATGGTATTAATGTTTGTGCCCGTGCCCGACACATAATGCCAATGCCTTGCACTTGCAGACCCACTTATAAGCATATCTGATATATACATACTTACGTACGGTATCCCCAAGCGGTTCCATTCATTTCATCGAAAAGCAACTCATCTTGTTTCACTGACAAGTTTATTTCATCGACAATTATTTCACTAACAATCATTTCACTGATAAAGTAATTATAGTCATTGTCGTTAGGGTCAGGTTTAGAATTAAAGTTAAGGTTAATGCAATTTTTTTTTAAAAAAACTTGTCGGTAAAATGAGTGTAGGTGAAATGAAGTGATTGTTGGTGAAACAATACGTATCAATCCCCAAGATAGTATCTTACAACAAAGCATCCTCTTTCCCACCAACGAGATGTGGGTTCGTGAATAGTACTCGTTCAATTTTAAAAATGAAGTTGTTGAATAAGACGCAGGGTACTGTGCGATAGAAATCATGCAATTTTTGAATTACGCTCTATGGTATATTTCATAATTAATTACATATAAAGTCTTGAAACTGTAAAGTTGTAAAGCGTATTGCCGTAAATCATATAGCAATAATTCCGTATTATTGCAATGCCAAAGCTCTCTAATGCCATATTTATATGCTATACTGCCGCCATCTGATCATGTTTATTAACTTTCTATTTAAATTGATTAGTTTAATTTAACTATATTAAACAACTATAATAAACCCAAGTCGTTCGAAGACTTGAGGAAGTTTGGCTATTTTGAGCTAATGCTAATTAAAAGTCTCATTAAGAACAAGTTATTTTAAAGATCGAAAATTAAGTTTGTTTCCAGATAGTTAGCAAAATCGATATCACAGCATTGTCAATATATTGAGATGGTGTATCTTCTCTAGGCGATTTTATTTTTTTTGGATACAAAACCAATAAGTATTATTGGCTTGAAGAACTAGAATTTTCAGAGGATTTCTCCAAAGCTATAGGTATATTATGTTTAATAGTAAAGCATTATGATTTGGTCATATTTGACTCAAGCACTGAAGGAGTTCATTTTGATTGGCTTTTACTTATTTGCGTGGGTAATACAAACCAAAAAAGAAATAGAATTTTGTGTGTATGAGATAACAATTTAGGGTTAGAGCCTTAACTTTAGAGGATGGGATTAGATCAACGTTTACTATATGTAAAATTTCATTCCCGTCATTTTTTAATTAGTGACCAAGATCGATTTAAAACACTAGTTGTTCGCTTTTTTTTTCTTTGCACGTGTTCTAATTTGCACTCTCCGATTGTCTATTTCCTCTTCAGGAGTTTGTATTACCTGCTCAAATAAGCATCTAAATATGATCTGAGGTATGATCCGAGATAGGTTTAACTTTTTTTTTAATAAATTTTTATTAATTTAAGTAACAAAAACAAACGATCTAACGTTGAGGATATGAGGATAATATTGTAACGCTAATTTTAATAATACGCAGGTGATTATTTGATAAGTGCATAATAATACAGTATGTGGGTTCACAAACTAAAAAGCGAATGCGTGAACGAAAATGCGGCACATGAACATGCGTAATGGAAGTCAATTTGGTAAGAAAAGCCCAAACATTGTGTTTATGGTAGGGATGGGCAAAGTAATAATTATGTAATCGAATGGCTAAAATTTAACCCTTAACTTACATATTTTTATAAATTATTATATTATTAAGTAGGTACGACCGTCCTAGGGTCGTCATTAAGTAAGAATCTTCGATTACGAATAAACATCATATATCGATTACGTTATCGATTACGTTATTTGTATATAAAATTGTTTTTTTTATGAATTAAATAAAAAGATCGATTGTTTGAACGTGATAACATATTTATATACAATATCAAATTGGCCTTTAACAATGAACGTGCAACAAATGTGGCATGTATTCGGTCAAGATAAAAATCATTCAAACCATATTATTCAAATAAAAAAAAAGAATAAATAATTATTCAAGTTAATGCAACTAACGAAACGTCTAACGAAACATGTCTTGAAGAAATATCTAATGACGAATTTGATGATATGGATAATAGTGATAATAAATTAGAACAATTTGATGATATGGATAATAGTGATAATAAATTAGAACAATTTGATGATATGGATAATAGTGATAATGAATTAGAACAATTTGAAGAAGAAAACATAATGTAGACGATTGCAAATCTTGACAATTTTAATACTAACGATCAAATTACTTATAACAAGCAATAATAGAACCAATAATAATCATGTGACAACTTTGGAGAACTGGTTATTTCTGGAAAAAATTTTTATTTTATTTTAATTGTACTGTATTTGTATTTGCAGTAACGATATTCACGAATTTTTAAAAAAATAAATATTATTAAACTTGAAAGGCATCTGTATTTGTAATAACAATAATCAAACAATGGTTTATTAAAAATAAATATTAAATTTGAAAGGTTTCTATTTGATATAACGATAATAATATTTGTATCTAAATAGATTATTTATCACAACGAAATTTGAGAATATGTAAAATTATTCAAGAATATGTAAGAATATAAAAAATTTTCCCATCCCTACTCTCAAGCACTTAAATTGATAAATCGAAGCTTAATTTTTAATTAATGGAAATAATTTAGATGGTCAAGTAAGTTCGTTATCACAATGAAAAAAAAAAATGATCTTTTTTTTTTTAATATTTTTAATTTACAGATTTAACATTATTTGAATACTATTAAATAGAATTTGAAAGTAACTTTGAATGAATATGAAAGTGCATAAATATGGTATAAGAAAGAAAAGAGCTAACATATAGAGTTCAGATGATCGTGTAGATTTAGGTTTGATAATTGAACAATCGAACGTATGGGTTTGCAAAAATTGAATGTATAAGTGTGCGAAAAATAGAATATGTGGATGTTTGAATAATTGAATGAATAATGGAAGTATAGATATACAAATGGGCTGAGTTAATAGAAATCAAGCAAATATTTTTTAATGTTTTTTTTTTAAATTTTAACTTAACAAAAAACAATATTGAATTTGGTTAAGTTTTTAAGTTATACAGTATTTGTTCAAATTTTTTAAAAAAAAAAAACATTAAAAAATATTTGATTTTTATACACCCCAAATGATTGTATGATTGTATGATTGTACGATTGTACGATAGTATGATTGTACGTGTGTATGATTGAATTAATAACTAAAATAAGAATATAAATAAAGATATTTTATAAGTAATCCCTTTTAATAGTTAGGGTTAGGGTAAGCACTAATATTGTCCTTTTTCATGTTAGGGTTGGTATAGGTTATAAATAAAATTTTTTAAAGAATTTTTTTTACGAACTATACATGCTATCTTAATTTCTACTATACATACTTTATCAATTATACACTACATATTTGCTATATACTCATAAACAAAGATCCCTACAAACTTATAGATTGTAACCAAAATGCAACACAATAATATAAATTTACAGAATATGCATTTCAAAAATCAATAGAACAAGATCATTTAATGATTATAGCGTAAAGTTTCTATTACAGTATAATAATAATAATAATAATAATAATAATAACTAGATCGTTGTCACGTTTAAGCCAGAAATGTAATATAATTGACTCTATACAATCACACTTTTATGCAATTTTATATCTGATTTATTTTGGAAATTTTGCAGATTTTTTTTTGTTTCTTAAAAAGTAATTAGCAGTGATAACATATAAATCATATGGGTCGTGCCTTGTAAATGACCTTACGAGACTATGTAGATTTTATGAATAAAAATTAAAATCCAATAATCGAATTCAAATTATTATTATTATTATTTTTTATTTTGTATCTACAAAATAATAAAAAGCTTATTTGAATTGGATTACTGGATGGCTAGAAATTTAAATTTTTATTTATAACATTTACATAGTCCCGTAAGGTCATTTTCAAGGCACAGACCGCATATATAACGCAATTTACAATGATAATACATAGATTAGTTTGCATATAGTTATGAAAAAATGACCTAATAACAAATACTACCATTCACAAATCCCGGTCTTTTATTCATATCACTTATTAAAGAGCATTTATACTTTTCAATCATTATACCAGACTGCCTAAGCCAAATTATAACATTCCAGTTTGATTAATACATATATTATGATACGCACTCGGATTCATACTATACACAAAAGTTTTATAAAGTATATAGTAATTTTTTTACCACAAACGAATGTCAACTTCATCAACCTCAAGTAGAGCCGTACGTATGACGTATATATATATATAAATTGTTTAACAGATCACAGTTTCAACAATTATTCAATCAAACTTATGAATTTTGCACACAGCCATTTTAAATGTCAGTTGATAAAAATAGGCAGCCTAACGCTAAGCTGTAAATAATTTCGGCTGCCAAAAACTATTCGGCTGCTGAAAACAATTTCGGATGCCAAAAATAATTCCTGCTGCCGAAAATATTTTTGGATGTCGAAAATAATTTCGACTGCCGAAAATATTTTGGATGCCGAAAATGTTTTCAGATGTCAAATATGTTTTTGAATGCAATTATGCTTAAATTTTACAGCTACAGTATTATCATAAATTCTGGGGCACCTGATAAAATAGCCAAATAATTTTTCGGCTGATTCGATTACAGCTGTTTCATAATTCTGGGACAACTAATAACAATTATTTCAGCTGAATTCGATAAGTTTTTGGATTCAGTGTTATCGGAATTGGATTTTTGGTATTACAGTAGTTAGATAACACTGAATTCAAAAACTTATCGAATACGACTGATCAATTTTTATCGGTTGTCCCAGAATTTATGAAGACAGCTGTAAGTTCGTAATTTCGACATAATACCTCCACCCTCCTGGAAATTCCGTCTGTTATGATGAATATCTGTTGTTGCATTATAGTATTATAATGATAATTTTAAAATGTTCCAGAGAATTACTCTGTTATGATGAGGGATCCGTTTTAATGAGGTCCGCTAAATGAGGGTAGTATAGATAATTTAAAATCTGGTGACTAATACAAAGATTGACTTTTAGCATGTACAGTTATACACACGTATATCTCCGTTTGAATACAGAAATATAATACTTTCAAAGCATTTTCACTATCAAATAATTAAAAAAATTTAGGATGCTTATCAGTTTGAGAAATTGCTAATATCAACAGATCTTTTATAAGCCCCTTTGATTATTTTGTGTTTTGTAAGATACCCAGATGCCAATTTAATTGTTTGGAGCTTAGAGCATGAGGGAAATTTGTTTTTATTGGCTGATTATCAGTAATTCTGATTGGTCGAAATTAAAGACTAATTTGTATATCGATACCCGCTATCGTTACACTCACAACTCTATATAGCATTTGATAATCTTTGCATCTTTCACGATAACATATTGCTCACGTGAAGTTCAATACTTTGACGTCAAAAAGCATGTTATTTTATCTTGGTCATTTCGCTTTAAACGATAAAAACTTAATATAATGGCTTTATATTAAATACTACTATTGTCAAAATCGTCTCTAATTAAAATTGGTGGAAACATTCGATCCCATTCGATCCCAAATGCTTATATAAAAAAAAACGTTTTCAAATTATAAATTCGCAAAATTTCAGACAGACTTAATTATGAAAAAAATTTTTTTGCTATTTACAGGTTCATTTCTCTATTGTAAACAATATAAATAATCTGTGTAACATTGGTTTTTCAATAGAAATAAACAACCAATAAAAATAAATTTTCCTCATTAGCAGAGAACTTTATATATTTACACACGATGATACATAAGTTACATTTTTGATGCATTAATAATAGCAATATCAAATATGTAACTTTTGTATTTGGTGTCTGTCTACATGCATAAAATTGTTACATTTTTGATACATTGTATTGTTTTGATTTGTATCACATCAAAAAAATGAAATTAGATCTTAGTTGTTATTGCTAGTGCTCCTACGGACCGGACTTGAACTTAGTCAAGTCTGAGTTTGGTCTGATTTTCGGACCGGACTCAGACTTTTATATTCAGACTTTTTAGTCAAGTCTGAGTCTGGTCTGGGTCTGGTCCGAAGTCTGCAGACTGGTCTGAGTCCAAATATATTTATATGTATTTTTTTGGTGCTAAACAAGTTTACTTAGTGCATTTTGTTAGAATAAATTAGTAAAATTTTATGAAACATAAGATTTTATAGAATTTTATTAGTAAAATTCTAAAAAATCTTATAATTCACAAATTTTTATTAATTAATTCTAACAAAATGCATAAGTAAACTTGTTCAGCACCTAAAAATGTATTAAAACGGCTTATTTGCTTTTATTTTACTTGAATTTAGAGATTTGATGCACAATTTTGGATTTTTGATCAAAAAAGTCAAATTTTAACATCTTATCTCCTAATTTCAAGTAAAATAAAAACAACACTGCCGATTTAATGTATTTTTAGGTGCTGAACAAGTTTACTTAGTGCATTAAGTTAGAATTAATTAGTAAAATTTTGTGAATCATAAGATTTTATAGAATTTTATTAATAAAATTCTATAAAATCTTATAATTCACAAATTTTTATTAATTAATTCTAACAAAATGCACTAAGTAAACTTGTTCAGCACCTAAAAATACATTAAATCGGCAGGGTTGTTTTTATTTTACTTGAAATTTGGAGAAAAGATGCATAATTTTGGATTTTTGATCAAAAAAGTCAAATTTAAGCATCTTTTCTCCAAATTTCAAGTAAAATAAAAACAACCCTGCCGATTTAATGTATTTTTAGGTGTTGAACAAGTTTACTTAGTGCATTAATTTAGAAATAATTAGTAAAATTTTGTGAATCATAAGATTTTATAGAATTTTATTAATAAAATTCTATAAAATCTTATAATTCACAAATTTTTATTAATTAATTCTAACAAAATGCACTAAGTAAACTTGTTCAGCACCTAAAAATACATTAAATCGGCAGGGTTGTTTTTATTTTACTTGAAATTTGGAGATAAGATGTTAAAATTTGTCTTTTTTGATCAAAACTCCAAAATTGTGCATCAAATCTCTAAATTTCAAGTAAAATAAAAACAAACCAGCCGTTTTAATACATTTTTAGGTGCTGAACAAGTTTACTTAGTGCATTTTGTTAGAATTAATTAATAAAAATTTGCGAATTATAAGATTTTATAGAATTTTATTAATAAAATTCTATAAAATCTTATGATTCATAAAATTTTACTAATTAATTCTTACAAAATGCACTAAGTAAACTTGTTCAGCGCCAAAAAATACATATAATTATATTCAGACTCAGACCAGTCTGCAGACTTCGGACCAGACCCAGACCGGACTCATAGTTGAGTCTGAGTCTGGTCTGAAGTCTGAAATTAGTAAAATTTAAAGTCTGAGTCTGGTCTGATCCTGGACCTGACCCGGACCGGACCTAGGAGCACTAGTTATTGCACTTTAGACACACAAAACTGTGCATTAAACTAATAATATATATATTTCTAACTCGAATCCGTGTTTAGTCAGAAGTTTTAGCAATTAAAAATTGCTTTCCTGGCATTTTTTTGTTCTCATTATAGCTGTTTTTATAATTTCTGGACCACTCTAAAAAAATTTGCTTAAGTCTATTTGGCTAAAATCAATCTTGGTATTACATAGTATTATAAATGTATATTTCAAAACATATTCATTAAAAAATAGTTGAAAAGAACTTAGAAAGCTTGTTAGTTAGAGTAATTGCTAAATACTTGGATATTAACAGGTTCTTTGTATGTTAAGTTCTTAAACAATTCAAAAGTATAGCATGCTGAAGAATTATCATCACATTAAATAAACATTATAAAGTGAAACCTTTACTTCAAACTTTATTATAATCATTAAGACATCATTGGCAAATATTAATAAAATCTTGATCTTTTATTTCAATTTGTATTGTATTTTTTTTCAATCCAGTTAACAAACTCCTATAGTATTTAATATTTTTTTAATATAGGTATTTTTTATTAAAAAAACAAAAATTTTAAAATTTTTTATTTGATTTTTAAATAGATATATACTATAAGTTGCCAAAGCTAATTATATAACAAAATGATTTACAAAATGAACTTGAAGTAAAAAATTTTGGTTTATTTATAGAACTTTTATTTTTTTATTTTTTTTTAGTTTCAATATACCTGATATTGGATATAGGATTTTAATATATAGGCCGATTCATAGAATTGCTAATATTTTTGATCTATTGACCTAATTAGGATCATTTAGCTACTATAATGTTCGTCTCGATGAGACAATTCTAACAAGGAGGCATCCATAAATAACGTTATGTTTGAGGGGGGTTCCCCAAAGTATAACGATTTTCCACTATGTAGGGGGGTCCCCCAATATAACGCAATTTTTTATTAAAATTTGTCTAAAACTTGACTCAGTGGTCCAAGTTGGATGATTTTGGTACCATTCGAATCGCCTTGAGGAAAGAATTTGAATGGTACCAAAAATCATCCAATTTGGACCACTGGGTCACATTTTATTAACGAAATACTATTGGTTATTATGTTTTCTTATAAAATTACTATAAAATCAATAGTATTTCGTTAATAAAATGTGATACAGTAATCCAAATGAAATGATTTTGGTACCATTGGATTCGTCTCATAGAGACGAATCGAATGGTACCAAATCATCCAGATTGGACCACTGGATCATAATATATTCAAGTTTTTGTAAAATTTTATATATAAACATACGGATTTTGAAAAAATTTTTTATATAGTAGAGGGGGGTTCAGCGCTACTATAAGGGGGTACATAACGTTATTTATGGATGCCCCCAAGTGCAAAATCGCTAAAATCCAATCACAGGATCCCAAGAACATTCAAGTTTTGTACAATTTTAATAGTATTTTTTTGAATTACTATAAAAATGCCTTAAATATTAAATAACTTGTGATCTACTAATCTATTTTAGGTGATTTAGTCACCAAAATGATCACCTCGATGCGACAATTCTAACAAGCCCAAAATCATTTAATTCTGATCACAGGAACCTGCGATTGTTAAGGATCAGTACGATGTAGACAATCAACTGAGAAATAGGTTTTTATATGTAAAACCCATTTGTTAGTTGATTGTATACATCATACTAATCCTTAACAATATCAGATTCCTGTGATCAGAGTTAAATAATTTTGGGCTTGTTAGAATTGTTGCATCAAGGTAATCATTTTGGTGCTAAATCGCCCAAAATAAATTAGTAAATTACAAGTATTTAACGTTAAAGGTGTTTTCATAGTAATTTAAAAAAATACTATTAAAATTGTACAAAACTTGAGCGTTCTTAGGATTCTGTAATTGGATTTTAGCAATTTTGTGCTTATTAGAATCGTCTCATCGAGACGAACATTTTGGTAGCTAAATTGTTCTAATCAGATTGAGATATCAGCAATTCCGTGAATCAGCCTATATATTTTACTTATTAAAAATTACATTTGAATAAGAATACAACTAGCTATACATACACTTTTGGTATCTAATTTAAATAATTCACTCTAAGGTTCTACACTAGCTACTATACCTGCAACCCAACTATAGAAATTGTCTATTATTTAAACCTTTTGATCTTCTGCTCTTTAACAAAATCCCTAAAATAGATCAGATTTATTATAAATTAATAAAAATAGTAAAATCTGCAAAAATCTCAAAAATAAGCAAATATTTACTATAAATAAAAAAGATCTACCATATATAAAAAACCAAAAATAAGCAAACTAATATCTGACCTATCTATATATATTTTGGATTCTTTTTGATTACTTCATTGGGTTTTTGCAGTACTTATACAGTTAGTCCAGACTAGAAATATTAACAATAGTTCAGACTACCATATATGTCTAAAAATAAGCTACTATCTAAAATAAGCTACCCTTCTAATTTTTTTAAAAATCTTAAAAAAATCGGTAGCAGTTGCTATATATAAAACTTTTTTTACTAAGTAAACTTCAAAAGTTTGATTAAGTAAAGTTGTTTAGTGCATCAAAATACACTTATAGTAAAAATTTGGTAACATTTGGACAACTTTTTATTAGTACATTTTTAATTTTTTTTAAAAAACTCAATATTTCAAAAATAAGCTACTTTACGATTTTTTGTGTAATTTTTTGGCCAAAAAAGGTAGCATAATTTTGAACACATATATTAGTTTTTTAAATTAGTCCAAATAGTTTTTGGTCCAAAAATTAAGACTAGTTCAAAATTAATTTATATAAAAAAAACACAAATATTATGATTATAAGAGCTAGGTGCTAGAAAAAGTGCAATTTTTTCAAAAGAGGTTTTTTTACATAAATCAATTTAGAATAAAATTAGGGTACTGCTATTTACACCATGGTTTTTGCTATTTGCACCATGGATTTTGTGTAACATTAGATCATCAATCAACCTTCTCTATTTGCACCATGATAATATAAGTTGCACCAATAAAATTTCAACTTTTTTTGTAAATTAACAGTTATTCGTGCCGTTAATGTTATGTAATATTATACAAATCTTATTTGGTAATCTAGTAGGCCTGCTAACCTAATTTTATACTGCGGGCCAACCCTAACCCTAATTTTATAATTTGGGCCAACCCTTACCCTAATTTTTTAAGGCCTTAACATAATGCAGGCCAGATTTTTGCAATTTTGTGTAACTTTGGGCTATTTTCATGTTGCACCTTTTTTTGTAGATTAACAGTTATTCGTGCTGTTAATGTTATATAACATTATACAAGTCTTATTTTGGTAACCTAATCTAATAATGCGGGCCAACCTAACCTTAATTTTATAATGCGGGCCAACCCTTACCCTAATTTTTAAGGCCTTAACATAATGTGGGCCAAATTTTCGCAATTTTGTATAACCTTGGACTATTTCATGTTGTACTAATAAAACTCATCTTTTTTTGTAGATTAACAACATGTAGGGGTGCAAAATAAGATTTTTCGATTTTTGTGTAACTATACTATGGTGCAAATAGAAAAGGTTGATTGATAATCTAATGTTACATAAAATCCATGGTGCAAATAGCAAAAACCATAGTGTAAATAGCAGTACCCTAAAATTAGAATCATTTTCAATTAAAATACAAAAGTAGTTGTATTAATAAAATCTTGTAGTATAACTCTTTAAAGTTTGTATTTTCTTATGATTTATTATGTAATTTATAATATAAAAATTGATTTTCTAAAGATCTTTTTTGTTGTCATTTTCAGCCCTTTTCCTAGCACCTAGCCATAAATCAAATAGAAACAAGATAACAATCATGAATAATTATAAAAGTATTTGTATATTTATTATTTATTATAAAAAAATATTATACAATCAGGCCTTTCTAAATATAACTCTTTACTTCTCTAAATGTAGATAGATGACTAGCCCTGTAATAGAACTTATAAATAAATGCATATTCTTAATTCTGCAATTGCATGCTAATTGTTTGGTCTATTTATAAAAACCATATAGATAGATTTGATGCAAGTAAATCTCTATATAATAATTTAGTAATCAGATAGGAAATTAGTGATTTTTATTAGATATGGCTCTGTTTTATTTCTTTATTTAGTAATGTGCAATTAGAAGTTAATCACAGCCAATATTATATCAATTACATGCAGTAATTAATTGGTTAGTTATACAAATTCGTGATTGTTTATATGTCAATATATATAGATTATTTCTTAGATTATCACATTAAAATAAATCAAATCCATCTATATGCTCTCTCTATAAATGCAATTATGTGATTATTAGCTAATCAAATTCATCATTTTAGACTACTAAAACCATATTTATTATATAATATTGTGGCTAAAGCTAGAAATAGCTAAAGCTAGAAATTTTAATTATCCTAATATAAAATTTTCAAAAATTTTTTGGGCCTTTTGTTAGAGTTTTTCTATAGAGTTAGATTAGGTTTAGGGTTAATTTAATAATAAAAGAGTATAAATAGATTTTAGTAGAGCTTATATTTTTAAATCAAGGTCTCTAATTTTTAGCTTTAGCTATTTCTAGCTTCAGCTGTGACATATAATAATAATGTTAGTACAGTATTCTTTAATTGCAACTCTCTCTAAATATATACTCTAGAACTAGTTCTAATGATATATATTTAAAAGATTTGACTATAGTAAGCTTTATTGTAAATACTAATTGCTATAGTGTACTAACCAAAAAATTTAGTATTTTGCAATAAGAGTATTTAAAAAAGAGTACTTTGGTCAGTGTACTAATATATTAATTTCTATTGTGATTGTAAAAAAAAGCTTCATTTTGCATTATGATTATTAACAATTATAGCAAATATAGAAATTTATGGATAGAGTACAATGATCTACATTTTAATAGTGATTACATTACTAATTTTTTTTACAATACATTCAATTGGAATCAGGTGATAATTATATGTTATTGTATGTTATTTATATTGACTACCTAGGCAAATCTCAATCGTCCTGGGCAAATTGACAATATATACAAGTAGAATTTTTTAATATAATATGTGGCTTTAAAGTTTTACTACTACAAATAGGGGTCCGTTAAAGCCAGGTCTGTTTACATATTAATCTACATATTGCATAAGTTCCATTATTGATACCTATATAACCTTCTAACCTTAACTGCATTAAAAAAACTAATCCTAATGGACCTGGCTTTAACGGTCCCCTACAAATAGAATGTTTTGACCTATATGCTACAAAATTTTAGCTAAAATTGGTTGTGTTCTCAAAAATCCTTATCTGTAACGTATTTTTGCTCCTATATAAAAATTTTTTTGTATGATAATTATATATAAAAATGATCGATATTGTACTCTACCCTTAAATAATTTTACAAGTACAAAAAATAAATTGTTTTTATAATACTATAAAATAAAGCATAAGTTATTAGAAATAATAAATAAAATGATATTGTACTAATTATAAATATAAAATATATATTAGATATACATTTTAGGGCGTTATTTTATGGTGATCCATCGCTATGCCGACCCCGTGATTAGCCAATCAAAAGTGATCATGTGGTCAGCTTTTTTTTACTAACAAAATTTTTTTTAAGTTTTATACAGATATTATTTAAACAAAAAAGAAAAAAACTTCGTGAATGTTCGCGGAAAAAAAAAAATTTTTTTGCAAACTTGTTGTGTAATGAAGCCATCCAGTTTTATTTAAGGGTAGGGTGTATGTAGATCATTTTTTATATGATCTACATGGTAGATTGAATTTTTATATAGTAAATAAAAATATGCTTCTAATAAAACTTTTTATTATCTGAGTCAATTTTTACCATATTTATATAATATATAGTTTAAAGTAGCTTGTTTATAATAGTGAAGTTGTAAGAAATGCATTTCTTTAAAAAAAATAAACTTCATATAGAATTAAATTTTCCGAGATTACTATATGTTTTTTCTGGGTTACACAAAAATTTGATAATCCTCATTTAGTGCTCCTAGGTCCGGTCCGGGTCTGGTCCGGTCTGGGTCTGGTCCGGGATCAGACCAGACTCAGACTCTAAATTTTACTAATTTCAGACTTCAGACCAGACTCAGGCTCAACTATGAGTCCGGTTCGGGTCTGGTCCGAAGTCTGCAGACTGGTCTGAGTCTAAATATAATTATATGTATTTTTTGGCGCTGAACAAGTTTACTTAGTGCATTTTGTAAGAATTAATTAGTAAAAATTTATGAATCATAAGATTTTATTGAATTTTATTAATAAATTTCAAAAATCTTATAATTCGCAAATTTTTATTAATTAATTCTAACAAAATGCACTAAGTAAACTTGTTCAGCACCTAAAAATGTATTAAAACGGCCTATTTGTTTTTATTTTACTTGAAATTTAGAGATTTGATGCACAATTTTGGATTTTTGATCAAAAAAATCAAATTTTAACATCTTAGCTCCAAATTTCAAGTAAGTAAAAACAACCCTGCCGATTTAATGTATTTTTAGGTGCTGAACAAGTTTACTTAGTGCATTTTGTTAGAATTAATTAATAAAAATTTGTGAATTATAAGATTTTATAGAATTTTATTAATAAAATTCTATAAAATCTTATGATTCACAAAATTTTACTAATTATTTCTAACTTAATGCACTAAGTAAACTTGTTCAGCACCTAAAAATACATTAAATCGGCAGGGTTGTTTTTATTTTACTTGAAATTTGGAGAAAAGATGCTTAAATTTGACTTTTTTGATCAAAAATCCAAAATTGTGAATCAAATCTCTAAATTTTAAGTAAAATAAAAACAAATAGGCCGTTTTAATACATTTTTAGGTGCTGAACAAGTTTACTTAGTGCATTTTGTTAGAATTAATTAATAAAAATTTGCGAATTATAAAATTTTTTAGAATTTTATTAATAAAATTCAATAAAATCTTATGATTCATAAAATTTTACTAATTTATTCTAACAAAATGCACTAAGTAAACTTGTTCAGCACCAAAAAATACATATAAATATATTCGGACTCAGACCAGTCTGCAGACTTCGGACCAGACCCAGACCAGACTCAGACTTGACTATAAAGTCTGAATATAAAAGTCTGAGTCCGGTACGAAAATCAAACCAGACTCAGACTTGACTAAAGTCTGGTTCGAGTCCGGTCCGTAGGAGCACTATCCTCATTGGTCGAATCATATGACTTTTATATGTAAATCATATGATATAGTTATACAAAGTTGATCTACAATCTATTTTATATGAAAATGGAAATATTGACACCCTACCCTTAAAAGAAAAAAACTACGTGAACGTTCACAAAAGAAAAAAAAATATATTTTTACAAACTCATTGCGTAATGAAGCTGCCCATTTTTTATTTTAAAAAAAATATTGAGAATTACAGTAATACAAAAAAAATCCAAAAAAATTTACATCGTAAAAAAAAAAAAAACTTCACAAACATTCGCAAAAAAAAAATTTACAAACTCGTTGCATAACGAAGCCACCCATTTTTTATTACAGTATTTAAAAAAAAAATTGCGAAATAATAAGTTACTAAAAAAAAAAATTTAAATGAGCGTTGTTACGTAATGAAGTAATGAAGCCACTTCCACCCACCCATCCACTGCAACAATGAATGGTGAAAAAAATGGCCCATTAAAAGCAAAAGAAACGAAAACGAAATGAAGAATCCTTGGAAGAACCACCAAAACAACGAACGAAAGAACCACAGAACCTACTGACGAACCCGCCGAAAAATGATGAATTAATTGGCGTCAAAGCTTACTGGAAAATTCAACGAAAAACTTACTCAAAAAATGACAAAGAATTTACCAGAAAAAGAACACACCAAAAACGAAGAACCTACTAAGTAAACACCAAAAAACGACAAATTTGCCAAAAAACCTAACAAAAAATGAAGGAAATCCTACCAAAAAATAACAACAAACTTGCCGAAAGAACCTACTGAAAACCAACGAAAAACCTATTAACTCTATGAAAGAACAACTTGGTGGAAGAACTTAATAAAAAACCTACCGAATTATCAAATCTAAGCGCGACTTCACGAGGCTCCAACTACGATGGCACCAACAACGGCACCAACAAAAGCTCTAGTGTAGCTCCAACGAAGACTCCAGTGACGACTCCAGTGACGACTCTAGCTACAACTCCAACAAAGATTCGAAATAACTAAAAAAAATATTATGTTAAAAGAAAAAAAAAAACAAAAAAAAACAAAAAAAACAGATCATCTATATGATTGCTAATCTAAAAAATGATTGGTCGATCATATAGGGTCGCCATGGCGATGGGACACTATCTATAATTTTCCTATATTTTAAAGTATTTTTTTATAAAATAAATTTATTTGGTGATTCGCCAGTCAGCTAAAGAATGATCATAGTGTAACATAATGCAAATTACTATGTAAATCACATATATAGTAAATATGGCGTTCGTCCAAGGAAACTTTTTTTATACTAAGCTAATCGTTCTTGTTGACTAATTGAAAATTGTAGAGCTCGTCTTTGCGGTCCTAACGGTAGTTAAATCATCCAAATCGGCCCAGTGGATGCCGAGATATCCTTAAAAAACGCGTCAACGACTATAGAAAATCTCTATATAAACAATACATTGTTTATATAGAGATTTTCTATAGTCGTTGACGCGTTTTTTAAGGATATCTCGGCATCCACTGGGCCGATTTGGATGATTTAACTACCGTTAGGACCGCAAAGACGAGCTCTACAATTTTCAATTAGTCGACAAGGACGATTAACTTAGTATAAAAAAAAGGTTTCCTTAGACGAACGTTAGAAATTTTTCATATTCACTATATATGTGATTTACATAGTGATTTGCGTTATGTTACACTATGATCATTCATCAGCTGACTGGCGAATCACCAATTAATAAAATTTTAGTACTATAGCACTATTAATATATATACAGTTCAGTAATATTAATTGCTTAAATTATATACACTTTTGCTAAAAATAGTTCAGGTTGGATTTGGTTTTAATTCAAACTAAACAGAACTAGTTTATACCGTATATTCCCGAAAATAAGCAACCTTTTTTTGGACGATTTTGACTTCAAAAAATCGAGAGTAGCTTATTTTCGGGATATAGAAGATTTTAAGCAATTTATGCTTAATGAGGAGGTAGCTTATTTTCGGGAGTTATTTTTTTAAAAAAAATTCTCATGCAAATAAACTTGTATGAACAGGTTTTCTATAGGTATATACGTACGTACGTATGTTGAAAGACCGATATATGCATTATTAAACATGTTTATGCCACGTTCTGCACTATGCTTATTAAAGCACATGTTAGAGTATTAGTCATAGGACATTTCCCCTTAAAATAGGTCCAAATGCTTTTTATAATTAAAATTTTTAAAAAAACATATGAATTTACTATATAACTTTGAGCTAAGATCTTCATCAATCTACCTTATTAACTTAAAATTAAATTTTACAATTATATAGAACAAGAAAAGAAGAAAAAATTGAGCTTAAAAACCAAGTTAAAATTTTGTTATTTTTGTGCAATTTCAAAATGTAACTTTGTCAAAAACAAATATTTACTAATTTTAAATTAGCAATTATATGTAAAATTATGCTCTGAACAACTTTACTTAGGCGACCGAAGTAGGTTACCTTGAAAGAAAAATAGGTTATCTATATACTAAAGTTAAAATTTTTGAGTTTTCAATATAAAACTTTTTTTTTGATTAGGTAACCTACTTCGGGCCCTTAAGCAAAGTTGTTTGGCACGTAATTCTACTTGATTCAAAGCTGCCGTGTGTTTTCTCGGACCTTTTACTAAGTGAAAAATGGGTTTAAAGTTCAAAAAAAAATTTTTCAAACTTTAAACCTATTTTTCACTTAGTAAAAGGTTTGAGAAAACGCGCAGCAGCTTTAAAGCAAGTAGAATCACGTGCTGAACAACTTTGCTTAAGGGCCCGAAGTAGGTTACCTAATCAAAAAAAAGTTTTATATTGAAAACTCAAAAATTTTAACTTTAGTACATAGATAACCTATTTTTCTTTCAAGGTAACCTACTTTGGTCACCTAAGTAAAGTTGTTCAGAGCATAATTTTACATATAATTGCTGATTTAAAATTAGTAAATATTTGTTTTTGACGAAGTTACATTTTGAAATTGTACAAAAATAACAAAATTTTAACTTGGTTTTTAAGCTCAATTTTTTTTCCTTTTCTTGTTCTATATAATTGTAAAATTTAATTTTAAGTTAATAAGTTAGCTTGATGAAGATCTTAGCTCAAAGTTATATAGTAAATTCATATGTTTTTTTAAAAATTTTAATTATAAAAAGCATTTGGACCTATTTTAAGGGGAAATGTCCTATGACTAGTATGCATAGTGTCAATTAATTTTTTTTATATTATTTTTGATTTTTATTATTAACGTTTTTTATACTTTTTTTTTTATATATTTTTTTTTAAATTTTTTAATATTTTTTTTGTTTTTTATTATTTATTTGATTCTTTTTTTTGGTTTTAACGTTATTTATTCTTTTTTTTTAAAATTTTTTTAATTTTTTTTAAATTTTTTTCGATTTCTATTTTTTTTTTACTATTTTTTTAAAAAAATTTTTTTATATTTTTTTCGACTTTTATTGAATATGTTTTTTGTGCACCTGCACGGTTGTGCACCCTGGCGATCTACCACTCCAGCAGTACTCCAGCGACCCATATCAGGTATGCAAATACGTGTTTTTTTCGTACTATATATTTATTCTTATTTTTTTATTTTTTAGATGGATCTTTGATATCGTTTTTTAAAGTTCTTTTCGCTTTCTGGAGTAGATTTTTGGAATGGTTTTCGTTGCTCTCTTGGTAAGCTTTTCTTTTGTTTAGGTTTTTTTTTTGTTCACTCTTGTTTGAGGGGTTTTATATTTGGTTTAAATTTCTTCCGGTGGACTTACTAGTATTTCTTCGAATTTTCGTCGTTCTTTGGTGAGGTGTTTTTTTCTTTTTGTATTCGAATTTTTTTTTGGTTTTTTTTTGTGTTTGCTTTTTTCCTGGTGTTTCTTATTTAGGCATTCTTCGGTGGACTTGCATTATTTTTTGGTGATTTTTCTCAAATTTGCGTCGTTTTCTGGTGAGTCTTTACTGATGGTTCTTCGAAGTTTTGTCATTCTCTAGTGAGGCGTTTTTTTCTTGCATTCAATTTTTTTTAGTATTTCTTGCGTTCATTTTTTTTTCCTAGTATTTCTTGTTTAGGCGTTCTTCGGTGAACTTTCATCGTTTTCTGGTGATTCTTCTTGAATTTGCGTCGTTCTCTGGTGTGTGGTTCTTCAAATTTTTATCGTTCGTTGGTAAAGCATTTTTTTTTCTTGTATTCAATTTTTTTCCGGTGTTTCTTGTGTTTGTTTTTTTTCTGGTGTTTTTTGTTTAGGCGTTCTTCGGTGGACTTGCATCATTTTCTGGTGATTCTTCTTGAATTTGTGTCCTTCTTTGGTGGATGGTTCTTCGAATTTTTGTTGTTCTTTGGTGAGGCAGTTTTTTTTTCTTGCACTCAATTTTTTTTTGGTGTTTCTTGTGTTTGTTTTTTCCTAGTGTTTCTTGTTTAGACGTTCTTTGGTGGACTTGCATCGCTTTCTGGTAATTCTTTTCAAATTTGCGTCGTTCCTTGGTGTGTGATTTTTCAAATTTTTATTGTTCTCTGGTGAGGCGTTTTTTTTTTGCATATAATTTTTTTCTGGTGTTTCTTGTGTTTATTTTTTTACTTGGTGTTTCTTGTTTAGGCGTTCTTCAGTGGACTTGTGTCATTTTCTGGTGATTCTTCTCGAATTTGCATTGTTCTCTGGTAAGTCTTTCTTGTCTTTTTTTTTTTCTTAGTGTTTTTGCGCTTATTTTTTTTTGGTATTTCTTGTGCTCACTACTAACTTTTCTTCTTGTTTTTAGGTGTTCTTCTAGTGAACTTAATGTCAATGTTTCGAATTTCATCGTTTCTAGTGAGGTTTGTTTGTTTTTTTTTTCTTTTGATGTTTCTTGTGTTCACTACTAACTTTCTTTCTTGTTTTTAGTAATTCTTTCAGTGGACTTAGCGTCGTCATTTTCTGGTAATCTTTGTTGACTTCACGTCGTTTCCTGATGATTTTTCATCGACTTTGCATCGTTTCTGGTGATTCTTCATGAGTTTTTTTTTTCTCTCTCTCTCTGTGTTTATAACTTTCTTTATTGTTTAGACGTTCTTTTGGAGTTCCTCTTCTTGGCGATTTGGATTTTTTTACATGTTTTCATGCTGTACTAACATTATTAAAACGTAATGGTTTAAGTTTTTTTTGATAATTTTTTTTTCTTTGGATTCTTTTTTTTTTAATAAAAATATATTATACGTAACGTAGTAATGGTTAGTAATTATATTACATGAGCATGGTGGACATTTGATTTGATTGGCTTGAAGATCACTAGATTACATAATATAAAAAAATTTAAAGTAAACCTAACTATGAAAAACCACATCGTCAATTGGCAACTTGTGGTTTTACATAATAAATTTTTTTTAAACTATCTTAAAGTGTTTTTCACCTCTTCGTACATCTTTAGCGAAAAAAGATTAGTATAGATCAGTATCCCTAAAGACTTTATTTAGAGGGCAAATTCAGCAAGTAATATGGTAATACAGTATATAATGAATAAATTAATGGGTATTAATTGTTATACTATACATGTAGAACCTTTTTTTTTTGCTTTCAAACTTCAACTAAAACCATGATAGTACTTTATCGACCGACAATATTCGGATTCAAATCTTCTTAGGAGTTGTGGTACAGACTGATCATTTACATCTCATGATCGAATAAATTCCTCTTGAAAAAAAAACTTAAATTACTATTTACAAAGGCGAATATATTTCATATTCCAATAAATTAAGAAAAGTTTATATAATATTGGCTACAAGTTAAATAGCTCTAATAGAAAGGAACTGTTAGTTTGCACAAGAGTCTCTTTCAAGAGGATCACATGAAACTGTTCAGTTTGTCGCTTTTTTACTTAAGGTATAGGCAATACATTCTTAAAAATATACTTTTTATTTAAGTATTTATTCTAAATAGTTATAACTATTATGAATTAGGATAGTTTTATCTTCACAGAATTAATTTTGAAAAGGATGAATATAAAGCATTCGCCCAATTCAAAAAACCTGCTTACATAGGGCATACTAAAGGAATCAATTGTCTTGGCTATTGTTACGAATAGGAGTTGAAAAGAATAAAATCAAGGCATTTATATATTATCAAAAATCAGCAAACATGTAGAATCCTAATAGAATATATCAAGTTAGTTATTGTTATTATTTAGAACTTGGAGTCGACATCGATATGCATTAAGTATTTACTATAGGGATTCAGAAAACTACTATTCGTTATTATGGATTTGGCGTGAAAGAAGATCAAGATAAATCTTATGAATGGATTGAAAAGTATGCTGATTTTTATTTTTGTTTATAGCTTATTTAAAGATTTCTTACACAAATTTAATTGTCAGTGTGTGACCCGGACAAAGTAACATAGTGGACAATTGGAAATAAAGATATTGATGATTGCAAACGAACTTCTGGATCATCAAGATCAAAACATGAATTTAAATCATCAACCCCGTTCTTGAGTCTTTTTTCTCATCAGTGAAAGTATATAGTCTGTATGCTATTATGGATAACGAAAAGTCAAACATTGAATCAAGTAAGGAAATTAAATAATTATTATTAATTTATACGTCCTAAATTCCACTTATACTTTATTTTTGTCTATTAGATATCAGAGATCTCGTCCCTAAATCTAATGGCACTAACCGTACTCCAGAAGATTATGAAAGAGTCAACAACTGTAAATTTTCGACAAGCAACGATTATGCAGAAAGACAAAAAGATAAAAATGAAAGCATTCCAACTTAAAGCCTAGAAATATGATGATGTGATTGAATGAATTCTATTTAATAAATTATATTATGTTAAAGAAATCGGTAAAGATGGATTTGGTTCTGTATATTTAGCAACCTGGTTGGATGACATACGAGAAGTTGAAAATTTACAAAAGAGCGCATGAACCATCCAGCACCGTTGCACTCAAGACGTTGACCAGTTCAAAAGAAAACAATGATTTTTAAAAGGAGTAAGTTAATTTATTGCTTTGATAATTTTTCTAATAGTTTATTAAACTAATTCATTGTTTAAACTTTAAGTTTAAAAGTCTTATGGAATATAAATTATATTATACTAAGCTCGCAATATATGGAATAACCCAAAACGCAAAAACAAAAGATTACTTGATAATCTATTAGTATGCTAATAATGGAAGTTTTAATAAATATTTAAAAAAAATTTTATTAGTTTTACATGCCAGACCAAATTACAAATACTTAAAGATACTGCATATGGGCGGATTTGATTCATATGATGATGGGTTGTTATATTGTACATTAGTAATATACAATATAACAACCCATCATCATATGAATCAAATCCGCCCATATGGTGTATAAGTTATATAAATTCATGATAATTCAAGATATATATATGCACACTTTTATAGTGGTAACATTTTGCAAAATCAACGCACTAAGGGGAGTAACAAAAATTAGGTGATTTTTTAGGAGGGGAGGGGGGTAAAAAAAGTTGAAATTATATATAAGAACCTGACTATTTATATATTGAGGAAGAGGAAGGGGGGTAGGCCTCTGATAAAAAATAATCAGATGATTAATGACACTGCCCTAATGAAAATACACAATCCTATATCGCAGATCTGGGATTGTCTAGAAAAGTAGATGAGAAAGTTTAAGCTGGCGAAATTTATGGAGTCATGCCCTATGTTGCTTCTGAAATTTTATTGGGCGATAAGCCATTTACACAAAAAGCAGATATTTATGGGTTTGGTATGATTATGATAGAAATGTCGACTGGTCAAAGACTCTTTGATGGGCATAAACTTAATTTAAAACTTGCAATAGAAATTTGCAAAGGATCATGACCAAAGTTTGCTCCAATTGCATAACCAAGCGAACCAATATTCAATACTGCATCTGTTATAAAGGTTCAGAGAAGGCCAAAAACAAACTCACTTCAGAATTTGATAAAAAGATTGAAAAATTATTGTGGTTGGAAAGGGGCATCTGGAAACGATAATGAAATTAAAAAGCAATTCTTATTAAATCATTGCCAAAGCATCCTGATGAAATATATACTAGCAAAATTATTAGCATGAAATTAATTCTAAAGCCGATTAAAGGTATTTATTTTTTCAACTTATATATTTTGTCGTCGTAAATTAACATCAATAACCGATGAATCAGTTAATTATGCTGTTAATATGCGCAATATAGGATGCTATTATCAATTTGGAATTGAGAAGAGGAAACAGAATTGGCACCAAGAAAGAAAAGAAGAAGGCATTTGAGTGGTATCTAAAATCTGCATCATATTAAGTTTTAAATGCTAAAACGGCCAACAAAAAAAAGAAGATTGAAATGTTATGTGTTAAGATCTAAACCTACAGAACTTTGTTATACTGTTTAATGTGCTATTATAATAAAAAGCTGCTCTTATTTTATTATATTTTATTTATTTTATGTATTCTAAATATTATATTGTTATCGAGTAAAACATTAATAATGTTGGGTTAGGTACTAGGTTGATAGTATGTACAGTATATAAGTACTATATAAGTATTATTGTTTAATTATATGGGCTAAAGGTCATGTATCTCTAATAAAGGTCGTAATAATGAAATAAAATCGAATACTTTATTCTTTTAAAAGATAATAAATAAAAAACAAAGATAGTTTTGCTAATAATTTATTTACATATTAATTTTTTAATGAGTTGGGTATTTAATAATAAATATTATATTCATTCTGCTTTATGTATAATCTATCTGTTTCTAACCTTATGCAATAAATGTTTTAAGGTTCATTTTCTAATATTAAAAATTATGTAATTTAATTGGTTAATTATCACAGGCAATTACGGGTATTATAATGATCTATATCATGCATATTGTTTACTTGTTTACATTTTTTGACCAATTAAAACAAATGTCTGCCATGCTATTTTTTTTAATAAAAAATATCATGTAATAAATAAAAAAAAATAAATAATAAAAAAATATAATAAAAGCATAACGAATGACGAAATCGTATCACTAAATTTATTTATTAAAAAAAGTGACAAAGCCGTATTACTGTACTTAGCAAATTTATTTATAAAAAAAAAGAAAAAAAATATAATGAAATTGTATTTCCACAAAGTACTTATAATAAAAGACACTCCCAACAAAAATGAACAACAAACAGCACAATTTACAACGAAACGTCAAATAGCACGAAAACTCTACAACAATGCCATACCAAAAACGGTGACTCCAATAACTTCAGTAATAACGGCTCCAATAGTGAAATCATACCTGGAAGAAAAAGAAGCAAATATATAAAAAAAAAAATCTAGCCCAAGACGAAAAAAACATGACTCCAATAACTCTAGTAACGATAGCTCTAACGGCGAAATCAAACCCGGAAGAAAGAGAAGCAATAAATATATAAGAAAAATAATAGCATCAAGACGAAAAACTTATCTGAAACTTTCAGTAACAATGGCTCTAACAGCGAAATTACATCCGAAAGAAAGAGAAGTAGCTGTAAATATATAAGAAAAAAAACCCCTGATACTAAGACAAAAAACTTACTTGAAACCTCCAGTAACGACAGCTCCAACGACGAAATCACACCCGGAAGAAAGAGAAGCAGCAATAATATATAAGGAAAAAACAATGCCCCAAGATGAAGAAACGGTGACTCTAATACCTCTAGTAATGACAGCTCCAACAGCGAAATCACACTCAAAAGAAAGAGAAGCTGCTTTAAATATATAAAAAAAACTGACACCAAGACGAAAAACTTATCTGAAATCTCCAGTAACAATAGCTCCAACGGCGAAATCACACCTGGAAGAAAGAGAAGCTGTATTAAATATATAAGAAAAAAACTGCCCCCAATATGAAGAAAATAGCGACTCCAATAACTCTAGTAATGATGGCTTCAATAGTGAAATCAAACCCAGAAGAAAGAAAAGCAGCAGTAAATATATAAGAAAAAAAATGATACTAAGATGAAAACTTACCCGAAACCTCTAGTAACGACGGCTTGAATGACAAAATTATATCCAGAAAAAAGAGAAACAGTAGTAAATATATAAGAAAAAAAACCATCTTAAGACAAAAAAAATGGCGACTCCAATAACTCGGCTCCAACAATGAAATCAAACCCGAAAGAAAGAAAAGCAGTAAATATATAAGAAAAAAAACAACACCAAGACGAAAAACTTACCTGAAACCTCCAGTAACGACAGCTCTAATAGCGACAGAAGAAAGAAAAGTAGCAGTAAAATATAAAAAAAAAAACAAAGCAGATTTAATCTAAAAAAAAAATAATAATAACCTATCTGATTGGCCGATCTGTTGGTAGGGATGGTAAAAAATATATTTACCACCCAGAGTGGCACCAGGACTTTTTCTTTATTTATTTATTTTTTATTTATTATTTTTTTTTATATGTATATTTTTTTGTTTTTTTATTTTATATTTTTATATAATCTGTTTTTTATTTTTTTATTTTTTCTTCTTTTTTTTTTATAATTTTTTTAAGCTTTTTTTATTTTTTATTTTTTTATTTCTTTTTATATTTTTATTTCTTTTTTATTATTTATTTTTTTTTATATTTTTTTTATTTTTTTAATATTTATTTATACATTTTTTTCATTTTTTTATATAGTTTTTTTATTTTTTTATAGTTTTTTTTTTCATTTTTTTATATGTTTTTTTTCATTTTTTTTGTATATTATTTTTTTGAATTTTTTTTGTTTCTTTTTTTTGTAGTTTTTTTTTTTATTTTTTTGGTTATTTTTTATTTATTTTTTTATTTAATAGTTTTTTAATTTTTTAATTTTTTTATTTTTTTTGTTTTTTTTTATTTTTTATTTTTTTTTTGCTTCAATTGTTCATTTTTTTTGTTTATTTTTTTAGTTTATATTTTTTTTTGTTTTTTTTGTTTTACTTTTTTGGAAGATTTTTGTTTTACTTTTGTGATTTTTTTTATTTTTTGTTTTTTTGTTAGTTGTTTGTTTTTTCTTTAGGTATTTTTATTTGAAATCATCATTATTGAAGTCATTATAGAAGTTGTTATAGACGTTGTTATAATTGGAGTTGTTGAAATTAATCCATTAGAAAAACCAAAATCTGAATTGACAGAAGGGCACTATAAAAGGTTTTGTTTTTTTTTAGTTTAGTGTAGATTTGTTTTTAATTAATTAGATTCTATCTCTGTAATATTTTTTTTAATCTTACAACCTAGCGCTTATATTGTGTAATTTTCCTTTGAACTACCTCCACTTTTACCTATCTCAGGTAAGCTGTCCAGCTTGCTTTGCGCTACTCAAATGACCTTTTGGGTCCCTTGTTGACGGAGCTTCGGCCACTCAGAAAGTTACTATGAAAATAGCTTCATCTGGCTTGCCCATAGCTGCCCAAATGTGGGTTGGCACCGCATATTTATACTTTTTGTAGGGATGGCTGATCTTTCTTAGTCCAAGCTCTGTGAGTATGTAATATTATACCGAAACACCGCTACAAGTTCATGAAGTATCTGTGGCCTCTCACTACATCTTGTAACTTTGGTTATTTTTGAATTGGGTTCTGACTATCAAATTCAAATTACCGCAAGCTGAAATTGAACTGGCAACTTTCAAATGGAAATCTGAAAGCATAACCACTATGCTATTGACCTGTAGGTCCTATTTTTGTAATATAATTTTGTTGTATTATTTTTTTTTTATTTATAAATTAATACTTAATAAATTTCAAGTACTATATGGCATTGATTACAGTACTCAGATACTTTTTAATAAACTATCAAATTTCTTAAATAGTACCCACCAGGGTACTAATTATAGAAGAGAGTATTATTATAGGGGGTACTTTACATAGTTTTAATATTATTTAATAAGGATTTTAAATTTAAGTATATATATATCTATATTCAGGTCTTTTTCAATTTTCTAAATCATAAACCCATGAATTGTATCCAGGTTTTTCTTTTGAAGTATTATAGCAAGAAGTACTATAGTTAGTGCCATATAGTATATATGATAACCAATTAAATCAATTACATGATTTGTATAACAACCAATTAGTATTAGTTATTATGTAAATTATATGATCAATTTTGATTGGCTGATTATGAGATCACCATGCCAATGGATTACTATAAAATAACACTTTTAACTTTTTAATTAGAATTTTTATATTATTTGAAATTAAATATTTAAACAATAGAAAAATAATAGTTAGCAAAAGTTTTATAATAACTTATTACTGTATTCTAAAGATTTTTAAAATAAATAATAACTTTAAAAAACTTGTTATCCAAATAATATTTTGCTATTGTATATTATATTTATATTTTTGTATTATAAATCAATAATTATTACTGGTATAATAATAGAACAAATTCTTTTTAGTAAAATTTGAGATTGTAATTATATTATTAATAAGTATATTAATATAAACTTTTTTTTTGTTTTTCTAAAACTAGTATTATATTTTTACAGATATTTAGGTTTTTTTAATAGATTTATCAAGCCTATATATCTAATATATTTAATAGCTTTGATTGATTTGGCAGATCTGTTCTAAATTTACAATATAAAGAAAAGATTATTTTGGCTTGTCATTTTTATTTTACAATATACAATATATATATATATATATATATTTTTAGAGATGATCTGCTTTGGCTATAAGATTTTATTAAATATTTGTAGTTTTGTTATATTAACAAGGATACAACTAGCCACATGTGCACATTTGGTACCTAAATTAAGTAGTCTACTCAAAAGTTTTATGCTAGCTACTATACCTACAACCCATTATGGAATTGTTTATTTAAACTCTCTGATCAATATTTTTTTACTATCACCAATACAACCTATTATAGTTAGCAGCTTTTATTAATAGTTTGAGGTATTAGAGCTACTTTACCCTCACAGAAAAATTTACTGGCACTCAGAATTATGTTTCATTTCATGTTTTCTAAACTGGATTTTAGTAACTACACTATGGCATTATACCAATACCAGTACTTGTAGTTAGAATTACCTTAAACTGCTAAGTTCCTATATTGCTCTTATAAGGTTTATCAATTTTAGCACTGACCTTTTTTCTAATAGCCCATCAGAGATCTTTACTACCTCCTTACTTGGGGCTTGCCAAATAGGTTTCTTTTTTTTTTGGTTCCCTGGATTTGTCAGTATAATAATATACTGTTTCATTTACAAGCTTCTATTCAAAATAGTGGAACCAAGGTTACAGGTTTCATAACCAAATGATATAAGCTACAGTTATCATAATACAGGTCTATTTTTTATTATCATTACTAGTGGGATTTGAACTTTCAACCTGCCGCTTGGGGTGACAACTTGGCAACTTCTCTAAGTCATCATATTCTCATACTATATATATATAGGCCAATAAAATAAAAATGTATAATATAAATGCATATTTATATAAAAAAAGTTTTTAAACAAGTACAATATTTATAGCTTGTCTAGTAAACTGTCTTTAAAAACTAACAAATTATTGTTTGTATTAAAATTTATTGTACTTATTTTTATTACTAGTACTACATATCGGCTAATTTGTGGAATTGGACCTTTTTTTGTAGATCCCTAAATTATAATAAGCCAATTAGAATCATTGGATTTACACATCTGCTTTTTTTTATGTATCGGGGGGATGGGGGTTTTTTTTTATTAATCTATTTATTTGATGCTTGCCGAACTTTCTTTCACTTGTCGTCACTTGTAGATACCATCGTAGTAGGAGTCGTCGCTTGTAGATTTCATATTCACATGTGTTATCGTCTGACATAAGTGTCGTTGTCATAGGTGTAGTTGCTTGAATGCGTTGTCACTTGTAGGTTTCGTCATTTGTAGGTAGCGTCGTCTGTAGGTTTTGTTACTTGCTATTGCCTAGTGGCATCTTTGTTATTGACATCTTGTTGCTTACAGTGTCATTATTAATCAGTGTTGTTGTTTATAGGTTTATTCACATTTATCCGTTCGTCTCTTCTGTGGGTGTTTTAGGCCCTTTGTGCTGATGCCATTTACTATCGTTGCGTTGGTATAACTAGCAAGGTCTTGTAAGTTGAAATGACGACAGTAGACTTATGGGTGAAATTTGGCTTTGTAGTTTTTTTAGTAGTATTAATGATGAGTGTTCAGTACGCAATAAGCTTAATAGTGTATATGTATACGAATCAAATATAACTGATAATATACTATATAGCAGTATAATAAAAAAAATATTATAGTGTTAAGCACTATAAGCGCATTATAGTTCAAAGCTTGGTGTAAACTTTGCATATAAACAATTCGTACGTACCAGTTTGAAAATTATTTTTTTTTAACATACGTATAGTTCTATATGATTACAGTATTACGATTAATTAAAAAAATGGGTTCGATTTTTTTTTATCACAATATCGTGCCATTCTTTTATACGGGCGTCTTTTTCAATTTGTCAAAATTAATCGTGCGATAATAATGAACTTATTTGACTAGCTAAGCTAGTAGAAACGAAATCTAAGTGAATTTTGCTAAAATTCTTAATTATATCAGACTTTTTTTATTAGAGCGTACCTACTTATTTACAGTATTATAAAAGATTCTCATATTCGAAAAAAAATTTTTTTTGTAAAAACTGTCATAAATTTTCGTATAGACTAAATACACTGAAATAAAAATTTAATGTTGAATACTTTGATCTTGCTGTACTGTTCAGATTATTAGAACATAGATATCATTTTATCTGCCCTCTAAAAGATTTATTGTAATAATGGTATTAGTACTATACATTTGGGATTTTATAATAAAACTATACTAACCCCCAAGACTACTTAATTTTCTATCACTATGATTATATTTCGTGTTATGGACTTAACAAATAGCAAAAATTACTAGTTGTTCGAGTCGTTAATTGAACTTCTACACTTCAGAATAAACATACTTTAAAGGCCGCTACTTGACGACTTGCTATAAGTATGTGAACTGATTATTTCGCCAATTCACTGATTATTTTGTATATAAGTTCTGTCAGGTATAAACTATTTGCTTATTAATTTTGGTAGTCTTTGCATTCGTCTATCGGCTCTTGTATTACGTTTTGTCTTAAATTATATATGATCTACTATTAAATCAATTTTAGGGTATTACACAGATTAGCAGATATGAAATATCACAAGCTATATACTAACTTGAAATATTCTAAAATACTATATATACAAAGCTTAAATAAAGTACTAGTATATATAAACCTTTTTTTAAAAAAAATTTCAAATCTATTTATTTTTATATTAGTAAAAAATTTTGTTTTTTTTATTGAAGTAATAGAACCTTTAGCTATACAAATTATAGTTTAAAAATAAGATGATATATGTAATTAACTCCCTTAAAAGTATATCATATTTTATTTATTTACCTTTCTTGCTTATAAAACCACTATTATAAAAGATGCAAATCATTAGTTATAATTGTCTTTGTAGCAAGAAGAAGAAGACCCAATAAGCTTTCTGCAGTTAGTCTACTGAGCTACAAGATGAGAAATAATTTTGAATATATCCACTTCAAAAATTTTTATATAAATATAATATAACACAAGAAACTGCATTAAATTGCTTAGGGTCTGCATAATCTCTTCTTTGAAAGCATGTTTTCTATAGTAGTTTTTAAAATTTTTACAGTGGATAAAGACTCTGTTTGGTCTGTTAGTAGTTTTTAATATTCTTATAGTAGAGCGAAAACTATATTAGTTTTAATGCAAACTTAAAATTTTAGCTGTGAATATTACAAAAAATTAACAATACATGAAAATATTTGGCTTGCAGATTAGCAAAATTGTTCTTAATGCATGGAAATAATAGGTAACATAGTGGTGGCAAAAAAATTTGAGACTACGTCATCACCGACCTTTTGGTCATGGCAAAAAAGTTCTGGTCATGTGATTCAATTTGGCGTAATGTAACACGATCAGAAAAATTCAAACCAAATGTTCGTTCTAAAGAAAATTAGAAGAAATCGCTTATTTATCGACAAACTTCATAAGAAACAACCTTCTGCGCACTAACAAAAAATATTTCTTGATCGATTTTACTATATGCAATGCTAATTCTAAACCCTAACATAGACACTAACCCTAATCTAAATAAACTTAAAAGATTTTTATCGATTATCACGTGACCATAACTTTTATTGCCATGGCTAGAGTACTCCGACCTTTTCGAACCCTAATGAAAGATTATTAGTATTAATGTGAATTTAAATACAGTATCTGATATTTTATAAGTCTTCCGATAGGGTTCGGAAAGGTCGGCGATGACGTATTCGCGAAATTTTTTGCCACCACTATGTCACCTTATAAAAATGGTAAAATTACACATTTATCTAAAACAACTTGTAGCTAATTTTCACATACGTAAAGCAGTTTATTATTATTTATTATTATTATTATTATTAAGATGGTTATGAATAAAGAAATTATGGATACATGTTCATTCATCTCTTGGTAAAATCACGCTATTGCGCTTAATGAACCTTACTTTATATTCCCTTGGCGTCATCACAGTCCCGTGCTCATAAGCTTCTAAATTCAAGTCAACAAATTTTCCAGTCGCTACATCAATTTCTGGTTCTACATTGAATGAATCTAGCAGCATACATAAAAGCATGTTTATAATTCGCTCCGCAAGGAAGTCTCCAGGACAACGACGACGGCCTTTACCGAATTGCTTTAACAAAAATAATATACATTATTAATACGATTTCGATAAAAATTATCGTTATATTAGGGGAATGCTATTTATTGTCGCGGATCATAATGAAATCGGATTAAAATGAAACAAGGGTTTCTATTTAACCCTCTAAAACCCACTTATACTTGTTTAATATAAACTCTACTCTAACTAACCTCTAACCTTAGCCATAACCTTAAAAAATAGCCCCAAAAACTTTCATTTTTTGGTGACTTGCAATTTTTTTCACTATACATATTTCATTTTAATCTGATTTCATTGCGTAATTTTAAGGGGGAAAATAGTCTATCACGCTATATAAATCTTACGATTGGCTGCTATTAAATTGATCCCCACCGACCTTCTAATAAAAGAAATTACGTAAAATGGCATTCCCCTTGAGGGGCATCCATAATTTCAAACCAGTATTTATAGGGGTCTTAGATAATTTCGTGCAACTTTACTTTCAAGATCCCTATTTTATGTAAATTATGGAAGCCCCCTTGTGGTACATACCCAAATATCATTTAAATCATCACACTGTTTAAGTGTACCGTCATTATTGAGCCATCGGGATGGAATAAACATTTCAGGGTTGGGAAATATAGATGGATCGTAATGCAAACTCATAACATCTACAATTAATGAAGAATCTTTTGGAATATGGTATCCACGGTATACTTTATCTTTTGAAGGAGAGTGAGGGAGTAAAAAGTATAATGGTGGTCTATAAAAATATAATACATATAAAATTAGTGCTTAAAGATTAATTATATGAAAAAATAAAAGTATTTTGAAAGAACGAATTATACTGTAGATAAAAATACCTCATTCTCCAAATTTCTTTCAAAACTGCCTGCATGTAATATAATTTATCTAGTTGTTCCAGAGTCGGAATTTTTCCTTCTCCAACAATTTCCTTAATTTCATACTGAATCTTTTGTTGTACATCTTGGTATTTCGCTAAGATGCCAATTGTCCACTTCAATGTGGTAATGACGGAACTCCCACCAATTAATAACATCGAAAATAAGTAATTAAAATCATGCCAATCTATCGTATACATCCCATTTTCATCTTTTCCTGGATAATCCTTAATAAATGGGGATGGCATTGGCTCTTCAATAATATTACAACATCTCATAATTTGTGCAGCAAAACTATTTTCCTTATCTCCAAATTCTTTCATTCTCTTTAAAAGATCTTCATTAAGCTTTTTAGAAGCTATATCAACATTAGTTCGAATATTAGCAGCGTGAGCTTCTGATTTTTGTACAAATGGAAGATATCTCATCCATGGAAAAATATCAGCCGCATAAGAACTAAAAGAAATAAGTGGCACTGCATCATCAACTATTTTAACGTATTCATCAATTAGAATTTTGCCATGTTCTGGTGAGGTACGACCGTACACAACTAGTGCTAAAGTTAAAGTAACTGTATAGGCGAAATCATCATCAGGAATTATAGCTGCAGATTTATAACCCGAAATTTTATGGATCAGATCAGCAACTGTTTGTTTTATTATTGGGAAATATGTAGTGTCTATAATATGTGGGCGAAAACCCTGTTGGGTTAATGAGCGGGTCATTTTCAAGTAATTTCCATACTTTAATTATGAAACATATGAAATATATGATATGTGAGATGGTAAGTTGAAAATATTTTTACGTTTCTATCGTCAATACTTACAGGACAAAGTGCAATAGTCTTTCCTCCAAGTGAATAAATCCCAGTCGCAACTCTAGTATACTATTAAAACATTTATTTAATAAAGTTTTACTTAATAAAATTTTATTATTAAAGTTTGCTTAAAACCTAAATCTTATTTTTATTTCATTCCTAACATACCGGTCTAGAAGAATAATCAGCACCTTGCATGAGAAATAATTCTTTGGCAACCTTACTATCACTAATTACGATCCAATTTAACGATCCCATCTTAAGATTATAAATCGGACCATAAGTTTTTGACATTTTCATAAACCATTTGTGAACAGGTAGATGAAACATGTAAACGTTTCCTAAAAACGGAATTGTTGGAGGTCCCGGTAACGAGAATAAACCTTCTTTAGTAGCTGACGAAGTAAAACATGAATAGCAGAGGGCAAATAAGTAACCTATCCAATTTATGAATAAGCAAAGTATAGATAATAAAGATTCACTAATTTTGTTACGAATCTTTTTGTCAGAAACATGGTATATTAGTAGGCTGGTTAGAAAAACGATCAAGGCTATAATTAACATGTCAATAAATTTCAAAATCATTAAAACTTTAATTTTTTTATTGCATCTATATATATATATTTATACATTGACATTTTTTCTGTAATATAAAACTCTATTTTACAATACAGTGAAACCTTGAAATGCATAAATTAATTGCGTAATATACACAAGTAAAATGCAAATAATTGCAATTAGTTGCAATTTTTGCTTTAACTACGTACATACAGCTAATCGTACAGTAAATTGCTATCGTAGTATTAATGTTTTTTTTTTTAATATCAGACATATGCATTGCATGTATTGTATAGCATATGGGCCGATTTGAGTAATTCATAAGTAGTGCTTATTTTTTTAAACTTTAAAGCTAAATAACTTTTGATCTTCTGGTCCGTTTTAAATGATTTTACAAGTCAAACTCGTTATAGTGAAGTAGTCCGTTCCATAGTAAAAATTTTTAAAAATTTCATTATATCGAGAGGTTATTAGTAAATTCACTATATCGAGAGGATTTTTATATAGACTGGTTTTGAATTTATCTTCACTATACTATAACGAGAGTTCACTATAACGAGAGTGACTTGTACTACCAAAATGTTCTTCTCTTTGAGACGATTCCAAAAAGCCCAAAATCATTAAAATGCAATCACAGGAACACGAGAAAATGCGCTGTCAAATAGGCGACGCACCTTTATGGTTGGACAATTGGTTAGATCTTGGTCTAACTAATTGTCCAACCCTAAAGGTGCGTCACCTATTTGACGGCGCATTTTCTCGTGTTCCTGTGATTGGATTTTAATGATTTTGGGCTTGTTGGAATCGTCTCAAAGAGACGAACATTTTGGTAATAAAATCATTTAAAAGGACCAGTAGATCAAAAGTTATTTAGCTTTAAAGTTTTTAAAAAAATAAGCACTACTTATGAATTACTCAAATTGGCCCATATGATATATATATCGGTATGTTGTTTTTTATTTTTTTATATAAGGTAAATGAGGGTATTGCGGCCAGGTGAGGTATTGTGGCCAAGTGGCATATCTTGATTTAGTAACCAGAATTAGGTAAATTTTATACTATTCTATTCGTCTCATCGAGACGAATTGAATTTCATCCAATTCCGATCACTAGATCACAAGATATCATCATTTATGCAAAATATAACCATTATTAAATATATATATATAATATTTAACAGAATAAATAACTTTTGTTCCATTGGTGCGTTTTGGACGATTTTACCACCAAAATGACCGTCTCAATGAGACGATTCTAGCAAGCATAAAATCGTCAAAATCCAATCAGAGTACTGAGATCGATATAGGTTTATCTTATTTTATAAAATTATATTAGTAATGTTCTCGGGATCCCGTGATTGGTTTTTAACGATTTTGTGCTTGTTAGAATCGTCTCACTGAGACGGTCATTTTGACGGCAAAATCATCCAAACGGACCAATAGATCAAAAATTATTCGCTGTCAAATAATTGGCCACAATACCCACCCCTCTAAAATTTAGCTTTATATTCTATTTGTGTACTAATTATTTATATCTAAAAATATGTATGATATAAGATTTTTTTTACAGTAATTTATTCTGTTTGAATGTCTAAAATTCAAGGTCGGTTTATTATTTTCCGGAAAAATTTTCGAGGAAATGGTTTTTTTGTCAGACACTAGCCAAGTAAAATTTTTGGGAAATAGCGAACCATCATCTACTAAGTTGACTTTTAGGTTGCTAAAGCGACTAAAAAAGGATTAGGCGAATTTTAACCTGGCCACAATACCCCATTTACCTTATGTACGCATTGCGTGTACTGTATACTTTGCTTTTGGCTATTGACAGTGATCCATTTACATGGATACTTGTCGTTTGCAGGTCTAAAAAGGCCTCTATGTAGTTTTTGTTCGTAACTTTTCCATTAGTTTGTAAATTTTGTCAGGTTATAAAAAAAAAGAAATCGCTTTATTATCTGATTTCTTTATGCACTTACGTATATTATTGATCCTTTTTTTTTAAATACAATTCTGATGTCAAGATCATTTCTTTTATCACATTTGCAAATCGCAGTAAAAATTGCAATTAATAAATTGCGGCTGCGCCACAATTAATTAATTGAGTTCAAAAAATTGCATCTAAAGTAGCCTGACTAAATTTAAGCCCCCCTGAAATTAGATCTTCATGCATGCATTAAGTCGTAATTTTAGTCATGCGCTACTTTGAGTGTGCATTTATAACACGCATTTATGGAGGTTTCACAGTACAACCATAAAGATATAAAGTCCTTCAATCATTTATGTGGTAGATGTAACCAGTGTTGTACACGGACATTGTCCCGCCTTTACAATATCCCATGTCCCGGGAAGGCATTGTACACGGACATTGTCACACTAATTTTTGGCTTTGTCCCTACTATGTCCGGACATCAATGCTAATTTATGTCAATCTGCACGTCCAATAAATTATTCGATATGTGTGTAAAATATCATGTTATTCCCAAGCTAAGGATGTTAAAGACAGGTAGTTATACGTTCGCATACTATTTTAATATGCTTGGACTTTCTTGAATGTTGGATACATTGTAAAACCACAAATGTATAACACTAGCCTAAATCTGGTCTATCATGCTTTACCCACGGACATGTCCCGGACAAAAAAATTCTGGGCGGACACGTCCGCGGACGTCCCGTCCGTTGTCCGTGTCCATGACGTAGCGGTAGTGTTCGTGTATTTAACAGAAAAAAAAATGCAATTAAGAAGTTCCAAAAGTTAAACCTCTTAAAGATCCCGGAATGGGTACGTTATTTGTAAAAGTGGTAACACCGATGTACACACTAGAGATTAGGCCCGGTTTAAAATTTAATTCCGGGTAACCCGTCCGCTTATTAAACTCTTACTCGGGTAACTACCCGGTTAATCTCAAATAATCCGGCTGACCCGGTTAACCCGGTTAACCCGGTTATGATTATATAAGAATAGACGTTTCACATGATTATAGATAATCTTTAAACCAAAATTGGTTTAAAACATTAATTCGCAGATTCAAATTCGTTTAACGTTAATAAATTCAAATGCATTTTATTTATAAAATGTTAAATACATGTTTGAAAATATAGTCTATACTTAAAAGTTAAGATTAGTGTTCTGACCCGGGTCAGATAATAGTGACCCGACGGGTTAGACATTTAGCCCGGGTCATGAGAGGGAGAGAGAAAAAGAGAGAAAGAGAAGAAGAGAGAAAGAGAGAGAGAGAAAAATAAAGGGAAAGTTTTTTTTTTTTTTTTTTTTTTTAGGGATGACCCGGGTTAGAAAATTTCCGACCCAGGCCGGAACACTACATTTAAATGCATAATCTAAAATAAAAGATCTAAGACCTGTCTAAATTAGTCAAATATTTTAATTCGTAGCATTATCATTGCCAAATATGATTTTGACAGAAATTAATATGGCTAAGCTTAGCGGTATATTAGGAAATTCGTCCAATAATATTGTTTCATTATTCTCACGTGATGTATATTTATTTTCTATTCGGGTTACCCGGGTAGCATAACCATAACCCGGTTAAGGAATGCTTATGCGGGTTACCCGGGTAAGCCTTATCCGGGCTTAATCTCTAGTACACACGTAGGGATAGGGATCACACGAATAATAACCAACAACTAATACATAGCGGAAGACCTCGACAGAGAGTAAAAAGGCTTGGTCCGAATAATAGGGTTTTTACGATTAGAGCTCTTGATTACGTTACGATAATTGTTTTGAATAGGAACCTAAATTATTTAAGATTTTAATATCTCGGCAAAGTCTGTTCACACCCTAAAATTTAAGATATTTAATTTTAGGAAGTCGGAGTACTAAAAAATATAAATAATCTAAATTTTGGGGTTGTTTTAAATTTTAGGGCCTGAACAGAATCCGCCGAGATGATATCAATTAAAGTATTTGACCAGTGATTAAGGTCCCGAATAGGTTAGGTCAGGTCTGGATTTACTAATTTCTCCGGTCTCATTTTTCATAATGTTAACCATCGAACAACTGCTTTGCAATTGTAATTTTTGTAATAATTACGTTTTATTAAATTTTTTTTTAAATATTACTTTTCACTTTTAAATGCTAATAATGTTTGGCAATTCACTTGAATTTAGCAATTCTACGATCGATTAAAACATTTTGAGATCTCTCCTTTTAGCAACTCTTCGAATTCTTAATAAAGACAATAATAGATATTGCACGATAACAATCATACCGTATTAAATAATTTTTTTATCGAATATTAAAGTATCTGTTATACTGTGTAAAGGTATTAATTAAATAAACAGGCTTATTTTTGGGCCATTCATATTTTATATTTTCAGCTAGAGCAGGGCAAAAAGTCATAATACGGTCACCTTTTATATAAAACCGTTGTTCATTATAGTAAGCCTTTAAAGTTGATTATATTTGACTGTACTTTCGAAATTTCGTTAGTAGAACGTTTGTGTGCTTAATGAAATATTGAAAAATGAAATAAAAATTTTTACTTGAACAACCAGACACACATTACGACACATTATTTATTTATATTTATTTATTTATTATTTTTATTTTTTTATTTTTTGAATTACTTAGTAACGTTTGTACGTTTAATGAATAAAGTTTTTACTTGAGACTGGTACGCACACGATAAATATTTAAACACATATTTTATTTGTTTATTTTATTTTAATTTTTTTTTTTTGAATTACATTGCAATGTTTGTATGTTAATGAAGTATCGAATAAAGAAATTTTTACTTGAGCAACTAGTAGCGCACATTTTTTATTTATTTTAAAATGTGCGTTAATTGAGTTTTTTTTGTTTGGACCTTGTGGCGCAAAAACATTATTCTTGCCTCAACTGACCCATTTTTCTTGACCCTCTATAAAAAAAATAAAAAAATTATTGACCCATAATAAGTCATGATAGGGGATGTAAAAACGACCCCAGCGTTGCCGTAAAAAATGATTTCGGATCAAATTATCGGATAATTTTGATTAAAAATGTCTTTAGCATTAGTGCATTTTGTGAATTCCTTTACTGTCGCAAGTACATCATCAATTAGAATCTATTTACAATGTAATAATATAATAAATAAAATTTATATAGTGACTAACTTTTAAACATCAATAAAATAAAGGGAAAATTACATATGAGGGCTCGAAAATTGAAAATAACTACATATAAAGGCCCAAAGTGAAAATAATTAAATATAAGGGTCCAAATTTTGAAAATTTTACGATATAATCACCAGCTTGGGAAACAAGAATCCGGTGATTATAAAAAGTTGTGACTACATAAAGGTCAATTTTATATAGTTTATAATGGGTGGCAATCAATTAATCGACAATCACTTCACCGACATAACATTTTACCGACAATTATTCACCGACACGTTCATTTTACCGACAGTTTATTTCATCGAAGCTCATTTCACCGACAAAGTAATTCTGGTCATTGTCGTTAGGGTCAGGGTAGAATTAGGTAGAATTAGGGCTAAAGTTAGGGAGCTTTTTGAAAAAAAAAACTCGTCGGTGAAATGAACTTCGGTGAAACAAACTGTCGGTAAAATGAACTTGTCGGTGAGTATTTGTCGGTAAAATGTTATGTCGGTGAAGTGATTGTCGGCGAAATAATACGAACCCTAATTTGGCGATTTATTGGCAAGCCGATAGTTAAAGTCTACAGATCCACAAAACCCGGAAAGTTCCGACAAATTTTAGCTACGTATATCACAAAATCGCACATAATTTGGTAACACGTCACAGAATCGCACATAATTTGGCCAAGTATACCGCAGAATCGCACATAATTTGGCAAATATGGTTCACATCACATCACATAATTTAAATTTTGTCACCACATAATTTTGGTTTTACTGTCCCTGCTGTCCCTGTGGCAAGGGTATTTTTACAGGAGGGTAACCAAATTACCGGGTCGGATGCTTCGGATCTAGGACGGCGCTTTGCCCGAGTTGTTAGCAGATCCTATAGCAAAATTATCAGCAGCTGGGCATTTTTTGCTTAATGAAAATTTTTTATGATCTTGGGGCAAAATTGATCGATTCCGATCCAACCGACCATGATTCCGAGGCACTCCGTTGTATTCCGACACAGAATTTTGGCGACCCTCTGTATGAGTTGGCAATGGGTAGTGTTTTAAATCGGATTAAAATTCCGGGTTTTCCGGGAATGTGCCGAAACCGATCTGAATACGAAATTCGGATTGGATCCGGGAATAATCTGGGGCAATCCGGGGCAAATCCGATGGTTGATCCAAAATTTTTAGGTACCCTAATTTTAAAATTAGACCCAATCCACTCAATCCGGCCCAATCTGAATTTTCTGGGCCAAAACTGATCCGACGGTTGGGATCGGATCAAAATCCGAATCCAATCCGATCCGACTTTTTCGAACACTAGGCAAGGGCAAGGAATTTTTTTAATATGTTTTATAATAAATTAAAATATAGGACCCAAATTTTGAAAAATTTTATCGTATTTAATTAAGCTGTAAGTTTTTAGCGCATTTATAATCATATCAATTTCTTTATATGGCTAAATGAGTTATTTTTTTAATCAGTACGTATTGCATTTATTCTCTTATAATCTGAACTTTCTCTACGAGTATAAATGAATTTTTGAAACTCTAATATCTTTGATTTTCCTCGCGTAGTAGCATTCACAAAATATGACTCACGTTTCATAATTAATTTTGGATTAGTTTAAAACTGAATGAACATTATAATATTAATAAATATCGTGCTTAACTAGTCAAACTTAGTGATGTGCCGCGTATAGTACAGTACGCAAAAAATTTTTTTAGAATATTCTAGAACAAATCATAAAATTATTCATATCTTAAATTTTCCCTTATGAACTGCCTTTTATTTCTAAGCAAATTTATTCCTTGCAAAATTTTGTATATAGATAGTTTATATATCATATGCGTACTATACATATTTCACATACTATACACACTATATAACTATACGTACTGTACGTACTGTATGCTGAAAAAATTCAGACATCATATAAATGGCACATCACTAGTCAAACTGTATTGGTTAAAAGCAAGTTTCATTAAGCGAAAGAATATAGTACGGTACTCATGATTAGTGATGTGAGGAATTTGTAGAAATAATGGTGAAATTGCATATAAGGACCCGAAAAATTAATATAATTGCAGTACATACAAGGACCCAAAGTGAAAATAAGTAAATTTGAAGACCCAGATTTCGATTAAAGGACCAAAATAATTGCTTATGACGATAGCGATTCTTTGAACATTGTCACTATATATATATCAGATATGTACTAAATACTAAATTACAGTCGACCACATATTTTTTATAATGTTTCATTATAGGGTAAATTTACTATCGTGCCATGACTAACCTATTTCAGAATTTATGAAAACAGCTGTAAGAATCATCCAGGATGACCATGAAAAATGTGATGATGTGATTATGGCATATATAAACAATAACGATAAAAATATGCAGCTAGAAAAGTGCCAATAAGTGACACTAACGTCAACGCGTTTTTTATGGCCGCCCTGGATGATTCGCAGCTGTAATAAAATTTTTTTTTTTTTAATTATAAAAAAAAAAAATCTGGATTGGCAGGTCAAAATAAAATTTTAATGTTACGAGAACCAAAAAACCGTATGATGTTTCCTTAAAAAGTTTACAATTTATTTTGTAAACCTTTTGTATATAATTGGCTCTGTAAAAAAAAAAAAATGATTTGATTTAGCGGTAATTCCAAGGGGTTTGACTAGCTTATGTCAACACTTGATGTTACAATAAACAAACCATTAAAGATAATCTTTGAAGAATGGCATATTTGGATGGCAACCGGTGGAGCAGGTGAAACAAAGCAGGAAATCTTCAACGAGCTAAAATAGGAGACGTTTGCAGTTGGGTTAAACGTTCATGGGAAAATATTTCAGCTGAAATTATTAGTAAATCTTTGAATTTAAATCAATTAGAAAATTATAATAACAAACGAATTGGAATTATTTATTGTGACAGATTATAATGAAATCAGATCATGAACTTATTTTATGTCCGATTTTTAAAATTTTTTGGGCCTTTTTTGTTAGATTTTTTTTTATAGTTAAGTCAGGGTTTAGGGTTAGAATTATTAAGAAAAGAGTATAGGTGGATTTTGGTATTGTATGACTTATATTTTTAAATTGAGACCCTATATTTCACAATGATCTGATTTCATTAATCAACAAAATAGTGGTATTAGCTACCGTATGTAGAAAATTCTGAAATTACAGATATTAACGTTATACAAAAACTGTCGGAATTATTATTGAGTACGTAACTGATCTTTTGTTGGACGACGCTGGGTTTGTGCTGTATGTGACATAACTAGCAGTTAAAAATGTTTATATTGTATAATTAGCATAATTATTTTTAATTATGCTTTACAATAACAATATCGATACGAAAGATTTGTTTTGATACAAATCCAACCAATCATGATCGAGGATTATCGAAAATTTCACATCTAACAAAGCGAAATTTTCAAAAGAACGACCTTTTAAACTCACTTTGTAATTATAATTAGATACTTAAATATGTAGATAATTACGATATTAATGTATCTAATTGTAGGCCAAAGGTAAGTTAAAAAGGCCGTTTGTTTGAAATTTTGCTTCTGAATTTACCCTTGATATAACCAGCTCATCCTAAAATACCCAAGTATTTCAACAAACGATAAAATACTTCTTTATACAGCTTATCAAGACTTTTATTTGTCTTTTATCTTGTTTAGACATTAAAAAAGCACTTTGATTAGTTGTATTACTTTTTCAACGTCACTTAAAAGCAAAGTTTCGTGTAACAGTTTATCTCCGATTTAAAGTACTAGGTTAATGTGCAACATTGTGTGTCCGGAACTTATAATTATCCATGTAAAAACGAAGTCAAATATTGATACGTGAGCAAACAAGGTACGTTTTTGATTGGGGTGTCACACGGACTAATTAATCAAAACTATGTTCGATAACTATGTGATTTATCATATTGCAGATTTTTTACGTTACCACAAAGCAAATCGATTTACCTTATCGGATTTTATTAACTCATATGAAAATCGATATTTTAGATATTTTAAAATGTATCAACTTATTATATAGGCGTGCAATCGCCTTGAAATTTTCACCAGTTATTTATATAAAGTCAAAGAATGAAGCTATGATTTTATTTTTCTATTAATATGTGGGGTTTGATCATTCACTTTATAGAGTACTTGAAAATTCATTAATTAGGACGAAAAAAGTTCCATTAAAACATATAAATCGAAACTTAATTAGAACTTTAGCGAAAAATCAACCATAGCTACTTTGAAACAGTTATGACGAACAGTTTTCAATTAAAAAAAAAATTAGATAAATAAGTACAATATTTATGTGATACCTTTAGAATTTTACGCTTTTCTTTATAATTAAGTAAAGTAAAATTACGTTCGATATTTATTTTAATTTTACTGATAAAAATCTGCATTATGATAGATTACATAGTTATCGGACATAATTTTGATTAATTAGTCCGTGTGACACCCCAGTTTTTGATACGATAACTTATAATCTGATGCATCAAAAACGTAACTATTGCTCACATGGTGACAACAAAAATTACGATTTTGATTTTACAAATAATGATGCATCAAAAATGTAATTTTTGTATCACCTTACGTAAACATATAATGTCCGCTGCATACAGTATCCCCCAAAAATAATACCCCCTATGATTAAGACCCTCACCACCCTACCAGCCCGTTTCTTTGGGGTGTGCGGTGCACTATGTAAATCAAATTTATAAAAATTATATGTGGTGTCATAGAAAAGTCTATTATGACAGATTTTTAGGTGATTGTCAATTGATAAATTAACATAATGTATTTTTATATAAAAGCTTATATATAAAACTTGTATATAAAGCTTGGTCACACTTTTTTAGATGCACCGGCTGCAATTTTTTTTTTCTACCGGAAATTTCAATTCTTTCTTATTACGACTATAAAGTTATAGAATCTTTTTTTTAAATACTTACGGAAGATTTTTTTTTCCTCAAACTGATTTTAATCATATATTTTACTTGGTTTGCCGAGCGAATTTTTAAATGAATTGGTAACTTTTATTTTATTAAAATGAAATTTCGTTCTATAGTTTAGTTCTTTGAAACTTCCTATTAATCTTCTCAAAATTTCACTTTGGAATTATGTGCCGTTAATGCTGTGCATCTAATTAAATCCAAGAAACATGGGTATATATAAGTCAAATAAACAGCGATTTCATTTAAAAAACGCACGTCTTAAAAAACGTCAAAAATGGCTCGAAAAAAAAGGCAATTGAAAGGACATTTACATCAATCGAAGGTGTATTGGAATAAATTGAAGGGGTATTGGCATCAATCGAAGAGACATCTGTATCAATTGAAGAAGTATTGGTATCGATTAAAGAGTCATCTAAAGGATCACTTTAACTAAATTTGCAGCAATTTGGACCTGATATTGCTTCAAATATTTTCAATAATTTATTAAATTAAATGTTATTTACATCAATATTTAATTATTTTTAACTGTATTAGCGTTAGTTGTGGTGGTAAATTTTATTTATGCAATAAATGTGGCAGATTAAAATGGAATCAGATTAAAATGAAACTGAGGACCTCTCTTGCTCACCTTTAAAGCTTATAAAACCCACATATACTCGTTTATTAATAACCCTAACCCTAAACCCTAACCCTAATGCTAAAAAACCCCAAAAATATCCCCTAAAAAATTTTAAAATTTTAGAATAAATAAATAAATTAATCGATGATCTGAAAAATCTTCGATAATAGATTTTTATATGATGCCATACATAGTTTTGATTTACATAGTGCGCCGCACACCCCACCGTTTCTTGAATAAGACCGGGGGTATAACTATATTGATTGACTACTTTAATATGATATATCCCCAAATATAGTACCCGGTTCTTCATAGGTACTATTCAATTTAAAAACCGAGTTTTTGAATAAGACCCCGGGTACTATATGCAGTGGCCAACGGTAATAGTACTTTATATAAAGTATGTTAATGCTTTATTTATACTGTGAAGTACTATAGTTATACTGTGAAGTACTAAAAAAAAAATATAATATATATTTTATTAAATATTTTGATGACGTATACCAATTGGTACTAATATCTTGACTAGAACAATGATAACAAATTATACATATGTATGTATATACCAGAATTTAAATATTTTTACAAGCAGCAAATATTAGAATACATTAAACTAGTTTGAGTATTCAATATCTACAATTTCTTTAATACGCATATTATAGTTCTTGTCAAGTTTAATAGATTATAATCGTAATATATAAATTTTAATAGCTCAAACGTTAATAAAATGATTAAAATTGTTGATAATTATAAATAAATAATTTTCATTTTTTGTATTTTTAATTTATGAACTTTATTTCTTTCTAACAATGTCGTTAAACAAATTTACATCTTCATTATCTGAATCTTCATCTTTAATAACATCTGAACCTTTAGACCTTTCAACTGCAACATTAGTTAAGTTAAAAATCTGAAACAAGTTCTTTATGTAATAACTTTATTGATTTAACGGCTATTTCATCGTCAGATCTTGAAATTCCTGAAATAGATATAGATAGTTTATTAAGTTAAAAAATTAATAAAGTTATTTATATAAAAATAATTTAAATACGTATCACTAATTTATGCAATAATATTATATAGATAGAACTTTGGCAAACGAATCTAATTTTTTTACTAGCAGCATTAATTTTTAATATATAGTATCAATACAATTCGAGCAATTATCTCTATATATTGTTAAAATATATTTATTCGAATATTTATAAATGAATTTAACTAATTTTAACACCTGGTTAAAGTTATAAATTTTAACCACCCTTTATTTTTATAGAAGTTTTTATATAAAAAATTATTCTTTAAAGATTAGGGTTAGGGTAAGTGTATAGGTATATTAAGTTAGAGGATGGATTGATTATTTATATGCAAAATTAGATGCCAAAAACTTTTATTTAATAGCCCAAAGCTAATAAAATTTTGCGATATTGATAATTTTTTGATTTTTTTCTAAATTTTCTTTTATTTTGTTACACAAGATCCTGTGACCTGATTGGTAAATTATAGGGTGGTTACCAGGGGGGCAAGTTAGCAACACTCTTTATAAATAATTGTTCCAAAAATATTCACACGAATAAATAACTTTAAAATATGTATTTATTTTAAGAAAAATCTACGTTGTCACGTTGAAATTATACCGCAGTAAGTCACCTGACCCACATGACCGCCGGATCATCAATTCCGAGATCTACATCGCTACAATAAGCATCATAAATAGAAAGGTAAAACGCATTAATTGATCCTAATAATTAGATTAATTAAAGAAGCTGATACAATCGAATACATTTCAACCCTTCGCTCTGACCTTGAACGATAGACTTCGACCCCTCTTCCCTTCGAATTCTCAATCTTTAGATAGAAAGTTGTATTAGTTATTATTATTGTTTAATAAAGTATAGTTGTGTCTTCATACACGTTAAATTTAAACCACTTATCTGCAACTACTCGTATCGTCGTATACGTTTAGTTGTGCCTCTTTCATAAAGCCTTGTAAATCCTCTTTGATAAAGTCGTATTTCCGACATAGTATTAACTTACAAATCGCCCAGTTTATAGTCGTCATGCTGTAAACGTGTTAGTCCCCTGAATTAGATTAAGAGGTTAATTTCGGGTGTGACAACGTAACAGCTATAAGATCAGTATTAATATTAAGATTAGGGTTAGGGTTAAAGTTAGGGTTAGAGTCAAGGTTAATACAAAATTGCGAGAGGAACATTTTTTTGTTAAAAGTGTAACAGGGTTACCCTAGTAAAATTTTGAGTTATAGAATATAGCTGTTACGTAACAGGCTGTTACGAATAGATTTATCCTTGCTGTAAAACATTATCCGTGCCTCAGAAATTAAAAACTTCACAAAGTATATTTTATATACTCTAAAGTACCTATAAGATACTTAGCAAACAAGGGCATGATATTACTTATGGTACTGATACTTTTTACTGACTAACCGGATTTTTTTTATTGTACAGTATATAGATTTTTTACAGGAGGGTAATCAAATTTCCGGGTCAGATGCGTCGGATCTAGGTCGGCGTTTAGCCCTAGTTGTTAGCAGATTCTATAGCAAAATTATCAGCTGGGCATTTTTTACGAATGGACATGATTTCATTAGTAAAATTTTGGACAAATTTGAACAATTCCGATCCAGCCGACCATGATTCCGATGCACTCCGAAGTATCCCACCCGGAATTTTGGTGACCCGAGTTCAGTATATAGTATGTAGGGATGGGCAAAGTAACAATTGTGACGGACCATAATGAAATTTGACTTTATTTATGTTATTTTTTTTTATAGTTAAGGTTTAGGGTTAGAATTATTAGGAAAAGAGTATAAGTGGTGGATTTTGGTAGGGCTATTAAGACCCCTAAATTGTACGTATGTATAAAATTGTTTTTTTATGAAGATCGATTGTTTGAACGTGATAACATATTATGAGGTTGGAACCGGTTTTAGATATTCGAGTTTATCACACCAAAATTCGAGTTTATTGATGTGATAAACTCGAATTTGGGTGAATATTTAAAACCGGTTCCGGTGGCATATTGGTCAAGATAAAAATCGCTTAAACTATTATTCAAAATAAAAAAATAAATAATTTTGAACAAAATATTCAAGTTAATGCAACTAATTCTAACGAAACTTCTAACGAAACATGTCTTGAAGAAATCATATCTAATGTTGAATTTGATGATATGGATAATAATAATGATAATAATTTATGACAATTAGAAGAAGAAAATATAATGGAGACGATTGCAAATATTGCCAATTTCAATAGAATGATTAAATTACTTATAACAAGCAATAATAGAACCTTCCATTCAAGCTACAATAATAATCATGTGACAACTTGGAGAACTGGTTATTTCTAGAAAAATAACGCCTCTAGCGTCACCAATCTAAAAAACTTCGCTATCTGGTCAAATTAAATTTCAAGATCAGGTGTAACGTAAAATCAAAACCAGACCCTTCCCTAACGCTAACGCTGGTAAGCGAAATTTTTTAGACTGGTGGTGATGCTAGGATCTTAGAAAAATTGATAATATTTAATTGTATTTGGCAGTAACGATATTCAACAGTAATTTTAAAACCATAACACCGAATTTTTTAAAAATAATATTAAATTTGAAAGTCATCTGTATTTGCAATAACAAGATCAAACAATAATTTATTAAAACAATAAATATTAAATTTGAAAGATTTCTATTTGATATAACGATAATAATATTTGTATTTAAATAGATTATTTATTACAACGAAATTTGAGAATAAGTAAAAATATGCAAGGATATGTAAAAATTTTGCAGATAAATTCCGCATTTTGGTATTATCCGAAAACGATCTGGCTATTTAAATCAAATTTTATCATGTGACGAAACTTAAGACACGGCGATGATAAAAATATTATGTCGGCATCACTTCTAAATACATAAAAGCCTGCACTATTCTATCCTACGTTTACGCTCTTTTGATTTAGTGATCTACAGTATCCAACCACTTTATAGCAAATTATCAGCTGGACATTTTGCTTAATGATTTCATTAATAGGATTTTGTGATCATAGCAGGATTCGATGTATTCCGGTCCGAAATTTTGAAGATATTCCAGTGTGTGTTACATAAGAGTTAAGGGGTTCGCTGCATTTGTCTTTTGTGCACTGGCAGCGTTAGAAGAGAATGTGACATGTAATTGGTGCGAATAATAACGGGTATCACAGAATTGGTACGTTGTTGGCGCATGACAACAAATCGATATCGATATCGTTTGGTCTTCAATTACTGACTTTAACTTTGGTGTTATTAGTCGTAATCAAGAGAAAATTCTAAGACAAAATCACCTCTGATTACAATTTTGTTCTTCGCATATCGATTAGCTTTTGCAGCAAATTCGGCAAATCCCCTAATCATTTCTCGCGTGCACTGCAGCCATTTCTTAATAGCATTATTTGTTTCCTGATCCCAATTGGGTAAACAATTGGCTAATTTATCAAACTCTTGAACCAATTCATTATGATATATAGTAATTCTTTTGAAAGCTTCTTCATAATTAACATGATTTGTTCTAGCAACTGCATTTATAGAATTCACCCAATTATTATGAATATCCTTCCAAAAGCTAAATGCATCATTTGTAAGAGCTACTAAGATAGAAGCAAGATCACGAATTCTCTTTAAAGTAGGATCCTCCAAAATTTGAGGATCGATTTCAAAATTAATGATATTTTCTATATAGGAAAGGCATGGAATCATTCCAATCGTATATTTACGTATTTTAAAATACTGCCCGAGTGTTGGATGTTTGCCTGTTCTCTCAAAAATCTTTGCTATAAAAAAATAAAAAATCAAATAATATACACGTACAAAATAAATTAGTATGATATATAATTATGTATCAGTAAGGATTCTATAAGATTCGATATTAACCAATTTTATTCTCTTCAATGCTAGAAAACATCCAAAATTTCATTTCGTTTGCTATTCTCTTTACCCATTTTTCACTTCGTTCTTTGGCCATTTCATCAAAAAGTTCAATCCAAGCAAGACAAATGGGAGAAACATCATTGACATTCAACATGTCAAGCGTAGCTCTGGGGTCATCAAAAGCACCATCGTAAGAATAGAAGGATGTTTCATCATATTCTCCACGAGTAGTAAAATATTTAGAAAACATTTCTCGTGACCAAATGACCTCTTTATAGTTCTCTACTTCAAAATCATCCCAAAATAACCATAAAGCGGCGTATTTGCCAAAGTGAAGGGCTTTTTTATAGTCGCAATCAGCAAGAGGATAACCAACATAAACATCAAGGCCCATTTCACGTGACATTGTTTCACCCTTTTCTTCTTTAATGAATCCGAGTTTTTTCCCCCAATTAATAAAATCATCTTCAAGTTCTTTTGCACGTGGATGTTTATCATTCTTTGGTATCCAAGTAGTAGGATATTTAAACACATAATCTTTTGGATTATAACGAGGTAAATTCTGAACTTCCTCGGTTGGAAGAATTTTATATTTTGCAGAAAGAGATAATCTATTTGCCCATCTAAAGAATTTATTATTTGTTATAATTCTATTAATAAACGAACTTGACTTTTCATGATTGATGTTAGCATGATTTAATATAAAATCAGTCGAAGGCATCTTTGATATCGGCAAATAAATTGTTTTAGTTTTAGACAAAAGTAAATATCTCTCTTTTTATTTACATTGACAAAAAGTAGTATGTACCGGCAAGAAACACCTATTCATTTCTCAACCATACAGCCAATTGTTCAATTATCATTTTTATACAAATAATGAAATAAGTTTGAATAAAAACTGATATTTTGAATGGCTGGGAAATAGTAGATATTTTCGAATGGCCGGGAATAAATAGATTTTTTTGTCCTAACTTTTTTAATATAACACAAAGGATTTTGGTTTCAGCCAATGTTTTTGTATTGCCAAATTTACGTGCGTACATCTATCCCTTGAATACAAGTTGTTAATAGATCTGTGATCACATTAGAATGGAGATACAAATCTAATCGATGGATTTCACTTTATAGATGTTACCAATTTTATTTTTTTAAGGTAATTAGTGTACTTAAAAGACAATAATTGTTTAATATGAAAAAATAAATAATTTTGTATTAAAATAATGGAACAGACGTACATAAAAAGTAGTATATATTTAATTTTATTTATATTGATATAGTTCAAAGTTCTTTTAGAAAATAAAGATATGCAGTGTATGCAGACATTTTACGTCGTCTCAATTGGCTTTATTTTATAACCAAATTTTTTATATAGGACGCAGGGACACGGAAATTATGTGATTTAGTGTGATTATTCTCCGATTGAAAAATTGCGTATTAATTTGCTAATTTGTTAGTTGAGCGCAGTATTTAAAAAATAGAAGTTTTTTTTTTACGAGTAAAATTTGCAAAAAACACTAAATCGCACTTTTAAATTTTAATCATCAGCAAATCGTACATTACATATACCGCACAAATTCTTATCGCATAAATTCCGTGTCCCTGATAGGACGTAACTGAGTGATGGCATGCGTCTACATCTATAATACAGTACAATATTACATCATTGTTAAAAATAATCATACAAGCATCAGGGTGCTGCTGAAAATGCGAAGCGTCTAAAGCGGCGTTTTACCTATTTGCGCGGGTAATACAAACCCGACTTTGTAAATAAACTAAGTGCGTTAAAATAAAAAATTTAGGGTTAGGACTTTAATGTTAGAGGCTATAGGGTTAGAGTGATGTTTATTATATGTAAAATTTCATTCCCGTCATTGTTAATTCGTGCACCAAGATCGATTTAAACATTAGTTTTTGCATACTTTCGCTTTTTCCTTCTTTTGCACGTGTTGGGATTCTTCGTCAGGCTGATCCGGAATAGTCAAAATTTGCACTCTCCGATTGACTATTTCCTCTCGCAAATAAGTGGATGCCTAAAGCGGAGGCAATTTACATAGATTAATTTTTATTTTGTTACTAGTAATATTAGGGTTCGGGTCACTTTAGGTCATAGCTATATTATAGATAAGGTATCAAAAATAGCCTCTCTGACATTTTTCATTAATATCCCGTTTTTAGTTTGATTGGTTATAATCACATGATTTACCTCCGCTTTAGAATTTGATTACTGCATCAAGGTGGATAATTCATCTTGATAAATCCTCTCATATTATACCACCCGATGAGCAGGATGAAATGGACCAATTACAGATATTAACCTCTATATATCAAAATGACCAATTGATTCTGATGAAGAATTTTTTTCTTCATCCGCTTAGTAACTACAATCAAGCTTTACTAAGTGCACACCTAAAGTACTGGAGGTAAATGTGCATTTGTAAAGAATGTGCAATTATGGTAATTTGGCGAATTTTGATAAGTAAAAAAGATATATCACTAAATTTTACATATAATTGTATATTTTTTAATAATATATACTTTATTATAAGATATATGGACACTATGGACACTATGGACATGGACAAGCCAAAAAAAGGTATGACATAGTAAACACGACATCACTGACTAATGTTTAAATCGATGTTGGCGCACTAATTAAAAATGACGGGAATGAAATTTTACTTATATTAAGCAGCACTCTAACCCTATAGCCTTTAACATTAAGGCCCTAACCATAAATTTTTATCTCATGCACTTAGTTTATTTACAAAATCAGATTTCCTTTATTGGTTTGTATTACCCGCGCAAATAAGTAATCTGTTCAAATAAATATTTAGGTCATGATAAGCTTTCAGGTTTTATAAAGGAGACCTGTTCTCACGGGCATTAACTGTAATGGGAGAATTATCACAGCAAATTAGTGGGGTATTTGAAAAACTTGCACATTTCCCGGTTTCATCTTATGAATCCTCTAACTCTCCGGAAATTACATAGCTATTTTCGGACTGAAGGTCCGAAGACAGCGTCTTGGTTTCTGATGTTTAATTTTAGAATGAAATAGATAGGATTTTGGAAACGTAATCATTCAATTCGCCCAAAAACTGGATAGCTCAGTTCAAGCGGGGATGAACATTACTAAACACAGAACGATCAATATATCTCAAAACGAACACAACATGTTACAATTGCTAAATTAGTAGTGCCATGGCGCCAAGAAGATATGACTAGTGCTGCAGGGGAATTATTCCCCAATCGTGGAATGATTCCACAAATATGTGGAAAATGATCACACTTACACAAGTCGCATTGAAGATCATTGATAATTGTAGTACTTTTGTACTTTTTTAACACACTAGAAAAACTCGTTCATAATTGTGAAACGCAAAATTTCTGAATTTGCGTTTTTTACCCCTATTTGCCCTTATTTGATGGCCGTTTATGGTGAAGAAATTGCTAAAAAAGGTTACTTATCGTATCATGAAATTGATCGCGTTTTATATAGACTCCTGCTCTTGCTCTGATAAGAGCTCTGGTAGGAGCTCTGGTAGAGCTCAGCTAGAGCTCAGCTAGAGCTCAAGAACGAATCAAAGTAGTTGACGAGACTCAGTAAATTTATGTAGTTTGTAATGATTTGTTACCAAAAATTATTGGATTAACGTGGGTTCTGAGACGAATTTTGCCTATTTTTTGATATTTTTGATTTTTTACTTTCAGATTTTTTACCGTCTAAATGAATTGATAATCGCTAAAATTAAAGACCTGCGAGTTTCGCTAAACCAATCATTTAGCATTAAACTTGTGAGATTGATTTTCACTCTGAAAAAGGTTACATCATATATGTGAAACATAATTTACTAATTTAGGATTAATATTATATAAAAACAACTTTATATGAAATATATTTCTTGCAATGCTTAATCTATTTTCTGAACAAACACTATATTACGTGATTTTGTATAATTGGTTGATTGCACATTCTAACTTAAGGCGAAAAGATCAATCGTTCTTCTTTCTCGCCTAAGCACAATCTGACCGCTCGCTAAGGATTGGAATCCTATAATTTTCCCTATAAATGCATTAGATTCGTACTAACTAATTCAAGAATAAGCTGCCTCTTTTCCCAATTTCTAATACAAACTATCTAAAAGTAACTTATTTTCGAATGTAATCAATTTTTAGTTGATCACGAATAATCATTGCATAGTAAATTCTAAATTTTACTGTCTAAATAGTTTATTAGTGCTAAAGTAAACTTATTCATGAAATCAAGATACAAGTACTCTGAAATTTTCAATTAAATCGGATAGCTTTTTATTATTTATCTTTTAGTTTTTATGTTCAACAAAAAAATTAAAATTTGTTGTCCATTGAACTTAATGATAAAAAGTTCTCTGATTTTGTTGAAAATTCCAGTGTATTTATATTTAATCTCGTGAATAAATTTACCAAAGCAACTAAAATCAATTTGCGTAATAAAATTTATACTTTGCTATATAACAACTATCGTTAATCGTAGGATACTTATTTTTGGCTCAAAAACATTTTTGAATTTTTTAACCAAGAGAAGAGAAGTATCTTATTTTCGAAGGTAATTTATTTTTTGCTCTATATAATAGTTAAATATACGTTTCATTAATTAATTAAATGGTTAATTTTTAATTATCAACTCAATCTTTCTTTAGTTAATAAACTTGTCATATCCTTACCTAAAAATACTTGCTTTGAAAAGTAATTACAGTAGATAGCTTATTTTTACGGAACAAACAATCACTTTCACCAAAGTACTGAGCTACCGAATGGTAATTGTGAGCATGTTCGATCTCACAACACCATAGTTAGAGGCCCTATCGCTCAATATTAGAGACGAAATTTTTTGCTTAACTATGTATACTCGTACAAGTAGCTCTGGCAATTATCTTATCAACGCAAAAGCAATCTAATATAAAATTAATCAAAAAATTTACTCTACATAACTATACGTTTCGTTAATTAATTAAATGGTTAATTTTTAATTATTAACTCAATCTTTCTTTAGTTAATAAACTCGTCATATCCTTACCTAAAAATACTTGCTCTGAAAAATAATTACGGTAGATAGCTTATTTTTGCGGAACAAACAATCACTTTCGCCAAAGTACTGAGCTACCGAATAGTAATTGTGAGCATGTACGATCTCACAACACAGTAGTCAGAGGCCCTATCGCTCAATATTAGAGACGAAATTTTTTGCTTAACTATGTATACTCGTACAAGTAGCTCTGGCGATTATCTTATCAATGCAAAAGCAATCTAATATAAAATCAATTAAAAAATTTACTCTAAAAAAAAAAACTTTTATCGTTTTTATACGTGTTGCAAACTCCTTTTAATAGAATTAAAAGTCTTTGTTTGCCTTAATTATTTGAACACCAAAAAAAACATGATCGTATGGCAGATGCAACCTCAGATATTACGGTAATATATCACCTGCATATACAATACGTATCATTATCAAATGTTTCATACGAAGGGTACCGATCTTTTGTTCCCCTACTTTTAGTTACCTTCTTTCCTTAGTTCCTATATACGCCTCGGTATTCAATTTTTACTACTTTCCGTCACGTTATTAAACGTTATACACTCTACCTGTACCTTTGTTCCCCATCGATTTTCTTCTATCACCTAACTAAATAACTCTCTGCAACTTCATCTACTATTCGAACCTTCATAAATATCATATCTCCACATTTCAGAATTATACATAACATAATTTACAGAATGATGTATGATAAACACATATACGTTAATGATGCCTGACGAAACTCACGTGACCTGACGAAATATAATAGTTTCGTCATTTCGTCAGTGATGAAACTATGACGAAACTTATAGTTTCGTCAGGTGAAATAGTTTCATCAAGCATTTATAATATACGTACGATACATAGACTCAGTACGCATTAATAAAAATATATTTCAAAAGCTTTTTCCCTTTACCTTACGTATGAAAAAAAATTAGCTTATTACTTTAAAAAAAACAATTGTTTCTCACATGCATCTCTTTTTACTGTAATTTCTTATTAATTAACATCCTCTTTGTTAACTTGTAACCCAGCATAAATATTTAATTATTGATGCAAACCCGAAAGAATTATTACCTCTGCGCAGATTTCACCGTTCATGTAATTCAAGGACGTGTAAAATTTTGGAAATAAATTTTTCAAATTTTTACACTTTTATCCAAAGATTTCCAAACTTTTAAATTTTTCCTGATTTTTAAGGGCGCATGTGATCTGACTAATATAAATATAGGTCTTTATGCATATGATTTGACCAATAAGATTGTGTTTGTGAATCATCCTAGCGTCACCACCCTAAAAAATTTCTGAATTAAAAATCATAGCTAATTTTTTTAGAGTAGTGATGCCAGGGTCTTAGTGCAAAATCATTATAAAATCTTTCTAACTTGCTTTTTTTCTTTTATTAATATATTATACAGTATTGTCCTACCAATGTAGTAACTGGCAACAAAATTATTTATTTGTAAACGCAAATAATGAGCTTTGATATATAAAATCTTTTTTCAAATTTTGAATACTATATTAAAAAATTTTTTATCCAAATTTATCCGAACATTTGCAGATATCCAAGCAATTTGATATCCAAAATTTTACACGCCCTTGATGTAATTATTATTCATGCCGTACATAATTATCCTAATTTATCGTATCTTACGTAACAGTTAGCTAGCACAAGGCTCACAGGATTAGCGCGACGCTTTACCTTGTTTACAATGTAAATTGTGAATTGCCAATTTTATAAATCATGCAGAAGTTACATTTTTGATATACTGTAAATCCTTGTCTCAATTTTTACTTTTGCGTAAGAATAGTTATACTGTTTTCAATGATCTTGATTGTACATCCTTGGCATAAGTTTGAACAGTAAATTTGTTATGACTAATTATTATCATATATGATGATGATATTATCTAAGTATTTTAGTTAATCATTTTTAGAAATAACATGAAATTAACTAGTAATTGTATGAAGCACAGCAAACGACCTACATTATAGTAGTCTATAACATTATCCATACAATTAGAACAACACTCTAAGGCTGCTATGTTATTACTGCAGCCATAGAGCCCTTAACACATGCTCCAAGTATTGCGCAAGAGTAAAAAATTGAGACAAGTATATCAAAAATGTAAATTTGCATATATACATGATTTGAAATTGTAAAATTACTAAAGTTAGATGTTCCTTAAAGTGGACAGATCACGTGATAAAAAGCCAATCAAATTGGTAAATTTTAATGAACCCAGATCAGTAAAACAAGCAAAAAAAAAAGAAGAAGGCGAAAAATACAAAAAACCGTAGTCTAAACCCATCTTGGAGCATTAACAAAAATGTCAGGAAGGTAATTTTACCCTATATGATACTTTCTAGTCCTTACCCAAGACGATTCTAACCCTAATATTAAAGCAAAACCTGAGGTCATGTGATTTGCTGCTTTAAGTATCCCCTAAATTATCAATGATTATCAATGTGACAATTCCACACGTGGAATTTTTAAAATTGTTAACGATCATTTCCATAGCATAGTGGATCTTTCCACGGTTGTGGAAATAATTCTCCTGCATCACTAAATATGATGTATATATTGTTTTATATAGATCAGGCCTGGAATAAACTCCGGGTTGCCCATCTGCTTATGCAGCTTTTATCATAATTACTAGGGCACCTGAAAAAATTTTGCTGAATGATTTTTCAGCTGATCCAGTTAAGTTATTGATTTTGGCATGATCCTAATAATAAAAATAAAAGTTATTTTACATCATTATAACATGTCAACATTTTTAAATCTTCATTCAAATGCTTGTTCACATGTTTGATGTGCTTGATTGTATATAAATTTATAGCAAAGGCTGTTCTTGTTAACCAATAAGTCTTATAAAAAAAACAAAGTTTTATAACAAACTTATTACATGAATAGGTGTATGTTAGAGCACAAAAATCTATTGTAAAATATTGGAGATTCCGAATAACTGAAAAAATTCCAGTATAATTTCTTTAACAATTAGAGTTTTTCTGTTATTTTATTAATAAAATAACCTATTAACTATTAAATGTATTATATAAAGAAGATGAGGTATTATGGTCAGGTTAAAGTTTTTACTAATAAAACTTTTTAATAAACAAATAGATTTTTATACAATTTTTGTTATTTAAACTATGCTTAATAAAGTATAAATTACTATAAAAAATATCTTTATATCATATATTTACTTTAGATATATAATTAGTATGCAAATAGAATATAAAATTAAGAATTTACTAACAAATGGTGAAATTCACCAGTCTAGGAATTTTTAGAGTTTAGAGTGCAGTTTTAGGATAAAGAAGAGTTTTATATAACATAGATATAAGGTTCAAATTTTGGCTCTTATGAGGTTTTTAGGAGTCCTTAATATTCGAGATATAGCACCTGGTAAATTTCATCTTTAGTGAGCATTAAAATTATCCTAATACTAAATTTTTTTTTTATAAGAGAAGTATTGTGACCAATTATTTGACAAAGAATAATTTTTGATCTACTAGTCCATTTTGGATAATTTTACTACCAAAATGACTGATAATTCTAACAAATACAAAATTGAAAAATCCAATCATAGGTACTATAAATTCCCAAAAATAAGCTACTCTGAAAATAAAGCTACCCCTGATTTTTTCAAAAATCTCTAAAAATTCGTTGGTAGTTGCTATATATAAAAGTCTAATTTTACTAAATAAATCTCAAAAGTGCTATTAATAAATTTGTATCTTTAAAGTAAAAATTTGGTATCATTTGGACAACTATTTATTAGTACATTTTTCAATTTTTTAAAAACTTCAACAATTCGAAAATAAGCAACTCCTATATTTTTTTGTATAATTTTTTGCCCAAAAAAAGGTTGCTTATTTTTAGGAATATAAGGTATTAAAGGTTTATATATAAAAATTTGCAAATTTACTAATATAATTTTATAAAATAAAATAAATCTATATTGATCTCAGGACCCTATAATTAGATTGTGATAATTTTATACTTGTTAGAATTGTCATATTAAGATAGTTATTTTGGTGATAAAATTGGTTAAAATAGATCAGTAAATCAAAAATTATTAACTATTAATTGGTAAATTGTAAATAAAGGGTATATAAATTTCATATGGTTACATGGTAGTGATCAATTATAACAGGCCCCTAATACACAGTTTTTATCTTGCAATAAACTACTACTAATTTGAATAAAACCAAGATTTAATCTTTGAATTCTATAGAACATAACTAGTAGAATCAGCAAGTTAAATAAATTTTTTTTTGCCGCATAACTTAAAGACTTTGCTTAGTAAGATATGCGTATTCAGACTAAGATTGTTCAAAATATTTAGTACTTTCGATTTTAACTTTTTGCTCATTCTTTTAGGATAATAACAGATATTACATAATATTTTTACTATACTCTCTACCCCCTCCTCCACGTAAGAGAAATGTGATTGGTTGTTATAAATTTATATATATAACGTAAGAAAATTAGAGACCTCTCCCCTTAGAATATTACATAATATTTGTTATTACACTTATAAGACTATCCAAATTTATTTAAAAAAGAAGTAAAATGTTACTTAGTAACTTCAAGCTGTAATGTAAAAAAAATTGTTAAGGGTAATTAACTTCTTTGTAAGTATTACAACCAACTTTTGTTATTATAATTTTTGTTCTAATTTGGTCTACTAAAAGTTTTTTTCAGTTAATATATGGTAGTTGCAGAAAATTGCCTTTTTTAAACCATTACTGATTTGTTTAAATTCAACTAAAAGCAAGTATATGGAAAATTGCACTCAAGAAAGATTTCAGACAAGTTTACCTCACTTACATTGTGTTAATGGTATAAGAAATGGCTTTTAACATGAGTTTGTATACATATTTTACAGATTATTTTGTAAATTATATAGAAGCATGCAGTAAAGTATATTGGATGTTTTGTGGACATCTTGAACATTTTTTCAAATTAAAATTACTTAAAATTTTATTAAGATTATTTATTTTAATTTTTTTAAAAATGAATCCAGCACCTAAAAAAATATATAATTACAGTTCACCCCCTCTATAGTCACCTCCTCTATAGTCACAACCTCTATATAATCACAGTTTTATTTTTACCAACCTTTTTTATATTATTTATACCTCTATATAGACACAATCGCCTTATAGTTACTATCACACTTTTTTGTTAACCAATTATATAACGCTTATATAAATTTCTCTCTATAAAATCACAAAATAAATATAACAAATCAGATAAGTTTTATTCTATTTTTAATTAGCGTTGCATTTTTTAATTCTTGTAGATTAGCCAGATCTAGTGTTTGTACGTACGCATGCACGTAATGGGGCACAATATTTTTAGTTTTTATAGATTAACCAGCCTTACCGTGGACATGCAGTACGTACGTTCACACATAGTAGAACTTTTGAGGTACCATAACTGATCGCAATGTTAAAATGCCTTTTAATTTGTAAAGTTATGTGGGTTTAGTAATTAACAAGAATGTGAATGCAAATTGTTAACATTTAGGTCTTGCCTTATGTCTTATTCGGTCATAGCAAGGTTTATTTGAGCATACTTTTATCATTACACAGTACTGTATTTAACATTTAGATTGGTCTTTTTTATTTAAGATCAAACTGTATCCTTTATTTCCAATGAAACATTACCCTTCCTCGTGATTCGATAACCAGAACCACTTTCGGTATTCCAACTAAATAAATCAAAAAAAAATATAGTGCCAAATAAAACAAAAAAACATAAAATAAAAAAAAAACCGAAATTGAATTTGGACATGGTGAACACGATGCTACAATACTAGGATTGTTGTAAAAAAGAAAAGATTGAGGTTTGTTTTTTAGATTTATTTTTTTCATATCGCCATTCTTTGAGCTTTTTTCGTAACATAATTAACCCATTCTCGTCGAATCCTTTTCCATTGTCGAGACCTTCTTGATACCTTATAACTTTCTCTAACGCCTCAACAGCATCCGTTATAGTTATTGGGGGTGGTGGTGGTTCTTCATCGTCACTATCATTATCATCAGTTTCATTATCACGAAATTCATCCATTACCATTTCGATAATACCTTCATCCGTTAGTACGTCCTCTGTCGCTGCTGGCTGGTCAATCATTTCGATATATTCTTCGATATTATCTGATAATTCTTGAACTATTGGGTTAGTTTCAGCTGAAAGGTCTTCAAGCAGCATAGTAGCATCATCAACATTAGTGGTCTCATTCTGAAATTCGTTATCTGATTCACTTTCATCTGGTTCGCTTGTTTCTGGCATAATTTTGGTAGCTCCCTAGCAATTTTTTATAGTATTTTCACTGACTTCCTCCCAGGCATTAGAGATAAAATCGATGGCTTGTTTCAAGGAAAGTTTTCTATATTATATAAACCATTAGAAAATGGCATTAAGTTTTATTTTTTAACATAAAAACAATTCTTTACAAAATTTATTTTTGTAGATTGTTTTTTATTGGTCTAACCCGAATGATTAAAGGTACAGTAAAAATCTCTATAAGTGCACGCACTTGGATTGTTGTTCATCAAATTAAAATATGCGTCAAATCAAAATAACTATAATGCCGCTAATATCTACTCCTACCCTAACATAGAATTTCTCCCTAACCCTAATAAAATAATATTTAAATTTTGATCTGACACAAATTTTATTTTGACGCACACATATGCAAATTTGGGCCCAAATTTAAGCATGCATTTAGAGAATGCGTAGTATCAATAAATTTCTTATCCAGAATTATACTTTTTTTTTATTTTTTATTTATTTATTTATTTATTTTATTTTATTTTATTGAATTCTTACCTCTGATCCTTATTTTTTTCAAATTGATCAATCAAATAACGACAGTATAAGCTCTTATATTTTGATTTGAAACATTTAATTATACCAGCATCCATCGGCTGGAGATGGGCTGTCGTGTTTGGGGGAAGAAAATGGAGTTTGATATTTGTAAGGTAAAAATTTTCTGAAGTTCGTCTTGGTTGGCTTGAACGGGTAGAATTGGACCTTTGAGATCCTTGTGATCTTCCTCGGGACCTTCCTCGGGACCTTTCTTGCGGGTTTCCCTGGGGCTCTTGTTGATCTTCATTTTCTTCAGCAGAATCATTTTCTGATGATAATTCTTCAGCATTATCATCATCTTGATCTTCAGCATTATTTGTTCCCGAAGTAATATGAGAAGCTGCATTGTCAACGAGAAGCAGGACCTTCTTACCTTGGATATGAAAACCTTTGTCAATAAATTTTAGCCATTCTTCCCAAATATTATTTCTCATCCACGCTTTTTTGTTATTTCGGTAAGTTACTGGTAGCTGCGATATGTTTATCCCGTTAAAAGATCGTGGCTTTTTAGAGGTGCCAATAACTAGTGGCTATAACTTGTCAGTGCTAGTTGAGTTGGAACAAAGTAGCACCGTTACTCTTGTTTTATCCTAAAAAAAAAAAGTTAATTTTTTTTTGGTTTTTTTTTCTTTTTTCTTTTTTTTTTCTTTCTTTCTTTTTTCTTTTTTTTTTTTTCTTTCTTTTTTCTTTTTTTTTTCTTTTTTTACCAAGGTACCTTCTTTTTTCCAGTAACCTTTTTTTTTATTAGAAAGAGTTTGATTAGGGAGTAATCGGTAGAATAGGCCCGTTTTATCAGTGTTGTATATATGTTCGGAGCTATAGTGAGATAGAAGTTCTTGTAGTTTAATTCATTCGGCAGGTAAGCTTGCTAGGGGTGCACTTGCAGCCTCGCCATGCATTACAATTTTTTTTAAACCATTGCGTTTCTTAAATCTAGTGATCCACCCGTTTGAAAATACAAGTGATTCTTTAGGTATGTCAAATGCTTGTGCGAATTGGCGGCCTTTTTCTTTTATTAATGACTCTGATATAATCATTTCTTCTGCTTTAACCCGCTCTATCCACATGTTCATGGCGAGTTCCAACCTGGGATACTTCACAGAACGGTGATGAAAAGTATTATCTGCTTGTACGTTATCATCAAGCTTTTGATATTCATCCGTTTTTTTTAATATCTTTGATATGGTTGTGCGATCAATTCTCAAATCTGGATAACGCCTTATGAACTCATCCGCAATTTCTTGTTGTTTATAGGTTGGATTTTTTTTTGAAAACTCGCAAATTTCTTTTTTTTGTTTGTTGCTAATACGACAACGTGTCTTTTTGGGCACAGATTCAGGAGGCATAATACTAACAATGATTGATTTAGACATGCACTTCCTTTTAGCCCTTTTATTAAAAAAAAAAGTTGACAGCTTATGATAATGCCTGTATTTTCAGAATATGGTATTGGCGTTTTGTTTTACTTTGAACTTGGATCAAAAGGAAAAAAAAAAGGACGGCTTATGATAACACCTGTATCTTCAGAATATGGTATTGGCGTTTTGTTTTACTTTGAACTTGGGTCAAAAGGCTGAATTATTAGCACTTTTTTTATCAACTTCATACTTACGTACATATGCATTATATTAACAAATCTTTTATTAGTATGTTGCGCATCACGAACAAGGTAGGCTTTTGTGATTCAATACCATACTCAAAGATTCGGGTCAAGATCCAGGGTTCAATACTATACCGATTCCTTCTGCGACTACCGCTTTTCCTAATTAGTATATCGCAAAAAAAAATTTCATGCAAATATTATTATAATACTTGCATTGCTGCATGGTGCATTCCAAGAGTTAGCTTTTTAGGACTTATTTTACATTTTCTTACTATTCTAAATTAAATAGTGTGGATCAATTCTGGTAAGGCCAAATAAAGGTAAATTTTTTATCCAGTCCCATGGCTCCAGTCTTAAAACTAGCCCAAGCTGATATTATAATAGTCAAAGTGGCAGCTAAGTTTTAAATAAAAGATATGTTACAAAATTTATTTTAATTTAAGTCATTTGCTAACCAACAAATAGCAAATTTTTAAATGGGACTTAAGGTCCAGTAGTAAAATTTCCGTTTCAAGAGGCTTGTCAGAATATCTACTATCATACGATTTACAAACATAATACAGGCCATATAGTAAATCGTTGGCCGGGCTTTTTTTATTTTTAAATAAGGTGAAAATTAATTATTATTGCACTTAAACAAAATTAAAAAAAGGCATCATTAATTTAAAGTACAGGCTTCAGCAAGTATAATTTATTTTCACATGTTTATTTTTTCGAGAGCTATTGTATTTAAATTTTTTTAAAAAAAAGCCCGGCCTAGAGTTAATACTTCAATCCGATATATTTATATCCGGATTGATATTTTTATAATAAAACATAGTAATTTATATCCGGATATATTTTATATCTGGATTTATACTATAATAAAAATATAATAATTCGGATTGAAGTATTAACTCTAGCCCGGCCAACGATTTACTATGTGGCCTACATAATGTTTGTAAATCGTATGATAGTAGATATCCCGACAAGCCATGATATATTTTATTTTTTAAATTAAAAATCTGACGTTGTTACTATATAAAGGTGCCTTTCATTAAACATTTTGCTTTTATAGAATTAAAAAATGTTAAATATTACGAGAGGAATTAAAGGCGTAGTAAATTCTATTTTTTAATATAGAACGCAGATCTGCAAAATTTTACTATAAAAAAATTAATTAGTGATTATCACTATAGCACCTGCAACTATGTTTGTAATTAGGCCGATATAAGACACCCATGCGCAAATAATTTATCAAAAGTCCCGGGAGCCCTAATTTCTTCCCCCCAATTGTGATTGGACGCATGAAATCTTATTTTTAATTCAGTAACTGGATGCCATCTTAGCATAGCTGCAAAAGCAAAAACATTTCTTCAATCATTGTGAAATGTTTATTCTTTAATTGCGGTACATTAGAGCGTTTATTACTCAGTTTTAATAAGTTACGGATGGTGAATCCGGATAACAGAAATATTCTGGATTGTCATCCGGAATGATTATATAGACTTTTTAATTTATCGTAATACTTATAAAATTATTGGTTAACGCATTTTAATTGGCTATTATCCGGATATCCGAATGGCCTTTTTGAGCACAGATATTTGTCAGATGGATATGGATGCCCTATCTGGATAGTTGTTTTTGAGCGTGGATGACTATCCTGATATCTGGATTGACATCCGGATCCCAATACTATTTGTAATCGTCCAATAGAAAATTAGTAAACCTACCTCTATATAGTCACCTTTTATATTTTATTATATAATTGTGACTATATAGAGGTTACCTCTATATTAGTCACACCTCTTTATAATCACAGTTTTCTGTATCCCAAAGGTGTGATTATAGAGAGGGAAGACTGTATATATTTATTAAATTAATTCATTAATTATTTAAGCCTTGGACATAGGCTTGAACAGTTTTGGACAATCTTGGACATTGGACAAAAAACATAGTATTGGACATGTCCAATGACAACACTGGAAGCATGTACTAAAGTGTGTTATAATATTTTAGTATCAAAGAATTTTTGTTTTTATATTTTAATGAAAGGGAAAATGTTTTCACGCACCCGCACGGATCGTTGATAATCATTTATTTGGTTTTTTTTTTGTTTTCGTTTTCTAACCTTTTTTTTTAATATAGTTGCTAGTGTCGCCATCATTGGTGCCATCGCTAGTGTTGTCGCTTGTTGGTGTCTTCACTGGTGTCGCCGTCGTTGGTGCCATCCCTGGTGTTGTCGCTTGTTGGTATCTTCGCTGGTGTCATAGTTGATGTTGTCGTTGGTACCGTTAGGTCTAATGTTTCTGTAGTATTCCTTGTGGAATGATTTTACATGCCTCTCTAGTATTTTTGCGAGTGGTCTTTACGTGTTTCTTCTAGATGGTATTGCGTGGTTTTTCGGCGTCCTGTGGGTAGTCTTGTATTTTTCTCCTGCATTCTCGGGTGTTTTCTTGCGCTTTTGTGTAGTGGTCTCACTTGTTTCTCTGGTGTTAGTAGGGCATAAAGGGGTTCTAGGACAAAAAATACCGTAATGTATCCAGAATTGGTTCCTTACCTATTTCCAGGCTCTTCTAGATATATGTAATCTTATATTAAATTCAAGCTCTAAATTATACTAGAGCCAAATCCTGTTAACTTACTCTTCTTATTCCTAAATTTGAGTTTCCAATATTAAAGAGTACATAGTCTTTGTTAACATTCTGGCTATGTTTTTAATCCCAAACAAGACAACAAAAAAATTATGCTATATTACTTGCCTCTGAAATGAGCAGAGAGCACCGAGGACTGAAGCGTCCGAGTGTGCTTCTCTGTAGGCCCATTCAAACCTAATATGCATACTATTTTCTATATTATCCAAGAACTAATTCAAAAAGCGATTTAACTCTATTTAGCAAAGGACAAATTTTGGTACCCCGCCATGGCGGGGTACCAAAATTTGGGATACAGATACCAAAATTTCGAATATGGGTACCAAAATTATAATACCCAGGTACCAAAATTTTAGATATTTCAGATTCTGGTACCAAAATTTTGATACCCGGGTACCAAAATTTCAGACATAGATAGCTATTTTTTCGGATCCGGGTACCAAAATTTCAGATATATTTACTAAAATTTCAGATCTTGGTATCAAAATTAGAACAAAAAATGATATCAGGGTACCGAAATTTTGAGTCTAATTGCTAGCTAATTCTGCTTTAGAGCGTAATCTGTAATAATATTGAGAAGTATAAAATCCTCTTATATGTATAGGACATCGACCAGAACGTGATCTAGTAAGTTTTCCATACTCATTACAAGGAATAAGTTGTTTATCAACTAATTTTCTAACATACTTCCAATGAATAGAACACTCCTCTTCACGCATACAGGATTTTCCACAAGTTTTACCTGTAAACTGGCAGGAATATTCACTGTGCATAATATATATATTTAATAAATTTTATTATTTAAAATAAAACAATTTTATAAGTATTATATAGTAAAAAAATACCCTTACAATGAGCAAACAAGACGAAACCAAGCCCACATACAAAGAAGTCGAGCAAGCTTTAATTAATGTAATCAAAGCAGGCCTTTATTATAGAAAACCAAAAGACGGCAAGTTTGTGCAGAACTATAAAGAAAGAATTAGAAAATTACGTCAAGCGGAAGAGCCAAAAGAATATATACTAAATTTGGCTATAACAATATTTCTTAATGAAGAAAAATATCATAAAATCAAAGATAACTACAAAGAATTTTATGGCTGGGATCCAAAGATTTTTAATTCCATAATGGAATTATATAAGTTATATTACAAATTAGCTAAAGACCACTTCGTCAAGAAGCCCAGATCGATAAAGAAGCAGAAGATTTTCTTAATTTATAAAAGGCCAGGAACACCAACTTGAAGCATTCCACGAGTATCTTTTATATTATAAAAATATACTAATGAGCAT
>QKWP01000002.1:380708-402281 GCA_003550325.1 Gigaspora rosea | reverse complement strand
AAATAAAACAATTTTATAAGTATTATATAGTAAAAAAATACCCTTACAATGAGCAAACAAGACGAAACCAAGCCCACATACAAAGAAGTCGAGCAAGCTTTAATTAATGTAATCAAAGCAGGCCTTTATTATAGAAAACCAAAAGTGGCAAGTTCATGCAGAACTATAAAGAAAGAATTAGAAAATTATGCCAGGCGGAAGACCCAGAAGAATATATACTAAATTTGGCCATAACAATATTTCCTAATGAAGAAAAATATCATAAAATCAAAGATGACTACAAAGAATTTTATGGCCAGAATCCAAAGATTTTTAATTCCATAATGGAATTATATAAGTTATATTACAAATTAGCTAAAGACCACTTCGTCAAAGAAGCCCTGATCGATAAAGAAGCAGATGATTTTCTTAATTTATAAAAGGCCAGGAACACCAACTTGAAGCATTCCACGAGTATCTTTTATATTATAAAAATATACTAATGAGCATGACATACATGTCACAGGCGCAATAATGTGGTATAGTAAATTTCAAAGACCAGGAACACCAACTTGAAGCATTCCACAAACATCTTTCGTATTATAAAATTTTTAAATCATAAGTACCCACTGAGGAGGTAATTCTATATCTTTTACAACTTGGAGCTCCTCTCTGACAAAAGACCGCTTTGGCCCATTGCCCTCATCATCTTCTAGCCAATACAAGATTGGCTGATTTTTTTGTACCAAAGCTTCACGGATAAAATAAATCTGAGGAGACCAATTATAGTCAGTCGCTCTTTTAGGGCCCATTTCCAATTCACCAGGCTCAAGTAAATATCTAACCAAAGTATTATAATCCAATTTAGACTTATTAAATCCTATAGACCCATTGCGTAATTTAGAAGATGTCGAAATTATCTGTTTCATTTTTATGGCTTTTGCCGGGGCCATGCCAATTAATCTAGTTACCGAATTATTAAGGTTATCAATAATTATATAAAGATTTTTAACCCAAGCTCTCGATCTCTTAGATATAGGCAACAATAAATCAGAGACATCTTGCAATCGAAACAATTTTTCAGCTAAAGTACGATTAAATCTTTCAACAATACCTTAACTTCTATGAGATGTACCAATTTTAATTTTAACATTATATTTTTCCATTAATTCTTTACAATCAGATTTAAATTCGGAACCGGGATTGACCATTAATAATTTTGGCCAAATAAGAGGACATTTGGAATTACTATAAACTTTTTTAAAGGCCCTGGCCACAGAATAAGCTGCCCGATCAGCTAAAGGAACTGCTCATTTAAATTGTGAAGCCACATCTACTATACACAAGCAATACATATAAGTTATATTATTAATTCGGTCATGGGGCATATAAAGAATATCAGCTTGATGGCATTCATTAGGAATCTGTATACTATTAAAAGAGGCTCTAGGAATAAACCTTGGCCGGGTTTATGAATTTGATATAAAGCCTGTTTTTCAAGCCAATTACATACCTCATCTATAGAAAAATCATATCCAGCTTTTAAAGAAGCTTCATACAATTTTTTTTATAGTTCTTTGATAGCCATTAGATTGATAATAAATCTTAAGCAAAGCAATAGATATATCTAGTTTTTGACCTTCTCCAGAATCTATATGAATAATAGGAATAGACAACATTTTTGAGCCGGCTTGCTTGCAAGAAAAAAAATGTGGGAAAGAATCGAGCAATTTAAATGTGCCTTATTAGCTATACAAGATCAAGTCTACAAATTACAACAGGATCTTGTCTCAAAAGAGGATTATATTAATTATCTTGAAAAAGAAATCATAATTCGTGATGAAGACCTAGACCCATTGAAATTAGAAATTTCTAATCTTAAAGAACAATTAGAAAAGACACTTCAAAATTCTATAAATCAAGGGAATTATATAGATTATTTAGAAAAACGGTTAGCAATTTTTCAGGATGAAATAGACTGCTTTTCTTGCAAACTTGAAAAATTATATATAGAAAACAATTTTCAAAATATGGCACAACAACCAGGATCCTCCCGAGATTATCTCTTCCTGAAAATCAAGCTACGATCCAAAATAATAGAATCCGGCGAGAGATTGATAACATTAGACAATATTTTCAGAGTCCAATTACAACAGCACCTACAATAAATAGCATTGAAGATTATCTTAATATAATTTCTGATGCCGGAAATAGGTTTGAGGGATTGGTACTACAAAAATGAACTTGTTAATGAATAATTTGTTAGTGAATTGGGGTGTCTATAAAGTGATTGTTAGTGAAATAATATGAACCCAATTTTATACTATTTAATTTGTTTTGATAAAACAAATTGAATAGTACAAAATTTATCTAATTCTAATTACTAGATTATATAATATATTACTTGGCCACAATTAGGGTTTTGCAATTTGATTTAATTTGATTTGATCAAATATTTGATCTCAAATCAAATTCAAATACAAAATTTTCAAATCAAATCAAATTCAAATTAATAAATATTTTATTTAATTTGACAAATATTTGAAATATTTAAAAATTTATATATAAAATTTTAGAAAATTTCAAATTAAATCAAATTTAAATACTGAAATTTTTAATTCAAATCAAATTCAAATCAATACTAATTTGATTTAATCAAATTCAAATATATCTAATTTTGATTTGAGTTTGAGAAACCCTAGCTACAATACTCCTATATATAATACTGTATTTTTTTCTAAAATATACAATTTTTGAAAATAAGCTATCTTCTCTTTTGTCAAAAAACTTCAAAATATCTTTAATCTAAAAATAAATTACTTTATAATTAACAATAGTTACTATATAGTAAAGTTCAAATTTTACTATATAAATTGATTAAAGTCACTTAAGTAAACTTATTTGAGAAATTAAAATATATAATAAAATTTTTATAAAGATTGAAAAAGATTTTATTATTTGACTTTTGAATTTTATATTCAGTGAAAAAATTAAAATTTTTAAAAAAATATATTCAACAAATATAAAAATTAAAAGTTAAATAATAAAAAGTTCTTTAATTTTAACAAAAATTTTAAAATAAGTGTATTTTGATTTTTCAAATAAGGTTACTTAATTAATAATAGCAATTTTTTCGTACATTAGTTTGTGTAACTTCGTGTATATTAATTTTGTATCAGCCAATTAAAATTGTGTAATTTCGATCACAATTTTAATATAGCATATATGCAATTAATTTATGTATACTGCCAAGACAAACAAGCATTGATCATTCCTACAAATATAGCCCGTAACTATAAATCATGAACTGTATTTATGTCTTTTGTTCTGAGCCCATTATTATTAAGCCTTTCTATTAAGCCAAGATCATCTTTATCAAACTTGTACATCTGAACAAGGTTCGTGATTATGCTTCAAAAAAGACTTGATTATAATAAATTGTTGAGTACATTTGCGAGTGTGCACTTATTTGTGTGATACAAATTCAAAAAGGGAAATTAGCCAATCGGAGAACATAAAATGTGATGATCCCAGATCAGCCCGACACGTGAGCTAAGCGAAGAAAAACACAAAAAAAAACCGTAAAAAGAGAAAATACAAAAAAACGAGTGTATAAACCTGTCTTGGTGCACTAATTAAAAATGACGAAAATGAAATTTTACATATAATAGGCATCACTTTAACCCTATAGCTTCTAATATTAAGACCCTAACCCTACCCTAACCCTAAATTTTTAATTTCATGAACTTAGTTTATTTTTATGTTGAATTTCCTTTTTAGGTTTGTACCACTCGCACAAATAAGTAAAGCGCGTTTGCAATACCGTAATTAATACTAATTAAAAAAGGACACCCAGTTTGCTTTGTTCTATATATATCATTTGTTTTACAATATTTTTCTTGCTATTCATATACAAAAAGTGCAGCTTTCGTTTGTGCAATATATCTTTCTATTGTTGTACATGCTTTAGCAAAAGTTGCAAATGTACGTCCTGGCTCTAAAATATCATTAACTACTTTTCAAAAGCATGCTCTGATTCCATAATATTATTATTTATATAAACTTCAGCAAAAAAAAAGCTTCAACAGTGTGTTCTGAATAGTGATATGAAATTTATATGTATCTGAATTTTTTTAGTATACAGTACATACAGTATGTACAGTACGTATAGTTGTATAGTGTGTATAGTATGTGAAATACATATAGTATGCATATGATATACTAGGTAAATGCATAGTTCGGAGCCAATATTAAATATATATACTATTTATCTGTATATTATCAATACAGTAATTATTGTTTTTGTAGATCAGGTGAATGTGATTGGTTGTATATCACATGATGCGGCCGGACAGACAAACATTTGCTAATCAAACCCTTTTGTAAAAATAGAGAGTCTTCTGCTTCATTCCAGACTAATAAACTATCTATATACAAAATTTTGCAAGAAATAAATTTGCTTAGAAAATAAAAGACAGTTTCATAAAAGAAAATTTAAAATATGAATAATTTTATGATTTGTTCTAGAATATTCTAAAAAATTTTTTGCGTACTGTACTATATGCGGCACATCACTAGTTCTAAATTTATATTACTATTATCTTTACGATTTTCAAACATGTACTCTAATTCTACAATACTATTACCATTATGAACTTCAAAAAGGCCTTAATAATATGTTTTGACTCAATAGTGTTTATCATACTATTATCTATATGATCATTGACAAAGGTTCCAAAGACGTTTTTCAACTCAACAGAACAAGTATCTATATGAGTTTTAGTAGAGTTGTTAATGGAATATTCCAAACTATAATAAAACATATAAACCATTCCAGTTTCGAACTGGAGTGGTTTATATGTTTTATTATAGTTTACAACCCTAAGTTTTAGCAACAATACATTTAGGTTCTATAGTATTAATAATTAGCAATAAACAATAGGTATTTCTGCAGGGTAAAGTTTATTTTTTATTATTATTTTTTTCATTTATAAATACATTCTAACTTTCAATTATTTAATTATTGTTTTTGCACATAATGCAACTCTGACCCTCGATTATTACTTACGATTACCAAAATTATTTATATATACGAATATCAAAAAATCCAACAAATGTAAATATGTTTTTTTTTTTTTTTTTAAATGTTAAAGGTGAGACCTTGCTTTAAATGTAAATATGTTAACTAGTTGGTCTATAATATAAATATAATAGATTTAACATTTTAAAAAAAATATTATAATAATAAGTAGTTATATCTAATAGATTTTTAATTAAATATCTTTCGCTTAAATGATCTTAGTGTTATATTAGTTTTTCACTATATCAAAATTATACAATTTTATTGGCTGATACAAAATTGATATACATGAAGTTATACAAACTAATATATGAAAAAATTGCTGAATTAATAATTATCAATTTACATATAGTACATTTTATCTAAAACCAACATATTTTATATTTAGATGCCAATTTTTTAGCTACAGTTAATCTAATTATTCAAAAAAATGCAGAAAAACTTAATACAATTTTAAAATTAATTAATAACATTTAAATTTTTGTTAATAAATTCAAATTTTATTATGTTTTTTTATATATATACTAAAATTTTTTTTTTAAGATAAGGTCATGCCTTTGGTCTTTATTAGATGTTTATCAATCATTACAATATTGTTGTACAATTTCTATACTATCTACTTAGTACTGAAACTAGGACTAATTTATCTGTGACCTAAACCTACCAGAGCATTCCAAATTTCTATTTATATGGCTGACCTAGTTTTGACGTCCCTTTCCAACCTACAATTGGTATTTACATGTCCACCACTTTACCTACACTACTAATATTATCTCTTCTAATATGGTGTGATATTCCAGGTGGTGCTTTATGCTTTCAGATTGGTTCTCAAAAGTTCATATCTCAAGCCATGCAGCTAGCTCTACCACATTGGGTAAGTATTTCAAGCCTACATGCTGCCACAACTAACCGGGTTCCTGCGTTTTCAGGGCCCAGGATTAAACATTCCAAATACAGTAATGTGTAAACGACTATACTTCCCAATATGGTAACAAAATGTTGGGCATATTTCGCAAATGCTTCCAGTACAGATATGGTTGGATGGCATCATGAGGCTCAGAGAAACCCTGTTACTACTACATGCACTTGTACTAGCTATATATATGCTAAAATTTTTGAATCTTATATAAATTTAAATTAATATAATAGACTAAAAATAAAAAATATTTAAAAAATTTATTGATAGTTTAATAATTTAAACAATAAGCAATTAATTGATGATTTATAAGTCAACTAAAGAATTTTTTATATTAGAATATAACAAAGATCATATATGAACTAGGTATCCCCTTAATTTGTAGAGGTTTGCAGGCAAATTTGCTTGCATAATTACTATAAATATATCAGGACCCCAAAATATACATAGATAGATCCGATTAATTATAGGGTTACTAAAAAAAAAGATCTGCAGAAAAAACTTTAAAAATAAGCAAAAAATTTACTATAAATAGAAAAAATCTGCATAAAAAACCTCAAAAATAAGCAAACTCATACCTGACCTATCTATATTTATTTCAGGGTCCTAATATATCTCTAATCTATTTTTTTAATCATTTAAAATATTTAAATAAAATTTGTTATTATAATATTTAAAAACAAAGATTATATTTTTGAATTATTTAAATTTATAAAAGTTTAATATGCTTCATATGAGTATAATGTGCTTGTATATCACATCCTAATTTGATTGGCTAAATTTGCAGATCATTATTTTTAAAAAAATATTAATTTTTGTTAAATTCTTTAGATTAAAAATTAGTCTAAGAAATTTTTAAAAAAAATCCAAACTTTTTTGTACTTATATACAAAATTTAGTGCTGAGCAAGTTTACTTAGTCGAATTAGAAAGGTTGTCTTAATAAAATTTAGAGAAATCAGCAAAAAATGAGTTAAAAAAAATGAAAAATTGCAAATATCTCTAAATTTTATTAAGATAACCTTTCTAATTCGACTAAGTAAACTTGTTCAGCCCAAAATTTTGCATATATATACAAAGAAATTAAAAATCTTTTAAGAAACCTTCTAACCTAACCCTAATCTAAAAGTTTTCACAATAATTTATTTATTGTTTTAAAAAGAATGTTTACAAATTTAGCCAATCAAATTAGAGTGCGATATATGCATTTATTTAAATTTATATTATAAGACAAAAGTTTATATTGCTTATAAGCTAAAAATACAAATTTTAAAGAAATTTTTTAACCAAAAAAATATTTTACAATATCTTGGCAAATTCTTTAAATATTGGTTTTAAAATATAGTTTCTAATACAATATTGTAGTTTGGGTTTACTAAAATGCACCTATGGTGTTGAACACTATGTTACACAAAACTATTAGAATAGCCAATCAAAATTTAAGATCAGGTGTAACATAAAATTTTGTTTTTTTTGTTTATTTTTTAAAAAAACATTCATAACTTAAAATTTTGCTTATGAAACCGCCTTTGGAGCTCTAATAAAAAAAATTCCTTGCTAAATTTTGGTATAAACAATACCTCCTGCCTCATCCCAGGTTTCACCCTACTCTAAGGTAATAAAAATTTATTTTTTGTTTTATAAAAGTTTATTTTTTGTTTTTATTACACGAATTTGCAAATCTAATTTACCTATGGTGTTCAACACTATAGGTGCATTTTATAATTACTATTGTAGTTTATATAAAGGATGACAACTTTTATTATTTACTTTAAATAATTTACTTGTAAAAATTAAAACTTGTATTAGAAGTGAAAATTTTTTTTATAGATAGGAACATATAAAATTTAAGAAAATCTAAAGAAAAAATTCTAATAGTAAAAGTTCCAAAACAAAAACTTCAAACTTTTATTACACCAAAGTTTTTTAATAATTTAAAAAATTTTTATAATAAAGTTGATAAAACAGAACTAATATTATATTTTTTACTTAGAAAGTATATAGCTAAAATTAATATTTAAGTTTTATTTAAAAAATTTAAAATTTTAAAATTTTTACAGACAAATATGCCTGTATAACAAATTAAGGGATGAATAAAAATTTTTAGATTATAGTAAAATCATAAAAATTTTTAAACAAATACAGTATTAAAGTAGTACAAATAATAGAATGATACTAAAAGTTTTCAATTATTAAATTATTAAATATCAATTTTGTTTTAGTAAACTTTACCTTGTGTGATCATAGCTTTCACTATGCTAAGCTTTATATAAAACAAATTATAGTATTTAATAATAATGAGGTTATTTTAAATTTGTTTTTTAATTTTGCTTGTTTTAAAATCTTAAACTAATAAATAGCAATAATTCTACTAGATTTATCCTTAACAGTTAAGTATAAGACTTAAGAAAATTCAAAAAGCTCTCTAGTTAGATATTAGTAATGATCTAATTTGTAGTTTAATACTTTTAAAGTTTGATTTAATATACAGTAGTTATTTTTTTTAACTTTGCTTGCCACTTAAGCCCCAAACTAAAAATATATTGTTCTAGTACAACCCAAGTCTAAAATATAATAATATTAGCCAACTCCTAATTCTAAATTTTTATTACAATATATAAATTTTGAATTTCAGATCTCTATATTAAATAATTACAATTTATATACATATATAGTTTAATAGTAATACAAGAATACAATGCATAAAGTATTACATATATGGTATAGAAACATATTTCTGATTTAAATAATTGAAATATAAAAAGATTTAAATAAGTCATTAGAAATTGAACTGAACAATGCATTTGTATTAAGAAATTTGTTGAAAAACTTATAGCTTAGTAGGTAAATATGAAGAATCACTTGCAGATTTAAATAAATTATTAGAAATTGAACCAAATAATATATGGCATTAGGGCACTGACATTTATGAGGTAATATTTTAGGGGGTGAAGGGTCAAGAAAAATCTTACCTTAGTTAAATTTGATTGGCTAAAATTCTATTTATAGATCTTACCTGGGGGTGGGGGGTAAGCACCTATAGTAAATGGATATTAGGTAATAAATGTCAGTGCCCTTACATAATAGGCAAATATAAGAGTTACTTGCAAATTTAAAATAAATTGTTAGAAATTGAACCAAATGATACATGGGTATAAAAAGTTCATAAAAACTTATTGCATTATAAAGAACTATTTGTGAATTTAAATAAATTATTAGAAATTGAACTAAATAATACATTTGTATTAAAAGGTTATAGTACAATTTATTTCATAGTAAGTATATATAAAAAATCACTTGCAAATTTAAATAAATTATTAGAAATTGAACCAAATAGTGTGGGCATTAAAAGTTCATAGAGAAACTTATTGTATAATAAACAGGTATAGAGAACTATTTGTGAATTTTGTAATAAGCAGATATAAAGAATTACTTGGGGATTAAATAAATTATTAAAATTTAACCAAATGATGCATAAACATTAGAAAAACTTATTGTTGGATAATAAAAATAATACCCTGCCTTACTATTTGTTGTTTATGCCTACCTTCATTATAATTTCCACGAGATCATATCATGACCAGTAATCTTCCCATGGAAGATTACCAGTCACAAATAATCACGTGAAAATTATATTGAAGGTAGGTATGAATAACATAAGTCAGGGTATTACTCATGAATTTCTTGTAAGCTTAAAAATTACAGTAGAAATTCCCAATGATTATATGGGGCCGTTGCAGTAGAAAGGGCCCAAACTCCCCTAACAATCAAATTTGAGTTCTTTCAAGATTTGGATTAATCTTGAAGTGGGCTATACTTTTCAATTAGGGGAGTAACAAAAATCAGGTGATTTTTTAGGGGGGAGGGGGGTAAAAAAAGTTGAAATTATATATAAGAACCTGACTATTTATATATTGAGAAAGAGGGAGGGGGGTAGGCCTCTGATAAAAAATAATCAGGTGAATAATGACACTGCCCTTACAAATGGAAATTAGTTTGCATAATAAAAAATCAGGATATTTTAAAAAAAGTTTTTAGAAGACTTGTAAGTCACGAAATTACCCGATATGATCAACCAATCAAATCGCATAATTTTTGATTGACCCGGATCAGTCCGAAAAAATAAACATGATTTTCTCAAAATTATATATTTCCGAGTTTCGGCCCTTTCTACTGCAATGGCCCCATATGATGCAGATAACCTTTCGAGTCATCTGTATCCTATGACCATCGGAAATCTCTACTGTAATTTTTAAACTTCTAAGAAATTAATAATATGAATCATATGCTGTTTTATTATAATTTGCAAAATAAATTTTTTTGATCAAATATATAGATTGCAGTACACTTTACAATTGTATAATTAATTCCAATTGTACAATTGTACTAGCTGATTTTTAGCAAGTATAACTACATCTAACAAAGATTATGAGAATTAGATGTTTATATTGAATTTTTAACTTAGAAATCACTAACAACACTTAATGGAACAACAATCAAGTAATTGTATAGGTGAGCAATGATCTATATAATTTAAAACAAATTATTTTGCAAATTGCAAAATTGGTAAATGATTTTTTTCATTTTACTATAGCCCTATAAAAATTTTTTTTGAATATTTTCAGTATTTCTTCATAATTTTAAAAACTCTATGAATTTGCAACTTGATTGACAAAATCAAAACAGGCTACTTAATCTCTATAATTTAAAGATATAAATTTTGTAAATATGCAATATTTATAAAAAAAACATGAAATATAAAACATGAATAGACATTTTTATAAAGTAAGTTTCTCTATGAACTCTCAATGTTTTTGCATTATTGGTTTAATTTTTAATAATTTATTTATTGCAATTTGCAAAATAATTTATTTTTGATCAAATTTATAGATTATAGTACACTTTTACAATTATATAATTATAGTCTAATTATACAATTGTACCAATTAATTTTTAGCAAGTATAACTATGTCTAATAAACATTATGAAAATTAGATGTTATATTAAAATTTTGATTTAGAAATCACTAGCAATTACACAATGAAACAACAATCAAGTGATGTATAGATGAACAATGATCTATATAATTTGATTAAAAATAAATCATTTTGCAAATCACAATAAATTAGTAAGTGATTTTTTATTCTGTGATAAGTTTCTCTAAAACTCTCAATGTTTTTGCATTATTTGGTTTGATTTATTGTAGTTTGCAAAATAATTTATTTTTGATCAAATTTCTAGATCACAGCACACCTTTACAATTATATAATTGTAGTTCAATTGTGTAATAGGACCCCGAAGAACTCTGATACAACTCAGATCTGAGTTGTATAATATCAGCCAAATAGGTGTATAAAACAGGCCAAAATTTAAAAATTTACTATATAAAAATGCAATGTTTGATGAATTTCTATACAAAATTGCTTTTTTAGTAACCTCTGAGTTATATCAGAGTTTTTCGGGGTCCTTGTGTAATTGTGCCAACTAATTTTTAGCAAATATAACTATATTTAACAAAAATTATAACAATTAGATGTTTATATTAAAGTTTTGACTTAGAAATTACTAACAATCACACAATGAGACAACAATCAAGTAATTGTATAGGTAAGCAACAATCTATATAATTTAATCAAAAATAAAATTGCAATAAATTATTAGTAATTTTTTATCCTTGATAAGTTTTTTTATAAACTCTCAATATTTTTGTATTATTTGGTTTGATTTATTTATTGCAATTTGCAAAATAATTCATTTTTGATCAAATTTCTAGATCGCAGCACACCTTTACAATTGTATGATTGTAGTTTGATTGTACAATTGTACTACTGTATGTTTTCAAAAATAGCTACAGTACCTTCAAAAGAAGCTATTCCCTTATTTTTTTAAAAGTTTTAAAAAAATCGTTAGCAGTTACTATATAAAAGTTTAAATTTTACTAAATAAACCTCTTAAGTAAACTTGTTCAAAACAACGAAATATATCTATAGTAAAAATTTGGTGGCATTTGGACAAGTTTTTATTAGTATGATTTTCAATTTTTTAAAAAATTTAACAATTTGAAAATAAGCTATCCTTATATTTTTTTGTGTAACTTTTTGGCCAAAAAGGATAGTTTATTTTTAAAAAGACACAATAACCAATTTTTAACAAGTATAACTATGTCTAAAAAAGATTATGAAAATTAGATATTATATTGAATTTTTAATTTAGAAATTACTAATAATCACACAATTGGACAAAAATCAAGTGATTGTATAGATAAGCAATAAATTATATAATTTGATCAAAAATAAATCATTTTGCAAATTGCAATAAATTAGTAAGTAGTTTTTTTTATTCTGCAATAAGTTTTTTTACAAACACTTAATGTTTTTTTATTACTTGATTTGATTTATTTATTGCAATTAGCAATTAATTTATTTTTAATCAAATTTGTAGATTGTAGTATACCTTTACAATAAAGGTGTGGTGCCTTAGAGAAGTTGTCAAAATGTCACCCCTAAGCGGCAGGTTGACGGTTTGAATCTGACTGTTAACGCTTTGAATAATAGGCCTGTGTTTAGTAACTATATGGCTCAGATCGGTTGAGTTGCAAAAACCTGTTACCTTGGTTCCACTATCTTGAATGGGAGCTATGGTACAAGGTATTATTGTTACACTGCAAAATCCAGAGAACCAAAGAAATGGAAACCCGTTTGGCAAGTCTCGAGTTAGAAGAGGACCCCGAAATATATATAAATAGGTCAGGTATGAATTTGCTTATTTTTGAGGGTTTTTATGCAGATCTTTTTTATTTATAGTAATTTATTTGCTTATTTTTGGGAACCATTAAAGCCAGGTACCATCACGTGATCCGACGGTCATCGGCCTGACCATCCGGAAGCCGGAGATATTATATAAGAAGACGACGGCCAATTAAATCAAGAAATTTCTTGATATAAAAATTGATTACGTTTAACAAGATTATGTTTGATAATCAACAATAATCAACAAGCAAAACTTTCGCTAGACAAATATGTTTGTAACGGGAATGTACAACTTCCTACAAACCTTCATAAAAAAATATACTACGAGAAAACTAAGCACCCTTGCGAAATAAAACTTTAAAAAAAAAAATTATATAGATTTCGCGCTTCAACAACAAACGAAAAAAAAAAAAAAAAAATTAAAATTTGCGCTTCAAAAAAAAAAATGAGTACCTCCGATAAAGAAAACTCCTCTCAGGTTCGACATATATTTTCTAACACAAACGAGAACCTTGTGCAAGACCTTTCGCTACAAACATCCGGTCTTCTACAACTATTTACTGAACAAACCACAGTGACGAATCCCATCTCAACAACAAGTTTAACACCCAACTAACGGCGCACATTGCTTTTTAACGTTCAGCAACTATTCGAAGTGCCAATGGAAGAATTTGATGCCAAATAGTGGCCTTTAGTAACGAACGTTTGGATGAAATTTAACTACAGAAATCATGTCAATGGAAATTCTTGGAAAACCTTCATATGCCGTTTTAACAAGCCCTTCAAATCAAGCACACGCAAAGAAGATGTTCCAAGTGAGAAACGACGAAAAATAAAGGTTCAAGATGCGAACTTATGTTCCGCAAAAATAAAAGTAATGTGGCTGGTTACCAAAAAGTAAGTGCATGTTGAACGTATTCCAAGTTCTCCCGACCACACTCATGATCTAGAAGAAAGTGAAAGATTAAAGTGGTCCCAAGCAGTCCGGGCTTTGGTAGAAAAAGAGGCAGTTAAAAATTATCCCGCTCCCACAATAGTTAATGCGGTTAAAGAGTATGCCACTGAAAAGCTGGATCTTAGTACGAGCGTAAAAGAGCTAAAATGGAGAGAGGTTGCCAACATAAAGTATAAAGTTTGTGGACCTCAAATTCTCATTTTGTCGGTGCCTCTAACCTAACACAAGATATTCGTGATGCAGTTTCTTTTTTAGAAAAAGAAGGGTATCTTGTTGAATCATTCTGAATTCAGCATCAATCTACTCGTGGCTTTGTTTTCGTGCATCCAAAACAACTCGAAAAACTTCAACGGCATGGATGGCTTACTCTGATCGACTCTACACACAAGACCAATAAATACGACTGGCGTCTGTTTACGCTATATATTCGGGATGGATACGGTTGTTGGGATGTCAGTGGACATTTTTTCGTTAGTAATGAAGACAGTGATATGGTCGCGGAAGCATTGGTGATAATGCAGCGGTTTTGTAGCTCCTGGAAACCTCGATATTTTTTATCAGACCAAAGCAGCGTAGAAGCCAGAAGTATTATAACGGCTTTCCCAGGTCTCCAAAAAGGCGAGCAGGAATGTGAGGTAGTTCTTTGCACCGTACATGTTATGCGAACTTGGATGAATAAAATTTACGAATCAGAAACTAGGAGCAAGATGATCCAAGCCATGTACAAGTGAACAAAGATCGGTTGTGAGATGCTTGTCCAAAAATCAATTAATGAAAGTGCCCTTCCTGCTATTAAAAGATACATTTCAAGGTACTATTTGAAAAATACACACCAGTGGGCATTGTGGGCCCACCAGCATTCTCCGTTACTTTTGCAAGTAACATCGACGAACACTTTGGAATCATACCATAGCGAGTTAAAGAGAACAACTTCCTCTTATTACCGTTTAATCGGTGCATGTAATAACATCATTGCACTTGATTTAAAAAGGCGTTCGGATTCAGATTTTGTTGCTTTCGAATTTCGTGTTAAAAAAATTTCTGCCCCTGGTATCGATGATGATATAATTCAGGAGATTCACAAATTCCCCTTTCCGATTCAAAAATTAATAGTTGGTGAAGTTTTTGCTATTGAGAGTAGAATAGAAAAAGAGAAAGCATTGCCCGGGTTAATGATACTTGAATGTTACTGCCTTTTTTTTCGAAAATATATGCTTCCTTGCAAGCATATCTTCCACGAGCAAACGTATGGTCCCAGGAAATTGCTAACGGCTAATGCTTGGAGAAATTTTCAACGAATGTTTGATGAAAGTGGTTTCGAAGTTTTTGAGCATCGCGAGTTAGTAAGTTTAGAACCATTTGAAAAGGACGAAACTGATAGAGCGGCAACGAATAGAAAACTTACCGTTAATGAGCTAATGGAAAGGACCCGTGATCAGTATTGGAGTATAGAGGAAAATGGCGATGAAAGCGAGAAGGCTGAATTTATTCAAAAATTAAAATTTTGTTTAAATTCCGTTTTTCAAAAATAGAAAAAAGAGAATTTTATAGTTAGCAAAAACTTTTAATGAAAAAAATAAATAAAATTTTACTTAGACCTACCGAAAAATTTGTCATATTTACGTAATAAATATTTTCTGCTAAATAAATTTTATTCCCGACACTCAATAAAAAAAAAAAGAAATCGATGAAATCATCGATTTCTTTTTTTTTTGACCAGCAAATTTTACATTTTCGCAAACTGAGTTCAAAGAAATTGCAATTAATCGGGTTTGCTTACGATTGAATCAACCAAACAGGGCTGTCTCTCTGTTAGAATCACCTGACGTGATTTTCAGGTGATTGCTTTATCACGTGATAAAATTGGCTCCGGAGGCCGGCTGGCAGGACGCTGATGATCGCCAGATCACGTGATTGTACCTGGCTTTAACGGATCCCTTATTTTTGAAGTTTTTTCTGCAGATCTTTTCTTATTTAGTAACCCTATAATTAACCTGACCTATCTATATATATTTTGGGGTCCTGTTAGAAGGTAATAGTAAAAATTTATGACAGCACTACCAAAAAAAAAGAGTGCCCAGGATCGGAATGAATCTAATAAAGGCAGGCCGCTTTGTCGCTAAATCCAAATTACTGAAGTGGAATAGGACACAAAAGGTTATTTGGTAGGCATCTGGTGTAGCTCTAAGGCTTTCGATATATATAGAGTTGGGGTCCCACAAGATCTGCATATATCAGTACATTAGGTAGTAATATAAAAAGCAGAAACCAGAGAGTTTAAATAGACAATTCCCATAGTTGGGTTGTAGGTATGGCAGCTGTGTAGAACCTTCAGGTGAACTACTTAAATTAGGCACCATAAGTGCACGTGTAGCTAGTTGTATCCTCATCTTTGTAACAAATATTACGTCTTTATAAACTTTAATAAAATCAAGGCCAAAGCACCCGGCCTCTAAAGCTTTAAAAAAAAAGTATACCTTTACAATTGCATAATTGTAGTCTGATAGATAATTGTACAAACTGATTTTTAACAAATATAACTATGTCTAACATATATAATTTGATCAAAAATACAAATTACAATAAATAAATTATCATTAGAAATTGATTTAAATTATGCATCTACATTAAAAATTAGTAGTACATTGTAAGCAGATATGAAGAATTACTTGCCGATTTAAATTTATACTCTTTATTTGTAAACTTTATTTACTGATTTTTAACTTTATATTTAAAAATAATCTTTATACTTATGGATAAAAAAAATTGTTAATGCAAATAAAATGATTTAAAGACAGTAAGTATTGGTAATACAGATTTAATTTGCTGATTAACAGTCATAGGACATGTCCTTTCAATTGCTGTCTATAATAAAAATTATAATAAAAACATATGAATTTACTATAGACATAGATTAGAAGATTCTCTTTGATCTTACTTATTAACTTAAAATTAAATTTTTTGGGAATATAGAACAAGGGAAGAAGAAAAATTGAGCTTAAAAATCAAATTAAAATTTTGCTGATTTTGCACAAAACGAAAATATAACTTTGGCAAAAACAAATATTTTCTAATTTTAAAATAATGAGTATATGTAAAATTATGCCCTGAACAACTTTACTTAGTCGACTAAAGTAGGTTACCTTGTAAAAAAAAAATGGGTTATCTATATACTAAAGTTAAAATTTTTGAGTTTTAAATATAAAACTTTTTTTTTGATTAGGTAACCAAAGTAGGTTACCTAATCAAAAAAAACAGTTTATATTTAAAACTCAAAAAATTTTAACTTTAGTACATAGATAACCAATTTTTTTTACAGTTACCCTACTTTAGTCGACTAAGTAAAGTTGTTCAGGGCATGATTTTATATATACTCATTATCTTAAAATTAGAAAATATTTGTTTTTGCCAAAGTTACATTTTCGTTTTGTGCAAAATCGGCAAAATTTTAATTTGATTTTTAAGCTCAATTTTTTCTTCTTTCCTTGTTCTATATTCCCAAAAAATTTAATTTTAAGTTAATAAGTAAGATCAAAAAGAATCTTCTAATCCATGTCTATAGTAAATTCATATGTTTTTATTATAATTTTTATTATAAACAACATTTGGGCCATTTTTTAAGGACATGTCCTATGACTGTTAATAATAATTTTATTAACTAATAATTTTTATATTACAATTATGGTTGCTAGCCATAAGTTCTTACAAATATGTAATAGCTTTTTTTGAAAGTACTTATATTTGTATATTTGTATAAACAAGCCAACCAGAATACTTTCAATACAGGTAAGTACATTGTAACAGTAAGGAATAATTTTAATTGGAATAAGTAATAATAAGATTGGGTTAGAATTAGTATTTGGTTAAAGATGGAATTAAGATTTATTTAATTATAGAATTTGGTTTTTGGTAAATTGGTTTCGATTGGAAATTAAAAGGTATATAGTATAGATTAAACTATACAAAAAAATAAATAAATAACATTAAATAGATTTTTTTCTATTTAAATTTTTATCATTAAACTGAATATATATCAAGTTTTAAATTATTTATTAGATTTTTCTATATTATTTATATATATTTATTATATTTATTATATTCTAACTAATGGATAGAATGAATTAAATTAAAGGTAGAGTACAACTGTCTACATTTTAATAGTAACCATGTTACTAATTTTTTTTTACAATAATATTCAATTGAAATCAGCTAATGATCATATGTTATTGTATGTTATTTATATTGTACTATCTAAACAAATCTCAATCGTCCTAGGCAAATTGACGATATATACAAGTATAATTTTTTAATATAATATGTAGCTTTAAAGTTTTACTGCTATAAATAGAAGATTTTGATCTATGTGCCACAAAATTTTGGCTAAAATTGGTTGCAATCTCAAAAATTCTTATCAGTTGTATATTTTTGTTCCTATATAAAAATTTTTTTGTACAATGATTATATAAAAATTGATTGATATTGTACTTTACTCTTAAATTGAGCAGGTAAATAGACTAAGGGTCATGTCATTAATTATCTGTTTATTTTTTATCAGAGGTCTACTCTCTCTTCCTCTTCCTTAATATATATATAGTCAGGTTTTTATATATAATTTCAACTTTTTTTACCTCCTTTTTTTCTTAAAAAAATCACCTGATTTTTGTCACTCCTCTAAGTAAAGATATTACATAATCATCTTAAAATCAATAGATCATAGTTAGTCTTAAAACCAATATTCAAATCTAAAAAATTAGTTTATAGTTAGTTTTAAAACTAGACTAGTTTGAATTAGTCTAGTTTAATTAACTCAAGACTATAGACTGTTATAAACTAAACAAAACTAAATCAAAATAGAACAAACAAACCAGACCTGACTATTAATATTCTCAGATTAAGCTAATGCTAATTGGTTTTAATTAGAAAGTAAGTTTTAAATTAATGAGTTTTGAAATAGTATAGCTTTCAACTAATAAATTCTAATTATTTACAATTGTATATACAAGTCACTTTTATTGTTTTATTATAAATTTATATACAGTAATTTGATTTTGTATATATCTGGTATATATATATATGCATATATATATATATGTGATATATAAAAATTCTCACATTTCTAAATAAGGTTTTTTATTAATTAATTTCTACCATATTTATTTAATAATTGCAGATTATTTTTTTTAGATAACTTGCAGATTTATTAATTAAATTATTAGAAAGTTTTTTAAATATCTTTGGTTTTTCATATTAGCTAATTTGATTTTTGGGCTTTTTTTCGATAAATTGTTACACAAAAATTTGCTCCTAAGTGATATTGAAAAACTAACAAATGAAGCACTTATTACAACTAACAAAAAAAAAGCTTCTTTGATGTCTAGACAAGTTAAAAAACCAATAAAACTCAATAAAAAAGCTATGCTAAGCTGCAGAAAGAAGTGCTTTTACTGTTTGTTAAAATATTCAGGTGTTTTAAAAGGGAAACGGTGGGTTTATAATGGGTTAACAACTTCAAGGATAAACTCGAAAGCAAATTTTTAAAAAACTGATCTTTTTAATACATATTTGGCTTATAATTAAATATATAAGCACTATAATTTTCTATGTATTTAATTATAAATACAAGGTTAGTTAAAAAGGCTGTTCTTATGAAAATTTGTACTGTAATAAATTTTAAGTATGAAATTTTTTTGATAATCCTAAATCATGATTGGTTGATTATGGGGTTGAAGCAAATTGGCTGATATGTAAAAAGTTATAACAATTTAAAAATTTTTATAATTAAAAGATAATAGCTTTAGCAAAATCCACTATAGTAAATTCTATACTTTATATATAGTAACTTTTTGTAATTAGCCAAAAATTGGTTTTACTCAGAAATAAGCTTTTTTGATTTTTTGTATAAATTTTTGTTCAAAAAGAAACCTCTAAAGCTACTGTATTTATATGATATTTTTATATAAATTAACCAAACAAAGTCACAAAATTTTGTTTATACAAATCAGTTCAAAGAAATCAAAAAACAAAAAAAATATAAAAACATAAAAACAGCATTTTAAATCTATCTTGGGCCATTAATAAAAAATATCAGAAAGGCAATTTTACTTATAGAGTAAATTTATTCATTACCTCATGCAATGCGCCTTATATATAGAGTTCCGCAATTTGATTTGATCTTCAAATATTTGAATTAAATATTTGATCAAATTCAAATTCAAATTTGACTATATCAAAATCATCTATAACTTAAAATTGAGTATATGAAACTACTCTTAGAATTGTAACAAAAAAAATTCCTTGCAAAATTTTACTATAAAATCCCTCTTGCTCATACACATAATTTATACTTCACCCTAACCCTAACCAATAAAAAAACAGGTTATTTTAATTGTTTTGATTTTACATTACACCTGATTTTATGATCTGTGACAGGTGTGACAACATCGCACGTGCGATGTATAAATTATTTCTTACTTATATTGGCTCTAATTTTAACTTTGAGTCTAATATAAAATAGGCTTTGATGAAAATTTTTTTAAAATTTCAAAAAATTATATAAGTATATAGCTTTAGCTATTTTCTAAAAAACTAGCTTATTGTCAAGAAAATACAGTATAAAATTAATATATTAATATAGAAAATTGTATGTAAAGACATATTTCTATAGAGACCCTATACTGTATATTGCCGAAAATAAGTTATCTCCTAAAATAAGCTACTCCCCTAGTTTAGATCCAAAAACATCAAAACGCCTTTGACCCAAAAATAAGCTACCCCTTTGTTACACCAAAAGATAATTAACAAAAATTTTAGTTCTAAAAATAAGCTACCCCAATGATTAATGAACATTGCTATATAGTAAAGTCTAAATTTTACTAAGCAAATTGATTAAAGTCGCATAAGTAACCTTGTTAAGCAAATCAAAATACATATACTGTAAAAATTCATATAAATCGGAGACATTTTATTATTTGACTTTAATTTTTATGTTCAACAGTTTTTTTTTTTATAAAAAAAACTGTTGAACATAAAAATTAAAAGTCAAATAATAAAAAGTTCGCTGATTTATATGAAATTTTCAGAGTATACGTATTTTGATATGCTGAACAAGGTTACTTATGCGACTTTATCGATTTGCTTAGTAAAATTTAGACTTTACTATGTAGTGAATATAATCAATTGACTAAAAATTGCTTTATAAGTTACCTCTGATTTTTTTCTGCTTATTTATTTATTGTTTATAACATATTTATTTATTGTCTACAGCATATTTATTTATTTATTTTATATGTTAAAGTTTGTATTCAAAAATAAGCTACCCCTTTATTGTACAGTGGCCTACCATATTATTATGGACACTTTTTAAAAATTTATAAGTCGGGTTCGGGTAAGTAAACATTGTGCAAAATTTATATTACGGTTTAAGCAGTTCTTAAGGCGCAATATACTAAAATTTCACACGATTTCATTAGATCATGCGGAAGTTATGCAGGAAGTTCGATGAACTTCCATTTTTGGATTTGACCGAAAATCGATTTTCAGATTTTTCCGGATTTTTTTGCTTTTACTAAAAAATTCACTGAAGATCGTACTCGGTTTGGATTAACTTAAAATTTTGCCCATATGTAGTATGACATCGTGCCAATATTGTGCCGTATAAAAAAGGCTAGATTTGTATGACAAATCGGTATAAATAATACGTATCCTTTTTTTTCTCACAAAACAATGGGAAGACGTAAAGACTTAACAGAAGATCAAAGGGGCGCAATAATTTATGGCCACCAACGAGGTGATTCGGTTCGTACTATCGCAGTAGCTGTCGGGTGCAGCAAATCCGCTGTACAAAATATTATTCAAGAGTATCGTCAAGTAGGAGCAGAGGCAAAAAAAAAAAAAAA
>QKWP01000002.1:316141-372139 GCA_003550325.1 Gigaspora rosea | reverse complement strand
CCTTTTTTATACGGCACAATATTGGCACGATGTCATACTACATATGGGCGAAATTTTAAGTTAATCCAAACCGAGTACGATCTTCAGTGAATTTTTTAGTAAAAGCAAAAAAATCCGGAAAAATCTGAAAATCGATTTTCGGTCAAATCCAAAAATGGAAGTTCATCGAACTTCCTGCATAACTTCCGCATGATCTAATGAAATCGTGTGAAATTTTAGTATATTGCGCCTTAAGAACTGCTTAAACCGTAATATAAATTTTGCACAATGTTTACTTACCCGAACCCGACTTATAAATTTTTAAAAAGTGTCCATAATAATATGGTAGGCCACTGTATGCTTTCTATACCTCTTCTTTCCGTATTTCTGTAAAGATTTTAGTGCCTATCTAGAAGCCAATGGCCATAAAGAAAATTGTAAACTGTAAAAGATTAACTGTTTATCATTGACTATGCAAATCAATAATTGCATATCTTGAATTCAAAACCATTTTATTATTAACACTTTGAACCTTTTTAATATTTGTTCCTTTTTTTTCACGAGTTTTATTTTGCATACATGCTTCTTTTGAACTGCAATTTTGTTTGTAATTTTATATAACTATTTATTTTTGCTTGAGGTTAAAGCATAGTTATAATTTTTCTGAAATTCATATTTGAAAATACAAAAAATATACGAACAAGCAACATATATGTGCATGTGTACCTAACATTACTATCCTTATTTAATCTTCTGTTTTCAGATAAATTTTGGTTATAATTTGAAAGTGATGAAGTTGGATTATTTTCTGTGGATAATGGTATAGTAAATTGAATTTATTAATTTATTGGATTTTATAAAATATGTTCATTTATATACCTAATGTTTTTGCTAAAGTTTCTTCAACCAATACTGATTCCAACTCTTTTACTAACTCTTTTTTGTTTATATTCATATCTTTTAGAATACCACGTGTTTCTAGATGTTTTTTTACATTTTCTTTTTTCAATCTTTTTACATGGATATCTATAATATGTATCAGAATCAATTGCTTTATAGCTAATTATTGCAAATATGACAAACTTTACAGACTTGTATCATTAGGTAATGAGATTGTCCAAGGATTCTTAGGTATTGAAGGCGTAGATATGTCTGAATTTGGTCTTTCGATTAATTTCAATTGTAATTTTCCTAAATCTCTCAGAAAAAAGGTTGTCCAGGCACCAATATTTGTAATATCTCTTGCCTGAATACAACCAGTGTATTCTCCTGTGATTGGTCATGACCATTCAAACCAATTTGAAATACCAGGTAATTTATTTTTAGCCTTCTTATCTTTATTATATTCTATATAATAAAAGAATTCTTTTTAAAATGTGTTTTTATAAAATCCAAGCAACATATTCTATCCAATTAATGTACCCTTTTTTCTATCCAGCTCTAGGTGAGCCACTGAAGTTTCGCAAATTCCAGAAATTGCATTTTCAATATCTTTTTCCGATAATATATCAAATCCTAATTTTACTTGTCAATTAATGTGACAGATCATAATGAAATCCAGTTTAAAATGAAATGATAGTATAAAATCTCGAAAACTAATTTTTTTTGGTGTGCATTTTTTAGGGTTAGGGGTTTAGGTTAGGGTTAGTTTTAAAAAAATTATAATAAACAAGTATTAATGGGGTTTAGAAGGCTAGCAGGTTAAATATAGAACATAGATTTCATTTTAAATTATGATCTGTGACAATTAATAGCATGTGTAATCTATTATAATAATATAAAGTAAGTTAATTATAATGTGATTAAAGTGATATCTATAAATTCTCGAAATAACAGGGATGGGCATTATTTCGAATTTTGGCCTGAATTAAGCTTAATTCGGGCCAAAATTCAAAATAGTGCCCATGCCTGTTATTTTGAGAATTTACGGTAAGGCCGCTCCAATTTAAATCTATGTTTAACATAACCTCCCCCTCTAGATTGAGCAAATTATGGGGGGAGTTAAACAACATATATATATATATAACTTTTATATTCAAATTTCACTTTTCATATTACTAAAATGAACCCATACAGAAAGACACCAAAATTAGAGTAGCTGCATGATACAGTCATGCTAAACCTTGGAACATTATATAAGTTAGTTAGAATTAATTAGTAAAATTTTATGAATCATAAGATTTTATAGAATTTTATTAATAAAATTTTATAAAATCTTTATTATACACAAATTTTTATTAATTAATTCTAACTTTATGCACTAAGTAAACTTGTACAGCACCTAAAAATACATCAAATTGGCAGGGTTAGTTTTATTTTACTTGAAATTTGGATAATAGATGCATAATTTTGGATTTTTGATCAAAAAAGTCAAATTTAAGCATCTTTTCTCCAAATTTCAAGTAAAATAAAAAAAGACTGCCGATTTAATGTATTTTTAGGCCCTGAACAAGTTTACTTAGTGAATTAAGTTAGAATTAATTAGTAAAATTTTATGAATCATGAGATTTTATAGAATTTTATTAATAAAATTTTATAAAATCTTATAATACACAAATTTTTAATAATTAATTCTAACTTTATGCACTAAGTAAACATGTACAGCACCTAAAAATACATCAAATCGGCAGGGTTATTTTTATTTTACTTGAAATTTGGAGAATAGATGCATAATTTTGGATTTTTGATCAAAAAAGTCAAATTTAAGCATCTTTTCTCCAAATTTCAAGTAAAATAAAAACAATACTGCCGATTTAATGTATTTTTAGGCTCTGAACAAGTTTATCTAGTGAAATAAGTTAGAATTAATTAGTAAAATTTTATGAATCATAAGATTTTATAGAATTTTATTAATAAAATTTTATAAAATCTTATTATACACAAATTTTTATTAATTAATTCTAACTTTATGCACTAAGTAAACATGTACAGCACCTAAAAATACATCAAATCGGCAGGGTTATTTTTATTTTACTTGAAATTTGGAGAATAGATGCATAATTTTGGATTTTTGATCAAAAAAGTCAAATTTAAGCATCTTTTCTCCAAATTTCAAGTAAAATAAAAACAATACTGCCGATTTAATGTATTTTTAGGCTCTGAACAAGTTTATCTAGTGAAATAAGTTAGAATTAATTAGTAAAATTTTATGAATAATAAGATTATATAGAATTTTATTAATAAAATTTTATAAAATCTTATAATTCACAATTTTTTAATAATTAATTCTAACTTTATGCACTAAGTAAACATGTACAGCACCTAAAAATACATCAAATCGGCAGGGTTATTTTTATTTTACTTGAAATTTGGAGAATAGATGCATAATTTTGGATTTTTGATCAAAAAAGTCAAATTTAAGCATCTTTTCTCCAAATTTCAAGTAAAATAAAAACAATACTGCCGATTTAATGTATTTTTAGGCTCTGAACAAGTTTATCTAGTGAAATAAGTTAGAATTAATTAGTAAAATTTTATGAATAATAAGATTATATAGAATTTTATTAATAAAATTTTATAAAATCTTATAATACACAAATTTTTAATAATTAATTCTAACTTTATGCACTAAGTAAACATGTACAGCACCTAAAAATACATCAAATCGGCAGGGTTATTTTTATTTTACTTGAAATTTGGAGAATAGATGCATAATTTTGGATTTTTGATCAAAAAAGTCAAATTTAAGCATCTTTTCTCCAAATTTCAAGTAAAATAAAAACAATACTGCCGATTTAATGTATTTTTAGGCTCTGAACAAGTTTATCTAGTGAAATAAGTTAGAATTAATTAGTAAAATTTTATGAATAATAAGATTATATAGAATTTTATTAATAAAATTTTATAAAATCTTATAATACACAAATTTTTAATAATTAATTCTAACTTTATGCACTAAGTAAACATGTACAGCACCTAAAAATACATCAAATCGGCAGGGTTATTTTTATTTTACTTGAAATTTGGAGAATAGATGCATAATTTTGGATTTTTGATCAAAAAAGTCAAATTTAAGCATCTTTTCTCCAAATTTCAAGTAAAATAAAAACAATACTGCCGATTTAATGTATTTTTAGGCTCTGAACAAGTTTATCTAGTGAAATAAGTTAGAATTAATTAGTAAAATTTTATGAATAATAAGATTATATAGAATTTTATTAATAAAATTTTATAAAATCTTATAATACACAAATTTTTAATAATTAATTCTAACTTTATGCACTAAGTAAACATGTACAGCACCTAAAAATACATCAAATCGGCAGGGTTATTTTTATTTTACTTGAAATTTGGAGAATAGATGCATAATTTTGGATTTTTGATCAAAAAAGTCAAATTTAAGCATCTTTTCTCCAAATTTCAAGTAAAATAAAAACAATACTGCCGATTTAATGTATTTTTAGGCTCTGAACAAGTTTACCTAGTGAAATAAGTTAGAATTAATTAGTAAAATTTTATGAATAATAAGATTATATAGAATTTTATTAATAAAATTTTATAAAATCTTATGATTCACAATATTTTACTAATTAATTCTAACTTATAGCACTAGATAAACTTGTTCAGAGCCTAAAAATACATTAAATCGGCAGTATTGTTTTTATTTTACTTGAAATTTGGAGAAAAGATGCTTAAATTTGACTTTTTTGATCAAAAATCCAAAATTATGCATCTATTATCCAAATTTCAAGTAAAATAAAACTAACCCTGCCGATTTGATGTATTTTTAGGTGCTGTACAAGTTTACTTAGTGCATAAAGTTAGAATTAATTAATAAAAATTTGTGTATAATAAGATTTTATAAAATTTTATTAATAAAATTCTATAAAATCTTATGATTCATAAAATTTTACTAATTAACTCTAACTAACTTATATAATGTTCCAAGGTTTAGCATGACTGTATCATGCAGCTACTCTAATTTTGGTGATCTTTCTGTATGGGTTCATTTTAGTAATATGAAAAATGAAAATTGAATCTAAAAGTTATATATATATATATATTGTTTAACTCCCCTCCATAATTTGCTCAATCTAGAGGGGGGGGTTATGTTAAACATAGATTTAAATTGGAGCGGCCTAAACTTGTCAGCACCAAAAAATAAGTATAAGTATATTCAGACTCAGACCAGTCTGTATAAAATTTAGAGGCTGAGTCTGGTCTGATTCTGGACCGGACCTGAACCGGACCTATTCTGATCCTGGCCGGATCCAAACTGGACCTAATCATTTGTTGTTTAAGTCCCCCCTCCCCCCCTAAAAAATTTTGAACTTGTAATGTTAAACAAAGAATTAAATTGGAGTGGTCTAAATTTAAAACTAACCTGGGCATGATGGCTATCAATAGTTGTCTTCGCCTCCCCTGGTTCAAGAAATATCCATTTTTTGGGCCAAATACTATACCAGTCATACCAGTGTTCTAAAATCATCATCAAGTCTGTATTATGATAATGTCTCCTATTATCTGAAATGATAGTAACCCATTCTGGCTTTTCTTTCATTAAGGGTAGAGGAGTGGTAGAGGGTATGTAGATCAATTTTATATAGTTTTTATATAGTATTTTGAAATTTTGATATAAAATTGACATATGGGGGTGAGTTAGTAGAAAAGGTACAAATCATTTTTAGTAAAATTTTTTTAATTTTTAAACTAAAATATCTTGACAACTATTTAATCAAATTTGCTAAAAATTTTTTTATTTTAATCTTGAAATTATATAGAATTAAAATAAAAAAAATTTATTAAATTTATTAAGATAGTTGTTAAAATATTTAAGCTTAAAGTCAAGAAAACTTTTACTTAGAAAAAATTTGTCTCTTTTCTACTGACTCACCCCCATATGCTACTAATAAAACTTTTTTAAATTACAACTAATTTTTATTAAAATTTTACAAAATATAAATAAACCAATTTATCTAATATGGTAAAAATTTGAACTATTATTATCTTTTAAAAAAATATACTTGTATATATCATAAAGTTTTTATGGGTTGACCAAAAATTCTTTGGGTTGCACAAAATCTCCAATTCTGATTAGTCAATTTGCGTAAATTTATAGGTTAGTTTTATTACTAAATTCAATACCCAATCCTTAAAATTTTATAGTTTACCGAGTTTATGACCAATTTTAATAATTTTACTATCATTAGAATCAGAAAAACCTGCTATACAAAATTGGTTTAAGGGTAAAGTATACGTAGATCATTTTTCATATGATATGCATAGTAAATTTTTTGTGTAACATATTGTAATAAACGCAGAAATCGAATACCCTAGAATATTCTATGACCCGTAACCTATGATTATCAATTACATCAGATCAGTTGATTTTTTTTTTCTTATATAATGTTAGCTAACTATTTTTTTTGCATTACTGTAATTAGAGAATCACCAGTGAGGATTTCGTCACTTTTGGTGCCGTGTTTGGAGTCACTGTCGCTGTAGTCTGTATAACTAGTGATGGGCTTTATTACTCTTGTGCCACGTTGTCTTGGGTTTGAAGTCTTTGTTTTCACCTTGTTTCTTTCGTTTCGTGTAAGAGCCTTTCTTATATAACGGTCCGCTTTTTTCTTTTTAGAACGGTCAACGGTTAGAATTTGCCCTTGTTGAAGTTGTTGTGTTGGAGTCGTTGGAGTTGCTTTACTATAATCGGGAAATCGCCAGTGTATATTTCATCGTTTTTGGTACTATGTTATTTTGGTGTCGCTTTCGCCATAGTTGGTAGGGTTTTATCACTTTTATGCTATATTGTTTTGCTGGTTGTTATTAGTTTTTGTTGGCCACCTTGTTTCTTTTTTTAGCTTTTCTTATATAACGTTGACTAACCTGCTTTTTTTTTTTCTAGGGCAATTAACAGTTGAATTGCATTTTGTTGAAGTCGCCATAGTTGGACTATTGTTGAAGTCATTGGAGTTGTGTTGTTTAATTTCTTGTTTTTTTTTGTGAGTACGTCCAACTATCACCAACTAATACTCTTCTTTCTAGCCGATTATTAGTCGTATCTTCATGCAGTTCTCGTTCTGGTTTCTTGTCTTTCTGGTGTGTGCGTAATACTATGAAAATGTGTCTTGTTGGTTTTGTTATACTGGTATGCCGCTGGTAGTAAATTCGTAGTTGGTGGTTCTATAACTGTTCTGCAACTTCGTCATTTGTTTTTCTTGCCGGTGGTGAATAGTAAATTCAGGGACTTAATATTTTTTTTAGTAGTTAGTTAAGGTTCGAGTTGAGTAGTTTGTTTGGGTTTAGGGTTAGAGTTGGGATAGGGTAGTTTAGTAGTGTTATATTAGATGTTTTTAGTGATATATAATGATTCTTGATTTTTGTATAAATAAATTGCAATTATACAATATTACAAAATTATTAATATATATGATATTTAATATTAACCAGAAATCCGTATGTATTATATAAATCGGGCACGTGTCAGGTATTAAACATCTTTAGTTTGTTCTTAAATCTGATTGGGCAACTATTTGTTCTAGAAACATAGTACCCTTGCTTTTTTTAGTTTGTACAACCAGGGTCACTGCGGCAAATTTGTGGTCATCATGGCAAATTTAATAGTATATGTAAATATATTTTTTTAAAATAATATAGCTTTTAAAAATTTTACTACTATAAATAGAAGGTTATAATCTATGTGCCACAAAAATTTGGCGAAAATTAATTGTGTTACTGAAAACTTTTACTAGTGGCACATTTTTATTATCTATATAAGGTCTTGATTTGCCATGCATGTCATATGAAAAATGAACTATGTATACTCTACCCTTAAAATATAATTAGTTGACTTATTATAATTTTTCATAAAATTTAAATATAAAAAAATTTACCATTAAGTTTATATATAATTTTAAAATAGTACCCTCTACTCTTAATTCAATAATAGCATGAAGACTTGACGCTATAAATTAGGCATCTTGATATGGATCATTCGACCAATGATCATATGCTTGAATATCAAGTTCAAGAAAACCAACTTTGCAAGTATATACTAGTACCGAATGAAGGGTCCATCCTTTTTTTCCAAAAAAATTTTCCTTTGTTTCTCTTGTGCTTTTAGGTAATATTTTCATTTATAATCTACAATTATAATGCTCCTTTATTATCTAGCTCTAATAAATTGGCATTTATTTGTGCATTCAAATATGCTTTCTACATCTGATGAGCAAGATAGTACAAGAGGAGCTCAAGGTATTCGTCTATTTTATTATGCAATATAATTGGTGTATTAGCTTTCAACTGATAAAAAATTTTAAACAATTGACCATACTTATTACACTTATGGCCATGTATTTCTTTACAAACACCAAAAGCATATAAGAGGCAGTGATTAATACAAGGGCTATGGATTGAAATTCCATGGATAGTAATTTCAAATTGTTGTTCGTACGTTTTTTTAAAATAATGTCGTAAATATTCAAATTCATTGATGTAATTTTTCTTTATATTAATAAATTATAGTTAGACCAAGGAAAGTAAATAATAAAATCAATTATATAAGGTAATTTTAAATTATTTACTTGAAGATTACTGTCCTGAATATTTGTTTCAATAAATCAGTTAATTTCAGAAAATACTTCATAGCCATAATGACTACAAGTCGAGCAAAGACCACCAAGATTTTCTTGATAGATATTGTTTTCCTTGCAAAAGCTTCATAAAGGTTGTGTTTAATATTATCCAGAAATTGGTAACTAAATTTTTCTCACAAGCTTCTTTAGTATCTTTAAGATATTTTACTGACAATCCAGTTTTAGAATCTGTTTTATAGCTACTCATTATAACATTATTTTTGTCATTCAAAAATTCTTGTAACTGATTTAGTTTATTATCTGAAATAGTTATTCGTGTAAAAATTGGTTTTTCAAGATATTCGGTGCCTGGACCATGAAGTCTTGCATATTGACGTGCTTTATTAATAGTATTTAATGAGGTAATCTAATAAAAAATAAATATTTGTTAAATATTTGGATTATAGTATGAGTAAAAGTTGACACTAGCATTTAGATTTTTCTTAATTTTGTTATATAAAAATTGATCTGCAATAATAGACAAAATACTTTTTTTGCCATTTGAACCCTTTTTTATTTATTTCTAGTAATTTTTGAAAACAGTTCCAAAAAACTTCTGTTTGATTATGAAATTTTACTGGCATTGACCGAAGGAAACCAAAGTTATACAAAGTTTGTAATGTTTACGATCATTAATTGAATTCGTTGATTTTGTTCAAAATTTAAACTATGATAGATTGAATCAGAATAAAAAAATAGGTAATTCGGAATTTCCAAGTCATAAATATAGATATTATTATTATATTTTGTGTTAGAAAAAATAGTGATCTATTTGTATAATAAAAGATGATAATTTTTTAAACTGCAATTTGACTGTGATTCAAAAAAAACTTTAAAATTTCAATTGCGGAATATTTTACTTATAGAATAGATTAGTTTTTTATATTATATATATTATTTTGTTATTAAATTGTTATTTGAATATTAAGTTCACATGTTTATTTAATTTTATATCATAGGATTGGATTTGGTTTAGATTTGGTACGTCCATATTTCATAAGGCAAAATTGAGATTTCACAAAACATGAAATAACTATTATATATTTTTTATTTAGCTTACCTCAGATTGGTCTTTATTATAGGGTGTAATTTTTGTACAACCTATATGTCGAAGCATTGATTTCCAAGTACAAAGTTCTCATGAACTTATTTAATATTTAGGTCCATATAATTGTACTAATAAAGTTAGTAATTCAATAATTTCGCTTTTTTGATTTTCCAATTTTGAATAAATTCCATCCAATTAATATCTGATTTTGCTCATTTTTTTAAATAGTACTGAAAAATTTGTTGTAGTAAAATTTCATTAATCTATTCTTCTAATGTATATGATGCAGATCGTAATTCATTTATTAATATTTGCACATATGAATTGTTAATACCAAACAATTCATTAGTGTCAAATTTAGGCATATTATTTATTTTTGACCAAACGACTATTGGTGTTATTCCATTAACAATGATTTTGTTTTCTTCATAAACTGTAATAGTACATTTGTTAGTAATAAAACTTTGAATATATAAGAATCGTTTTTTCTATAACATTAACAAATGATGATTTATATTTGGTTTTTTGATAAACCAATTCCAAAAACTACCGTAAACTGCCGTATAAACAGCCGGGTCTGGTACATTCCACCAAAAAAATTAATTAGTAAAAAAAAAGAAAATTATTAGTAAAAATGAGAGGGGGGTCTGATATGTGGAGGGGCTGTTTATACGGCAGTTTACGAGTACTATTCATAATTGATCTAAATAAAACTCAAAAGGTTGAAAATTAATATTGTCTAATAGTTGTTCTACAATATCTTATTGATCAAACCCCATAACAAGCGGTCTGAAAAATTTTGGGTTTGTATTAAATAAATGTTGATATAATGAAGTTATAGCAACCAATGGTATTAAATGTATTTCACTATATACTAAACCACAAGATGCTTGATATCTGGGACTTAGAGGATATTCCATATTTGTTCAAAAACAATAATAAAAAACTCGTATCCATTAAGTTCTACAAGTGTTTTCATGCCTATTCTTATAGGAAGAAGTGTTGCTGTTTGGTGGTCTGAATCTTTTCCAATTGTGGTCTACCATTCTTGAGAAAAAGGCCCATAATGTATTTCTGGTACTATTTTTCCAGTAGCAATAAGTATTGTTTTATAATTTTTGTGTTTTGTTATTATTTTAAAATAGTTTAAGTCAATTCAAACATGACTTGGTATCTCATATCGTTTGATAACCCTGATCATTATATTTGAAATCTAACTAATTTGTTCTGTTGTTGCACAAATTCCAAATTAATTTTTTTTTAAAATTTAAATTTTGAATTAATATAAATTAGTATATTGTTTTTTAAATATTTTATATATTGGATTTGGAAAATAAATTTGTCGCACCTGCGACATGTCGCACACCCTGCTTCAACCAATCAAATTGCACGATTTTAAAATTTATTTAATAAAGTATAAAATATATATATAATAGCATGTTATATAACATAAAATTTTATTCTGAACAACTTTTTCTAAGTTATAAAGATAGATTGTCTTAGTAAAAAAAATGTTTTGTAAGAAAAATCAAAATTTTCCAAAGTTAGCACATATAAAACTTTTTTTTTTTACTAAAACAATCTACCATTTTAACTTAGAAAAAGTTGTTTAGCATAAAATAGTACATGTAATACTTAAATGTAAATATAGATTATATTAGTAAAAAAAGTTTATATGTGCTAACATTCAAAATTTTTGATTTTTCTTATAAACTATTTTTTTTACTACTGTACTAAGACAATCTATCTTTATGACTTAGAAAAAGTTATCAAAATAAAATTTTACATTATATGCTTTGATATTGCTTATTTATTTTTACATTTTGCTAGTAAAATTTTAATTTTTAAAACTTAAATTTTTTTTGTTTATAAAATCGAGTAATTTGATTGGTTAGAATCAGGAAGTGCGCCAAATTTCTATTCCCTATTGGATTATAGTACTATTGAAATTTAGTTCTTTAGTATTTTTAAACAATTTTGATAAAACTAGTTAATTTGTTAAACTAGTTAATTTGTTTAGCACTGTTTTAGCATTAAAGTAAAAATATTTCAAAATTGCAATTTAATATTGTTATCATACAAATTTGCTTATATAAAGCATGCTTGTATAAGCATGCTTGTATAAATTATATAAGCATGCTTATATAAACTAGTTTATAAAAACACTATAAAAACCAGTTCAGTTTGCTTTAATATTCAAGCAGATATGCTTCGAGCATAAACCAAACTGCTTGAGCAATTTAACATCACTAATTATTCAATATAAAAACAATATTAGTTAACCAACTTGCTACACTAGGACCCCGAAATATACATAGATAGGTCAGGTATGAGTTTGCTTATTTGTGAGGTTTTTTATGCAAATCTTTTCTATTTATAATAATTTTTTGCTTATTTTTGAAGTTTTTTTGCAGATCTTACTTTTTTTAGTAACCCTATAATTAACCTGACCTATCTAATATATTTCGGGGTCCTGTCATACTATTTATGACTGAGTTTTTAGTTATATATAAATTTATAAAAAAATATATAAATTTACTATCCTTAATGTTTTTCTCCTACATATTAACTTAAAATTAAAATTTTCGGGAATATAAAACAAAAAGAAAAAAAATTGGTCTTAAAAATTAGGGTCTAAGAATTTCATGCACCTGCACGGTTGTGTACCCTTAGTCGGCCAATCAAAATCGAGCACGTGCAACACGTGCTTTATTGCTACAGTCAGCCAATCACAATCGATTTTATAATTTTTTTCTGTATGCTATACTAAATTTAGTACAATGTACTAAATTTAGTATAGTTTTAAAAGCTAAATTTAAAAAATTTTTATTATTAACTTTAAATTAAATTTATATAATATATAATCCTATATCTATATTTGATTTTAGTAGATTTAAAATTTTGTTAACTTATCAAAAGTTATATTAGTAAGTTTAAAACTTAATTTAGTACTAAAAATAACCAAAAAATAACCAAAAAAATAATTAAAAATTACTAAATTTTAAATAGTAAAAATTTTATTTGATTAAATTCTTTTAAAATATTAGTAGAAGTTGTAAGTTTAGTTTTTTCTGATTCTAATGATAATAAAATCATTAAAATTGGGCTGGTATATAAAAAGTTATAAGTAATTTAATTTGATCAATTTTTTATAATATTTTACTATGTTTTTACTATGTTTTACTATAAAAAATTAACTATTTTTAGGCTTGTATCACTTTAAAACAGGTTTATTTAAACTACTTTAAAAAATTATGATTTATTTTTTTTAATTATTCTAAAGTCAAGACTAGTCTAAAATAATTTAAAAATTTTATTTTTTTTTTATTTTTATATAATATAATTTTTTTAATACTATACTAAATTTAGTATAACAAAATTTTCGAAAAATATAGGTAGTTTAAGATTAAACTAGGAAAATGGGAACCATTTAAAGTCCGAAGGACCAATATTTGTTTTTTTAATTTTACACCTGATCTAGCCAATCAGAATTTAGAATTTGCTAACACACAGACATCGGGTGTACTAGTGCTCTACCTGTAGTGTCCTTCGGACAATTATATAAAATTTTTATTAATAAATAATATTAAAATTAACAAAAAGATAGCTCTAATATACAAATATATTTTAACAAAATTTTATTAAATTTGGTTAAATAATCAATTCAAAATAATTTTTTTTGTATATACTAAATTTAGTACAATGGCAATACGGATACCTAGTAAAAAAAAAAAAATACATGAACAATATAGACGAGACATCTATATACAATAAAAACCACAACACTAACACTAACACTAACCCTAACCCTAACTCAAACCCTAACCCTAACTCGAACTCGAACCTTAATCCTAACTCGAACCCTAATGCAACTACTATCCATTAAATTCGAAACAAGGAGTCGAACCACCCATTTCAAATAAAATCTGCATCGATGATGAAATCATAGCTCCAAAAATGACAACTCCAAAGAACGACAATACCAAAGAGCGACGACTCCATAGAGCGACGACTCCAAAAAGTAACGACTCCAAAAAGCAACGACTCCAAAAAGAGACGACTCCAAAGAACGACGATTCTAAAAGCGGCGACTTCAAAAAATCATCAAATAAATTAGTAAATAAGATAGAGAAAAAAAATAAAAAAAAACTTACAAATAAAAAGAAAGAACACTTATCAAAACCCACTACGTCCAAATACAAAACCAGTACCAGTTTTCAACAATATCAGAAAATACATAAAGCCACACAAAAAACAGCACACAAGACAACTCCGGAAAAACGAGAAAAACATACAAGACCGTCTCCGAAAAATCGAGAAAAATGTGCGAGACCACCTTCTACAAGAACCAAAGAAACGTATACAAAAAAAAAGAAAAAAGTTATAAAAAATGAAAAAAAATTGAACACAAAAAAACTCACTACGAAGCTAGTACCAGTTTTTACCAAAGAAATATGTAAGACCATTGAAGTCACAAAAGAAATGACTTCGGAAAAATGGGAAAACCTTGCAAGACCGTCTCTGGAAAACAGCAAAACATGCAAGACCGCCTTCTACGATCGAACTTCTTTTAGCGACTCAATAGCAACAACTCAACAACAGCGTCACAACAACAACACTAGTGACAAATCTACAATGACACCAACGACGACACTAATGACGACACCAACTACAATACCAGCGACGACATCTACAACAACACCAGCGATGACACCAAAGATAATACCAACGATGACAGCAACAACGGCGCCAAACCTGCTGAAAAGAAAAAAAATTTAGTAAAAAAAAACAAAAAGATATACGTAAAATCGTCCCTGAACAACTTTACTTAGGTGACCGAAGAAGGTTACCTTGTAAGAAANAAAAAAAAAAAAAAAAAATGAACACGAAAAAACTCACCACGAAGCCAGTACCAGTTTTCACCGAAGAAATATATAAGACTATTAATAAAAATACCCAAAATACATAAAGTCACAAAAGAAACGACTTCGGAGAAATGAGAAAACCTTGCAAGACCATCTCCAAAAAAACAGCAAAAACGTGCAAGTTCACCTTCTATGATCGAACTTAAAGAAAATCTTTCAGCAACTCAACAGCAACGACTCTACAACAGTGTCACAACAACAACACTAGTAATGAACCTACAATAACACCAATGACAACACCAACTACAATACCAGCGACAACATCTACAACGACACCAGCGACGACACCAAAGACACCAAAACTGCAGAAAAAAAAAAATTAGTAAAAAAAAACAAATATTTAATAATTTTAAAACAATAAATATACGTAAAATCGTCCCTGAACAACTTTACTTAGGTGACCGAAGAAGGTTACCTTGTAAGAAAAATGTATTACCTATGTACTAAAGTAAAATTTTTTGAGTTTTAAATATAAACCCCTTTTTTTATTAAGATAACCTACTTTGGGCACTTAAGCAAAGTTGTTCAACATGCAATTTTACTTATATTTAAAGTTAAACTGCATTTTTTTGATCATTTACTAGATGAAAAATGGGGTCAAAGTTAGAAAAAAATTTTTTACTAAAAAATTTTTTTAGAAAAAACTTTTTTTCTAACTTCGACCCCATTTTTCACCTAATAAATGTCTAAAAAAATGCGGTTTAAATTTAAATATAATGAACAACTTTGCTTAAGCGCCCAAAATAGGTTATCTTTGATAAAAATAAGTTTTATATTTAAAATTCAAAAAATTTACTTTAGTACATAGGTAACACATTTTTTTTACAAGGTAACCTTTTTCGGTCGCCTAAGTAAAGTTGTTTAGGGCATAATTTTACATATATTTATTGTTTTAAAATCGTTAAATATTTGCTTTTTGTAAAGTTACATTTTCAGTTTGTACAAAAATATCGAAATTTTAATTTAATTTTTAAGCTCAATTTTCTTCTCCCCTTGCTCTATATTCTCGAAAAATTTAATTTTAAGTTAATATGTAGGGGAAGAAACATCAAAAATTCAAAGCTTATAGTAATTTTATGTTTTTTTTTTATAAATTTTATATATAAAAAATTTTGTTATAACATATTGTGTGACTGATATACAAAAAATAGACTACTATTTTGTAATTTAGCTAATTTGCTACAACTTAGCAGTTTTAACTTTAAAAAATCATTGTATATTTTTTCATTTAATGAGTTTAAAAGAATAATATTTTTATATAATATATAAAAATTTAGTCAAAATGGAACAGTTATGTGTTTTAGACTTTTGCTATTGGTTAATTTAAAATTAATTTTTAAATTAATTTTAAAATATTTTTTGAAAAATTAATTATTAGCTAATCAAAATACAAGAATTTACAAAGGCATCAAATTTTAATATGAAATTTTTGAAAATATAACAAATTTATGATTTCTGCCTTAAGTGTTCTGCACTATATTATCCCTTAAACTATCCAGCAGGCAAATTTGCTCGCTAAAATCTTGTTTTTTTTTGATTTTAAACGATTGTGCCAGATTTTTTTAAGCATTTCTATCCCTTTTTATAAACTAGAATTAAAGTATACTATTTTGCAAATCAACTTGTAATTTTATATCATGTGGTAGTATATATCACAAGGAATATGCGTGCTAGTAGTACAGCATTTATCTATTAATTACTATTAATTTACTTTTTAAAAAAATCGAAAAAAAATCGAAAAAAAATATTATGAATATGTCCCCACATTTTATACGATGATATTTCATCTATGTTTGTAATATTCAAAACTGAATTATCAGAGTAATTGAGAAGCTTTGACCCAATAAATATTCCTTAACAAAAATGCAAAATATTTCATAAAATTTTGCTTGTGATTTTCACTTGTATCACATGCCATGTGCAATAATATACTATTGTATTGTTATATGCATTGTGTTCCCGAGGTTACTCTAATCAATTTCGATTAGTCTTTTAGCAAAAAAAAAATTTTGCCATATGTTTACTTTTCTTCCAATTATTTTAGTGGGCAAATTTGCCGCTTAACTCGGACGGTTTAAGGGATACAGAAAAAAAAGTTATAGTATAATTTATAAAATCTTACCAACTATAACCTATAGTAACAATCATTATGGACATGTGATCTGCAGATTGTATAACAACAATACATCACAGACAGAGAGAGCATTGGGATAGTGTAATTATGTGATTTGTATAAAAACTATTTACTTTAACTGCTAACTAACAAATTATAGTTTATTCACATAGTTTTGTCCTGTTTATTTATATAGTTATACAATATGCAGTTTATATAAACTAAAACATATAGCAAATTTTTTAAATCAAATTTTATGCTTAACATTGATTTGATTACAGAATTATATTTAAACTAGTATATGATAGTATATATGCTGTAAAAAAATTTATTTATAAGTATTATTTTATATAATAGAATAGAAATTTGTCGCACTCTGATTCTCACCAATCAAATCGTACGATTTTGTAGACAAAAAATTTTAAGTGTTAAAAATTAAAAATTTTACTAGTAAAATGTAAGAATAAATAAACAATATTAAAGCATATAATGTAAAATTTTATTCTGAATAACTTTTTCTAAATTATAAAGATAGATTGTCTTAGTAAAAAAACCGTTTTATAAGAAAAATCAAAAATTTTAAACATTAGTACATATTAAACTTTTTTTTACTATATAATCTCTATATATGTTTAAATATTACATGTAAAATTTTACGCTAAACAACTTTTTCTAAGTTAAAAAGGTAGATTATTTTAGTAAAAAAAAGTTTAATATGTGCTAACTTTGGAAATTTTTGATTTTCTTATAAAACGTTTTTTTACTAAGACAATCTATCTTTATGACTTAGAAAAAGTTGTTCAGAATAAAATTTTACATTATATGACATGCTATTTTATATATATTTTATACTTTATTAAGTAAAATTTTAAATTTTTAAAAAATAAAATTTTTTGTCTATAAAATCGACGATTTGATTGGTCGAAGCAGGGGTGCGACATGTCGCAGATGCGACAAATTTATTTTCCCTTTATATAAAACCTATTTTAACCCAAAAACTATATAACAATGGCCTACCCTATAGGGATCCTCAAATTCAAATCAAATATTGGATTAATTTGAATTTGATCAAATCAAAATGACCCTGATTTGAATTTGATTTGATTCAAATATTTGAATTTGAATTTGATTTGAATTTAATAGTAATTTTCAAATCAAATCAAATATTTGTCAAATCAAATCAAATTTGGCTATATTTGAATATGATCAAATCAAATATAGTCAAATTTGAATTTGAATTTGATCAAATATTTGATTCAAATATTTGAAAATCAAATCAAATTGCAGAACCCTACTACCCTAATCCTAACAATTAAAAAAGAAAATACTATTTTATATAAAGCCTATCCTAACCCAAAAACTATAACAGCAGCCCACTCTAACCCTAACTATTAAAAAGGAAATACTATTTTATATAAAACAAATTCTAATCCAAAAACTATAATAGTGGCCCCTAATTCTAACTATTAAAAAGAAAATATGTAGATAATGATGCTGCCCAAAACTATTTTAAGCTAATGACTGAAACCCAAACTCCCGAAACTAATCCGAAACTAATTCGAAACTATGCTAAAATTCCGAAACTATTTTGAAATTCTGAAACTATGCCGAAATTCTGAATAGTAATGCTGCCCGAAACTAAAACCTGAAAGTCCGAAACTATGCCAGAATTCCGAAACTTTCCTGAAACTAAATTTATATATAAAGCATAAGAAAATCTGTTTTATGCTTGATTTAGTATAAACAAATTAGTAGGCTTCTGCATGGGCCGGGTAGAGCCGGGTACTAGTGATACCCTTACCCTACCCATTTGTGTATGGGCCAATCTTCTGAGCCCTACCCTTACCCTAGGGCTCAGATCTTAGTACCCATACCCGTCCATTAGGTTACGGGTACCCTTCGAACTACCCATGGGTCCTATTCGTGACCCACAAAACGTGCCTGAACGAGAACTTTCGGCAAAATCAACTTTGAAAAGCTGGTGCATTATTAAAGTAATAAAAAAATCAAGGAAAACTGTTTTGCCGTATGTAGATCACCCATTAATTCGATATAATTAATATATTTAAGCTATTCACTTTCGTTAATATTTACCACTATTTTTTTTATTTAGTTTCATTTATGACAAGTTATTTAAGATTATTTGGGCTTGGTGCTGGGAAAAAGAACGAAAGGGAAAAGGGACGAAAGAGAAAAGTGACAAGGGATGAAATTGACAAAAAAAATTCTCTTACAAAAATTAATTATCTTATGAACAATCATTCAGAATCACATAATTTTGGTACCATTTGATTCATCTCAGTTAGACGAATCTAATAGTACCAAAATTATGTTATTTTGAACGATAGTTCGTAAAATAATTAATTTTTTGTAAGAGAATTTTTTTTGTCAATTTCGTCCCTTGTCCCTTTTCTCTTTCGTTCCTTTTCCCAGCACCAAGCCCACTTATTAATCAATATATTTTAAAATATTATTTAAAATTGCTGAATTTTTATTAAAAAAAATAAATAAATTTACAATTTTTTTTTATAAGTCACAATTGTATTTCGAATTACAACTGTATCTTAGTTCTAATCTAATTCAACTCAGCAATTTTTAATATAATGGATTCTTTTTTTAAAATACAAAGCTAACATCGTCTACAATAAAGTTTGATTTAACCTGTTCGAATTTTAATAAATTGTTTTTTTAGTAATAGTTTTAATTTTAACCTATTAGACTTTAAACTACCATATTAGTAGTAATTCAAGTTTTAATTGCAAGATTTCTAATCCCTGACAAATTTTGTTTAAATTAAAACTCGTACCTTGTGATCATAGCTTGTAACATTTTCTAAAAGTTCTAGTAGCTTGTAGTTTTTAAACAGGCTTGATAAGTTTATAAAAACCAAATAACAAGCAAATACTATATCAGATATATAAAAATTGAGACAAAAAGCCAACTTCAAGATCCACATTCAAATTTATAAAATAAGAAGTTCTTGTATTATTAAACTATAGCACTTTATATTTTGTGAACATGGTTTCTTTTTAAGAAACCCCTGAAAATGGAATTCGAAAAAGGCATACCGTTGCAATTTATTATAGAAAAAATAAGTCTATAATATGCATATCGATCACTCATATATATATACATGTATTGCGCACATGTATTATAATTGGTTGGTGGTCATGTGAAATATGTTAACGGGTACCCGAAGCCAAAAGGGCAGTAAGCAGTATTACCCAAGCCCTACCCAGCTTTGTAAGGGCTTAGCACCTAGGGCCCTTATCTTTATCTAAGGGCCCAAAAATCAGTATCCTGGCCCAGCCCTTATGGTACTACTCATGGGTACCCATGGATAGCCCAGGCTCATGTGGAAGCCTACAAATTAGAGTGATACACTTTTAGACAATCATTCTCCCGATACCATTTACTTATAGCTGATTTTGAAATTTTGTGGGACACTTAAAAATTTTGCTTATTTCTCGAAACCTTTCAGATTCGTCTTACGAATCATCTAACTCTTCAACAACTATGTCACTGTTTTTGGAACTTCAATCCAAAAATTGTGATTTGATTTCTAAAGAGCTAGATGATTCGTAAGACGAACCTGAAAGGTTTTAGTTCTCACTAATTTTCAAATATAATTACTTTCCTAACAATTACAAACTCTTTGATAATATCCTTCCTGATAACCTTCTCTTCTCCCAACAACCCTCTCTTCTCCTAACAAACTTCTCTTCCTCAACAACCTTCACTTCTCTTAATAACCTTTTCTTCATCTCTCTTTTTCTGACAACTTTTCATTCTCCCAACAACCTTCCCTTTTCCCGACAATTTTTAATTTTCTGAACTTTCTCTTTCCCTACAACCTTTTCCTCCTGAAAACCTCTCTTTCCCTTCCCACCATTATACTCCAACACAAACGCTTTCCCTTTATCGTCTTTCAAACCCTTCTTTTAATATATAATTAGTTAGCGGTATATTAAATAGATAATAAAATAAAGGAGTTGTCTTGGTGCCACCCCGGGTAGCAAATTATTTTTGCCACCTCTAGTGATCATCCAATCAAATCACTTGGGTGCGACCCATGATCGTCCAATCAAATTCGATAATATGCACTTATTTTTTAAAAATATCGCATAACAATAAAAAAAATAAATAAAAATAAAAAAAAAAATAAAAAAAATAAAAAAAATAAATAAAAAAATCGTTTTACCAACCCCACCAACAAATCGACCAATCAGATAATTTATTTATAAAAAAAAAAAAGAAAAAAAAGTANGTAACAAATGACAAAATCGTATTACCAAATTTATTTATGAATAAAAAAATGACCGAATTTATTTATAAAAAAAAAAAAGAAAAAAAAGTAATACAGTATAACGAAATCATATTACTACAAAAAAATTTCTTACAGTAAAAAATACATCACACCGCTACAAACAATTCCCAAACGTCAACAGCACAACAACTTCACAACGAGGCCACACCAAAATCGGTGACTCCAATAACTCCATTACCGACACTTCAACGGTGAAATCATACCTAGAAGAAAGAGAAACAACAATATATAAGAAAAAAACAAAGAAAACGGCAACTTCAATACTCCAATAACGATGGCTCCAACGGCGAAATCACACCCGGAAGAAAAAAACCCCAACTCCAAGACAAAAACCTTACCCAAACGATGGCTCCAATGGTGAAATCACACCTGGAAGAAAGAGAAGCAGCAGTAAATATATAAGAAAAAAAAGCCTGACTCCAAGACAAAAACTTACCGAAACCTCCAGTAACGATGGCTCCAACAGCGTATTCACACTCAGAAGAAAGAGAAGCAAGCAGTAAATATTAAAAATTAAAAAAAAGAGACCCCAAAACGAAGAAAATGGCGACTTAAATACTCCAATAACGACGGCTCTGACAGCAAAATCATACCCAGAAGAAAAAGAAGCGGCAGTAAAAAAAAAAACCCCTCAATTCCAAGATGAATAACTTACCCAAACTTCCAGTAACAATGGCTCCAATAGCGAAATCACACCCGGAAGAAAGAGAAGCAGCAGTAAATATATAAGAAAAAAAAAAACAACTCCAAGACGAAAAACTTACCAAAACCTCCAGTAACGACGGCTCCAACGGCGGCTCCAACAGCAAAATCACATCTGGGAAGAAAAAAAGTCAGAAAAACAAAGCAGATTAAGATCAAAAAAAAAAAATAAATAAAAACTTATCTGATTTGATTGGTCGATCTGTTGGTGGGAGTAGTAAAAAAATATTTACCACCCAGAGTAGCACCAGGACTTTTCCTAAAATAAATTAATAAATAAAAAAGAAATTTAAATAAATTATAAAAAAAAAGAATCATTAATACAAAAAAACAATAAAATAATAAAAAAAAATAAATATTTAAATAAATTATTTAAAAAAAAATCGTTAATAAAAAAAAACAACAATAAAATAAATTAAAATAAACATTTAAAATTATTAAAAAAAAATCATTACAATAATAAAAAAAATTTGCCGGCCAATCAAATTTTAAAATTACATATAAAGTTTGATTTACAAACTTTACATTGTGATTGTAAAAATTGATTGGCCAGCGAAATTTTTGTACAGTATATATTTTTAATAAAATTCAGAAATGATGCGGAACATATTATAATAAGGGGTTTGAGAATTAAAATTCGTAAATCTTATTTTGATAAAACAAAAAGACGTATTTATTATCAAATAAGAGATGTACAAATTTTATTTATTTTTTAATTAAAGTTCGAATAATACACTTATCTAAGTCTGCTTGATACGTAAGTATCGAGGCAGATTTTGTCTCGAATCAACTTGGATTCAGACATGTGACAAACCATTTATAGTCGAATGTTCGATCGATTGATCGATCGATGATCAATCAAGGGGAAGTAAGTATGAGGGTAAGGTACAGTTTAAGTTAATTAATGAGTAAGTAAGAAATAATCGTTGTGTAATTATTTAAGGTATATATTAATATTGTTAAGGTTCGTAAGTAAGATAGACTTTTTTCTTCTGTGAACCTGATATTCATTCTGATTACATCAACCCTCCCTCCCTACCCAGTGAGTTTTTCTAAGTGGCCTGTCGGGATGACAGTCGTATGAGAAATGAGGGTTAGGTGACTAAGACATCAGTCTTTCGTAAAGTGAATGCTTTTTATGACTTGTCGGGACAACAGTTAGTTATACAAATTAATACAGCCTATGACTCGTCAGTACAACAGTCAAAGAAAAAATTATGCAATGCTATAAAGCTGTATAGGTTGCTCGATAGCAGGAGAATAACACTCATTTGTATTTTCTTAGTGTAACTCAAATGAGAGACAAAACAAATATGATCAATGTTATAAATTATTTTATTGTTAATCTGGAACTAATCAAAATTAACATTAAATAATATGAGTGTAAAAAAAATATTGTTTTCGCTTCTAGCTCTAACGCTTGTATTTACAATGCCAAGTAAAGTTCTTCATTATGTTAAAAATTTTTATTATTTCGTAATTTTTACGGTCCATATTTTTTCTCTTACATCAAAAATATTTGAAATATCTTAAATCGACAACATCCGGAATTATTTTATAACTTTAATCATGTTCTTAAAGTGATTTAATTGGCTAAACTTTCTAATTATTGTTATTAATACATACTAATTGTATAATACAATATAATAAAGTATTTAAAAGCTACCTGTGGTCCGTGAGATCATATGATCATAATTTAGTACTAAATATTCGAATATTTTAATCTGTAATCGACACTGCTTCTAATATCGTTTTATTATTATTAGTTTGTTGATCTGCATAATAAAAAAATTTTACTTATTTCGTCAAATGGAAGTCTCTAAACACTCCCATTTCATTTTTCAATTTCAAAATTTTGATACACAAATAGATTTTTTAAACCCTTATTTATTTTCGAAATATGCCTAGATCTCTTTGTCTGGCCACTAATGACACCTGACGAATACATAAGTTAGAATAAATAGAATGTATAAACTTTATGCATCAATCATTTTTTTATTTTAACAATATCGAGTTACTTTATTTGATTGATACATTATAATATAAATATCTTATCTGTTATTCTTTGATTTGAATAGGATATAAAACCAGTTATTCTGATTTTGTAAATAAACTAAATACGTGAGACGGATAGACCTTAATGCTAGAGGCATGTATATAGTATTTTAATTTATATATATTTAATTAGCAGGCCGGTTTCGAAGTTTTAGTACAGTTTTGGCATATTGGTATAGTTTCAGTCTTTAGGCAAGTTTCGGCCAAGAAGATCATGCCCGAAACTGGTAATACCAGTTTCAGTTTCGGTCAATCTGAAACTATATAGTGATGCTAGAGGCATATATCATATGGGCTGATTTATGGAATTGCCAATAACTTTTGATATACTAATCTATTTTTGAATAATTTTATTACCAAAATGTTGGTCTCAATGAGACGGTTCTAATGAATCCAAAATCATTAAAATCCAATCACAGGATCCCAAGATAATTAAGATTTTGTATAATTTTATATTAACTTTTACTATGTAGACAATCAATGTATGGATTGGTTTTCATATATGAAAACCAATCCATACGTTGATTGTCTACATAGTAAAACCAATCCATACGTTGATTGTCTACATAGTAAAAGTTAATAGTAAAATTATACAAAACTTAATTATCTTGGGATCCTGTGATTGGATTTTGATGATTTTGGATTCATTAGAACCGTCTCATCGAGACCAACATTTTGGTGATAAAATTATTCAAAAATAGATTAGTATATCATAAGTTATTGGCAATTCCATAAATCAGCCCATATGTACAGTATTTTAATTTATGTATATTTAATTAGCAGGCCGGTTTCGAAGTTTTAGTACAGTTTCGGCATATTGGTATAGTTTCGATCTTTAGGCAAGTTTTGGCCAAGAAGATCATGCCCGAAACTGGTAATACCAGTTTCGGTTTCAGTCAATCTGAAACTATATAGTTTCAGGCAGCATCATTAGTTAGCACTCTAACCTACTTTAGTTGCTTAAGCAAAGTTGTTCAGTATGCAATTTTACTTGTATTTAAAGCTAAAACGCGTTTTTGACTATTTACTAGGTGAAAATGGGAGTTGAAGTTAGAAAAAATTCTTTTGTTTAAAAAATTTTTTTTCTTACTTCAACCCTATTTTTACCTAGTAAATGGCTAAAAAAACGCGTTTTAACTTTAAATACAAGTAAAATTGCATGCTGAACAACTTTGCTTAAGTGACCAAAGTATATCAGAAAATTTTATGTATAGATATTAATCATATATAACTGTTAATCATTTTATATCGATTAAAAAATAACAATATATATTGATTAACCAGTTAAAAATCGATACATCTTAATCGATATATATCATTTTTATATTAAATCGTTATATATCTACAAATCGATTATAATCATAATTATTTGAAACGATATATAACGATTAACAGATCTTTGAACCGTCACGAATAAAAAAAAAAAACAGAGTTCAAAATCTCTTAAGCTCATTTGATCCATAAGCTACTATAGATCACAAAAATATATTCCACAAAATGTGCCAAAAAACTTAAAAAAAAGGCCGTTTCGACCTATTTTTACCCTCTCTCCCTTTTACCCCTTTTTTCCTTTTACCCCTCTTTCCCTTTTACTTCTCTTTTTCTTTTATCTCTCTCTCACTTTTTCTTTTTTTTTTAATATTTCAAATACTTTCGAAATATTTTAGGATGATCTGTAATCTGGATCATATCAAGGACGCGTTTGACTAATATTTTCGAAATGTTTCAATGATTTTCGATGATTGTACTACAAGATCAGATTAGATCTTTGTTTTTTTTTGTTTATAATTTCGATCTTCTACCAATTTTACATTGTTTTTTTTGTTTTTCTTTTGTTTCATTTAGTTTCGTTTAGTTTTATTTTGTTTCGTTTAGTTTCGTTTTGTTTTTTTATATATATATTTTTTTTTATTTTTTGATTTTTTTTATTTTATTTTTACACTTTACCACTAGCACTTTGCAAGAAATCCAGTGACGTTTTGGTACTTAGTGCAAGCTAACTCAGCCTTTCGACACTTTGCAAGAACACACAACACCTTTCTCTAGCAATTTCGAAAGTTCAAAAACGCAAGTTTTTGCAAGGTTTCATTTTATTTATTTATTCATTTCATGTTTTTTGTTTTTGTTTTTATTTTTATTAATTTATTTTATTCTGGCACTTTGTAAAAACCTTCAACGATTTCTAAATTGCAAAACACAAACTCGAAATGGAGATTTGGGGCCTTGTTTATTGTTTTATTTAGTTTGTTTATATTTTTGTTTTTTGTTTATTTTCTTTTTTTTACTTATTTTTTTATTTTATTATATTTATCCTTTACTTCTTTCAGAACTTTGCAAGAAAACGGCTTAACTTTTCTGACACTTTACAAGAACACCAATTCTTACATCTCTGGCACTTTGCAGAAAGTCACGAATATGAACGAATATAATCGAATATAAGCAAATATAGATGAAATATAAGTTTATTTTTTGGGGTTTGTTTTTTTTTGTTATTTTTTCTGTTTGTTTTTTGTTTGTTTTTTTTATTTATTTTTTTAATTTTATTTTATTTTATTTATTCCTTACTTCTTTCGGAACTTTGCAAGAAAACAACCACTTTCTGGCACTTTGCAAGAAGTAACAAATATAAGCGAATATAAGCGAACATAAACAAATATAAGCGAATATGAGCAAATATAAGAAATATAATAGTTTATTTTTTTGGTTTTCATTTTTTTTATTTTTTTTGGTTTCGTTTTTTTTGGATTTATTTTTTTTGACATTTTTTTATAATAATTCATGATAAAATATATAATATTTTAAAATATAATAATAATAAATAAAAAAAATAAAATTTTATATTAAAAAATTGCAATAAACTTGTGAAAACTTGTAAAATGTTTAAAAATTTGCAAAAAGCATGATTATGTGAATATAATAATTATTAATTGATATCATATTCAATAAATATCGATTAACCGGATATATATCGCTTGACTTCTTGTAATCTTAACAAAATTTGCTTATTTGAACTATTAATTAAAGGATCCGGGCTAACTAAACTAAGCAAAATTTTGCTTAATCAAATCCGCAGTATTGATAAAGAACAAAGAATGCTTGAATATCTAGAAAAAGTAGATGATAAAACAATGATGGAAGTAGATCAAAGATTACTATTACTATCGATAGTAATCGACAGGGGTGTTGAGTATCGATATATATCTATATATAAAATTTGCCGATGTAGGTTATTTTGATAAAAGGGTTTTATATTTAAAACTCAAAAAATTTGACTTTAGTACATAGATAACTCATTTTTCTTACAAGGTATCCTACTTTGGTCGCCTAAGTAAAGTTGTTCAAAGCATAATTTTACATATATTTATTATTTTAAAATTGAAAAATATTTGTTTTTGTTGAAGTTATATTTCATTTTGTTCAAAATAAGCAAAATTTTAATCCAATTTTTGTACTACCTTTTCTTCACCCCTTGTTCTATATTTCTGAAAAATTAAATTTTAAGTTAATATATAGACTTCAGAATATTATTTCTTCAAAGTTTATAGTAATTTTATATATTTTTTTTATAATTTTATATATAAAAAATTTACATATGACAAATTGGATGCCTGGTATTATTTTAATATAAAATAAATTAATTTAAAATAACACAAATCTATAATAATTTTAAAATCCTATAATCAGAATTTAATGATTTTGGATTTATTAGAATTGTCTCATTGAGATAAGCATTTTTGGTAGTAAAATTACCTAAAACGGATTACTGGTTCAAAAGTTATTCAATATTAAATTTATAAGATCTTTAAGGATAGAGTACAACATCAATCATTTACATATGTAATTATTGTACAAAAAATATTTATATAGGCACAAAAAATACGCCACTGATAAAGATTTTCAAAAACACAGCCAATTTTAACCAAAATTTTGTAGTACATAGATTAAAACCTTCTATTTATAGTAGTAAGCTTTAAAGCCACATAAGGTAAATAGGGGTATTATGGCGAAGTTAAAATATTTTGATCATATCACGTAATACCGTGATTAAAGTCGAGCAATTTTGGTATCTTCTGATTTGCCTCATCGAGCTGAGTTGAATGATATCAAAATCATTCAGTTCCAATTACTGGACCACAAAATATTTTAATTTGATTATTTTATAAAAAATAAAGAAAATTTAACCGTGAGAATATTATGGTGAATCATGGATATATCTTTTGCTCCCATGATCAGAATCAGATAAAATTTATATCATTTGATTCTTCTCAATGAGAGTAATCGAATGGTATAAATTTCATCTGATTCTGATTATGGAAATACAAGATATCCTTGATTTGTCACAATACCTTTTTGTGTTTTAATATCACCGTATTATAGATAGAGATATTTTGACGAATCAAAATATCTTGTGTTCCTGTGATTAAAAAATTGAATAAAATTTATATTATTCGATTCCTCCCATTGTAGTGTTCCTATGAACCTGAACTGAACTTAGGTCAAGTTCAGGTTCAGGTTCAGGTTCAGTATTGAACCTGAACCTGAACATTTTTTAAAACATNTTCAGGTTCAGTATTGAACCTGAACCTGAACATTTTTTAAAACATGTTCAGGTTCAGGTTCAGTATTGAACTTTTAGAGCTAGTTCAGGTTCAGTTCAGGTTCAGTTTATAAGTTCATGAACATGTTCAGATTCAGTCAGGTGTTCATATGAACTAGTAATTCTAGATTTGGGTCGGGTTTGGTCTGGTTCAGACCAAACTCAAATTCTAAATTTTATTATTAAAACTTTATACTAAACTCAAACTCAATTATAAGTTTGGTCAGGCTAGTCCAAATTTTGCAAACTAGTTTGAATCTAAATAAAAATATATGTATTTTTTGATACTGAACAAGTTTACTTAGAGTAAGAAGTATGAACCAGTTAGTAAAATTTAGAGAATCATAGCATTTTGTATAATTTTATTAATAAAATTATACTAATTTAAACTTGTTTAGCACCAAAAAATACATCATATCAGTATATTTTTTTTTATTTTCCTTAAAATTTGCGTCAAAGATGCTTAATTTTGAATTTTTGATAAAAATTTTCAAAATTAAGCATTTTTTCTTCAAATTTTAAGAAAAGTAAAATAAAATATGCCGATTTGATGTATTTTTTGATGCTTAACAAGTTTACTTAGTGCAAGAAGTTATGATCAATTAGTAAAATTTAAAGAATCATAGAAATTTGTATAATTTTATTAATAAAATTATACAAATTTCTATGATTCTTTAAATTTTACTAATTGATCATAACTTTGTGATTTAGGTAAACATGTGCATATATTATGAACCTGAACATGTTCATGAATCTTGAACTGAACCTGAACTGAACTTTTTTTAAGTTCAGATTCAGGTTCATGTTCAATAATTTTAAGTTCAGATTCAGTTCAATATTGAACTTTTCGAGTAGGTTCAGGTTCATTGAACCTGAACCTGAACCTCTATTAAACTAAACTAAACTTCGGAACCCTATTCTATTAAGAGGAATCGAATGGTATAAATTTCATCCTATTCCGGTCACAGAAATATAAGATACCCTGATTCGCCATAATGCACACCTTCGCCATAATACCCCTTCTATCTTATTATTCGAAAAAACTTACTTGTATATACGTCATGCCCCAAATGCAAATCGGCCCAGTTGTCAATTTGGCAAAATTAAAAATTAATTTAGTTCGGATATTAGGGTTAGGTTAGAGTTAGATTAGGCCAGTTTTTTATTTTGGCTATAAATATTGACATTTGGGCTATCCCAATTGACAACTGGGCCAGATTTGCATTTGGGGCACAACTATATACCAAATTTGCCTAGGACAATTAAAATTTGCCTAGGTAGTACAAAAAAAATTTTATTTGATTGACATTCTAAAACAAATGATTATCCAATTACAATCGATTGCAATACTATGACTATACGTACTATTATATACATATTTTTTTTATATAAAAGTAAAACTTTATTATTAACAAAATAATTTATACAAATTCTAGAATGTTACGCCTAAAAAAACAAGCACTAGTAAGAAAAAAAATTAAAAAATAATATCATATCTAAAAAAAATTGAATGTTAGTGAGAAAAAAAAATAGTAGCAGAACTAATACTAGCTTAAATTGACCAAGTCCCATTGAAGTCAAAAGCAAAAAGGCGAAATAGCAAATAAAACTGAAATTTGTCCAAGGTTTCTTTTCCAGTTATATATATTCATTGTACTTTATAAGAATAAGAAAAGTAAGTAATTGTATTAACAAAAATAAAATAGGGAAAAAGGAAAGTACCTACTCACGTTTCACTCTCACTTCCTAGCCTATGTTTAATAAAACTTACAAAAAAATTGAAAGAAAAAACCCAATACTTATTGTGCAACAGTTTCTCATTCCACTTTTATTCTAGAAAAAAAAAAAACTAAAGTATTAGTAACTTTCTGAAGAACAAACTAAACCACTAATAAAACTTACCTTTGAAAATTCATGATCCAGGTTTGAGATTAAATGAACAAAACAAACATAAGCTATCTTGTAAAGTTAAAAAACTTGAAGTCAAGAACCATAGTGCTTTCTTTAGTATTATAAACCTACAATAAAAGAAAGTTTTGGAAGTTAATATTACAAATGAAAAAATAATAGAGAACTATTAGACTGAGGCAGAGATTCTACTTACTGGAAATAAACTAACCCAATAGCAAATATCAAATATAGTTAGAAATAGATTTAAGAAAGAGAATAGGTATGAAATTAAAGAAACATACTTCTGTGAACTTTACAGATTACTGAAGAAATAACACCAAAGAACGACAAGGAGTTAGAAAAATAAAGCGGCAAAAAAAGTAAATATTTAAAATAAGTACAAAAACTTCGAAATATATAGTACAGTATTAATAAAAAAATAGAACAAATACACATAAAATAAAAAACACTTATCTTCCAAGTCTTACAAGCAAAAGTAATTACAGAATTAATTATCATTAAGATCTAAAGATATAATTGGTTACATATATCATAAAAAATTCTATACGTGTTGATTTTTATTTGTGTAACAAAAAAATTTGTAGCCGATCTTATATGAAAATGATTGATGTTGTACTCTACCCTTAATAATAATTTTTTAAATACAAAAATAATATTTCTTTGTCTGTTAAGCATATGCATACAAATTTGCCTACAAAAAGTTATATAATATTTTTAAAAAAAAATTTTATAAAACTTTATTTAATTTTAATATAATATTCTTTTAGATTTATATTTTGTTTTTAAATAATAAATTATTATAAATAACTATATTTTATATAAATTTATATAAAGTAATTTCTTCTATTTTTATAAAATCAGAGAAAATAATTAAAGTTTTAAATTTTAAAAAAATTTTTAAATATATTTGATCACATTTAAACATATCACTCTTTCTAACGATTCCTCCAACCAACAACTACCGAATGGATCTGCAAAAATACTTATAGTTAGTAACGTTTACTTTATATAAGGCTTCATCTGTAGCAACTAGAATAAGGAGTTTAGAGCTTAATGAGTCCTTGGACTGTACAGAATAAGTGAAATAGAGTTGAAATAAAGATTCCCTTTGGGTTTGAGACTTTCTGGTAGAAGACTACAGAACTATAGAAAAAATAGTTGGTGAAAACCCAAAGTTTTTGTCAAGTATCTGTGGAGCTATGGCAGAGTAAAAGCAGAAACCTGGGTGACTTTACTATTCTATATAATGCAAACTACTACACTCTCTCTATGTTGCTTTATTTTGGCCTGCTACTCAGTTTTTCTTTTAATTTTTTCAAAAAGCAGCGATTTTGGTATACCCCCTCCAGAAAATCAACATTGTTTACATCTGAGAATAAAAACTCTAGTGCACGAAGTAATGAGAAGTCACGTGCTTGCAAAGCTGTCAAGTGATCACGTGGTACCGATGAATGTCTCATATCTAACGGACGGGTTTAAATTAAATTATGGATTGGTGAATCTCGACCTCTGAAAAGATGTAGGGTTATGTAGTTACATTTTTATTGTAATACAGTACTGAGATCATATAACGTACTGTATAATTTTTATGAGTTTAGTATAGACTTTGACTATACCTATCTAGATTTATTTTGTTTTCTTTGTTGTTTTTCCTGTTTCTGTTTTTTTTTTCTTTTCTTTCGTTTTTCCTTTTCTTCCTTTTTTTCCTTTCCTTTTATACTTTGTTATTTTTTTCTTATTTCTGTTTTTATCTTTTTCCATTTTTTTACATGCTCTTTGTAAAGAAGATAAAATTTTAAGAAAAGAAAGGTGGTCTTGATATGTCATCTAGCACCAGTAAGGAATAAAACTCAGAAGCTAAATTCTGAGACCGGATTGAGACGAATGTTTGGTATGGCAGATCGCTTTGGGCAGGTAACTTAGTTATCACTTGGGGAGTCTTTTTTATATAGAACATTAGTAGATATATTTTGTACTTGTGCAAAGCAGCTAAGACTGTGCTGTTCATAATAAAAAAAGGCAAGATCGCTAAATGCAAAAAAAATAAATATATTTGATTTCTAAACTATTATTATACTGTAAATTTTATTTGAGATTTTATAAATATAAAAAGGAAAATTATTCATAGTGACTCGTCATCATAGCAGCCATATGATTAGCCAATTATTTTTAAAATTAGCAATCATACGTGTATATAAACAATGATTATCCTCTTAATAATTATTATTTATTTTTTTTCACACTTGTTTTTTTTTTATTCTAATTTATTAAAAAACTAGATTTTTTTTTCTTTAAAAGTCATTACTGGAGCCATTACTGAAGCCATTACTGAAGCCATCGTTGAAATCATCATTAGAGCTATTGTTTAAACCTTAAAGCCATCATTGAAGTCATTGTTAGAGCTATTATTAAAGATCTTTGAAGTCATTGTTGGAGCTTTCGAAGCCTTGTCACAAAGTCGTGCAATTTGGGCAGCTCAGTAGGCCTAAAGCTTTTGTATTTTTGTATCTAGGAGTTTTTTTCTTAAGTTTACTAATTCGTTCAGTGTGTTCTTTTATCACTTTTAATTTTTCGTAGTTTTTTTGGAAGCTTTTAGTAATTCATAGTTTTTCCAGCAAATATTCATTTCTTTAGTAGATTTTTTGATAGGTTGTATGTCTATTTTTTTTGGTAGTGTTTTTTTGTAAGTATATTATTTTTTTTGGTAGGTTTTTTTGAAGTTTTTTGTAGTGTCTCTAGTACATTGAAATTGAATTTTGTGAGTTACGAGCTTAAATTGCTTTTTCAAGAAACTAGAGATGGGTTTACCAAAAATTTATTCTGGAGATTATATGATAAGCAAACAAATCTTAGATTAAGGTACTAACAAAATTCTTGGTGATTTTAATTCTATTAGTTGGGATAATTTGTTTAAGTGGAGGATTATGAGATAAGATATATATTTTAAACCAAATTTAAATATACAATTTTTTACCTTTAATTTAGTTCGAAATTCTTTACCGATTTGTTTTTTTAATCATAAAAAATTTGTTAATAAGTTAAAAAAAAAAAAAGACCCAAAATTGCTTATTTTATTTCTTAGTACTTTGATCTCAAAATGTGAAAAGTTGCTTATTTTCAGGGTTGCTTATATTTAGAACTTTATGGTAAATTAAAAAAATCCCTCGCTGACTAATGCAAAACAAAAAAAAATTAACATACAGAAAAAACAACTGACTACCGACTAATACAAAAAAAACAACTAACCTACCGACTAATACAAAAAGAAAAAAAAGATCTGTCAACTAATACAAGAAAAAAAAAAGTCCCAACTAATACAAAATGAAAAATCTGTATTTAAGTGTATGAGATAAAAATTTAGGGTTAGTGCTTTAATATTAAAGAGAATGATATTTATTATATGTAATATTTTATTCTTATCATTTTAAATTAGTCTACTAAGATTGATTTAAGCATTAGTTTTGCAGATTTTTGCTTTTTTTTTTCTTTTATGCATGATTAGATTCTTTGAATTTTTTTTAAAATATTTGGCCTAATCGACAATAAAAATTGATCATATTAATTATATAGTTGATTGATCGATTGATTAATCAATCGAGCACGTAATTCACATGATCAATTTTTATTGGTTAATTATGGGGTCGCCATGGCAATGGGTTGCTATGAACTAACGCTTATATAAAAAACTATCATATTTCAAAAAAAATTGTTTAAAGTTGTTTCAATGCATGATATTTATAAATATTGAAATTATTATTAATATATTATAAATATTTAATATTGAATAACTTTTGATCTATTAATCTGTTTGGATGTTTTAACTACCAAAATGATCGTTTCGATAAGACGATTCTAATAAGTCTAAAATTATTAAAATCTAATTACAGAATCCTAAGATTGATAAATATTTGTAATATAATATTGATTTTGGGATACTGTAATCAAATTTTTAGCGATTTTAGGCCTATTATAATTGTTTTATTTAGATGATTATTTGGTAGTTAAATTATCTGAAATGGATTAGTAGATCAAAAGCTATTTATTGTTGAATACTTTTAATATTTTGATAAAATTTATATATAGGCAAAAATATAATCTTTAGTTAGTAAAAATTTTTGATATGACAAATTTTGAAATTAATACTTTACCAAAGTATTGTATAAAGCTAACTGAATTAATTTAAATATTTTTTTAAGGAACCTATTCTATCTACTTTTTTAAAAATCATGCAAAAAATAAATTTTGCAGTCAAATTTGCCTACAGACAAAGAAATAATTAGGTTAACAGGAACTGTTGTATATCTGAAGCCTAATATATTATATATAAATAATCATAAGATTTTATTATATAAATATTTATTTATAATACAAAATCCTTGATGTTTCTTCTGTCTGATATTATGTAATCATTATTTGGCTTGATTTTTGAATGATCTGGGATTGACTATCGGGTAAACATATAATATATTAATAATGATATAATTTGCATTACATTAGAGTTAGAATCCAGATATATTTTTATTATCTGGATATAAATAAAATCAAAAATATATCTGGATTAATCTATTTTAAATCCGGATATAAATATATCCAAATGTGTCCAGATATATATTTGTATCCGGATATAAATATATATCCGGATATATATTTATATCGGATATATATTTATATCCAGATATATATTTATATCCAGATAGAAGTTTCTTTTAATTTTAAACTGCATAAACTGATCAATTTATATCAGTGATGTTAAATGATCTGAAATGACCCAAATGACTCAAATGACCAATGATCAGTCATTGGGTCATTTCAAGAATGAAATGACCTATTTGGTCATTTGAATTTTATTAGTGGAAATAACAATAATTAAAACTTGATTGAATTATGAAATTCGAAGTTAACAATATTCAAAATATTAAATATTTAATATTCACGCTAAGATTAGATCAATTTATAATCTTTTAAGTCCATTTACTCCAGTTCTTCGAAAGTAATATTTACCTTTAAACAAAAGCCGGGCTGTCCTGTGCTAAATTACCGTGTTTGATTTCAAAAACTCTGTAATTACATATGTTAAGAATCTTAACTATCGATTTTAATCCCGTGATCTCATATTAGAGCATCGTGACATAATCTAGAGTTCTATTTGAGCCCAGTTACTTAGGACAAGTCTACCGGTATCCATGCCTCAATCGAAGCCTTACTATTGTTAGATTGATTTTAGTTAGCCTTACTAGTGTATAGTTGCGATACTTGCATGGAGAGTTCATTTAGCCTCTCGCAACGTACATACATAATGAGATTTATAATATTATCAAAAGTTTGTCAGGCATTGTTCAAAATTATAGCAAAAAAAGATTTTTAATTAATTAAAATTAAATAAGTAAAAACTTCCCGTTTGAAGTCAAATTCACATTTGAATTTAATCTATAATACATTAACATTTTACTTAGCACATTAACTTGTTTTTACACTACTAAGCCAACACGTTGACATATTTTACTTATTTGCGTGGATAGTACAAACCAAAAAAGGATCTATGATTTTGTAAATAAACAAAGTGCGTGAAATAAAAATTTAGTATTAGGGTTTTAAGATTAGAGACTATAAGCTTAGAGTGATGCTTACAATATGTAAGATTTCATTCCCATTATTTGTACCAAGATCTATTTAAATACCGGTATTAGTTTTTGCCTTTTTCTTCTTTTTTGTGCTTCGTTGGGCTGATCTGGAATAGTCAAATTTTGCACTCTCTGATTAGTTATTTCCTCTCCAGGAGTTTGTATTACCCGCAAAATAAGTAGATGCTACATTGGCATGTTATCTAAGAATTTTATAATTCTTACCCCTTTACGCGTATCGTGAACGAGCGATTATATGTCAATCACCAAGTTTACACAGATTTTGACTACTATATCACTATTATTAACCCAAATGACCTCCAAATAGAGATTGTACCCATTGGGAAAACCTCTACCCAGTTACTATTAAATTACCCGAATATCCGGATAAATTACTATTTCACACAATTGCAAGTTCTACTCAGGTACAATCACTACCTCCAAATGAACCCAGTCATTTGCAAATGACTATGGTCATTTGTTCATGAGTCATTTGCAAATGATCCAAAATTCAAATGATCTATAATTACTAGTCATTTCAGGGTCATTTGAGGTCATTTAAAATTTTTCAAATGACCAGGTCATTTAACATCACTGATCTATAAATTCGCTATAGTAAAACTGGCCAAAGAAAAAATACAGTAGTCCTGTAAAAATCCCGTAGGTTAGATATATCCAGATACATCCAGATATATTTATATCTGGATATATATTTATATCTGGATATTTATTTATATCCAGATATATATTTATATCCAAATATTTATTTATATCCGGATATAAATATATATCCAGATACAGATATTCAAAAAATTAAATTCAGATTTATTTAAAATCCAGATTAATCTGGATATAAATATATATCCGGATTTAACTACTATCTCTACATCACATGATTGTTATTTGTTTTGATTTTTATACTAATCTGGAATTAAACCACAACTCCAGATTAAAAATTACAAGATAATAAAAATACTATATAATTATAAAATAATATGATAAGGGTGTGGCGACTTAGTGAAGTTGGTAAGTTGTCACCCCCAAGTAGCAGGTCTAGGGTTCAAATCCCACTGGTGACGCTTTGGAAAAATAGATCTGTATTACGGTAACCATTTCCTGTCAATCGGTTGGGTATATTACCTGTAGTTCTTGGTTACCATCTCGAATGGGAGCTTTCGGGTGAAGTTGTGTCCGATGATACAGACAAATCCAAGGAACCGGGGAAATGGAATCCTATTTGGAAAGTCCCGAATAAGGAGGTAGCAACGATCTTCGATGGTGCTACCAGAACCGGAATATCGGAAACCGGAGCTGGAGAACTGGACGATATGACCTTCGGAGAAGAGAGTCCACCAACCTGGCCGCTAGAGTCATACCGGAGGAAAAGGACCTATGTTCTGGAATTAGGTACCAGGGGAAGAAAAACTATAGTAGCACCTAATGCTAGGTAGATCAACCCTTCCAGGCCAACTGGTTTGGAAGTTTGGGGCACCCGGTGATAGACCGGTAGGAAAGTAATGGTGGGTACCGGGGTCAGTGTGAACCTTACAAGGGCAGAAGTAGGTAATGGTAGTGGTTAGGTACCCTCTGACTACAAGTTGCTTGCCTCGGTGAGTGCGTAAGTTACCGAAGTGTAGGTAATACCTGTGTGGGACAGGGACTGCTCTACCAAGTTTACCCGCGAGGATAAATTAGTCCTAAGGGGATGTAGGTAGCATCCGGGACTGTCTTCGACTGACTAATGTATCGGAGGGCTGTACCGGTGATCACAAGTAGGATTGACATGCGAAGCGTTGGACCAGAGGGTTTAAATAGGCAATCCCCTAGTTGGGTTGTAGGTATGGCAACTAGTGTAGAACCTTTGGGCGGACTACTTAAATTAGACAACCAAAAGTTGTACGTGTGGCTAGTTGTACTCTCATTCAATGTAACTCAATTGTGGGTGCGCCCAAAGAGGCACCCTTGATCTACAGGCTTGATTAAATAAACTCTCACCCAAAGCAGGAACTTTAACACAAAAAAAAAAATAAATAAAATAATATGATAATATATAGTTTTGAATTTTGGTCTAAAGTAAGCTTAATTTTGACCAAAATTTAAAATATCTTCCTATGTGTTATTTTAGGTAGTGTTCCGCATGGTCCGGTTCCAGGTGGGTATTGTTAAGAACCATACCCGAACCGTTATATAATATTGAGTCCTTATAAAGATCCTGAACCGTATTATATAGATCTAGAACTGAACCGTAAAACCAGTATCGTATATAGAACTTAGAACTTTCAATAATATTTGTATCAGATGAGTTTACTATTTCTCTCATTATTTATGTTTGTTCTATTAATTATTCACATAGCAGAATTGCAATTTATATTTTTATTTTTGTACATATGACCATTAAGTTTATCCTAACTAATAGATTTCTTTAACATTGAATAACTTCTGATCTACTAGTCCGTTTTGAATGATTTAACTGCCAAAATGTTTATCTCAGTGCAACAATTCTAACAAATTTAAAATCATTAAATTCCAATTACTGGATCCCAAGATCAATAAAGATTTGTAAAAATGATTGTTTAACAATATAAATCTTTATTGATCTTGGGATCCAGTAATTGGAATTTAGCAATTTTAGGCTTTTAGAATCGTCTTACTGAGGTGAACATTTTGGTAGTTAAATAATTTAAAACAGGCTAGTGAATCAGAAGTTATTCAAGATTAAATAAATTTACTTAGTAATTCTAAAATCTCTATTAAAATTACACAAAAGTTAAAAAATCTTAGAACCCTGTAATTAGATTTTAATAATTTTGGGTTTGTTAAAATCTTCTCATCGAGGCAAGCATTTTGGTAGTTAAATTATACAAAATGAACCAGTGGATTAAAAGCTATTATCAATTCCAAAAATTAAAGTATATTTAATATATAATAATACATAAACCTAGTCTGATTTTGTGTCCTGTAATTGGATTTTTATAATTTTAGGCTTGTTAAAATCCTCTCTTTAAAAGAATCTTTCTGGTAGTTAAATCATCTGAATTGTACGATAGATCAAAAAGTTATTAATAATTTTAAAATTTTATAATTTTGACTAGAATTATAAAATTTTGATCAGATTAATAATTTGATATTTTGGGAAACTACAAACTCATCCCAAAATTACGTAATTTCTGAATGCCTCTAACTAGTTAACAGATTAAAATTAACTAATGAGTTATACAATTAGAATATTTAATTATTTAAAAGATAATATAGTTATAATAATAAATTAAATATTAATTATATTTTACTATATATATAAAACATACTTCTAAAATATATATTTAAAAATAGTCATATGTTTTTAGTAAAAGTAGATATAGTTAAAGTATTTTGGGATTTTAATTAATCCTGTAATTTAATTGGGCAATAATCTATAGGGGCTAGTATTGTACTATACTCTCAAAATTGGTATTTATACTCTCTAGCCCAGATTTTAACACTTCCAATCTAGTCATATATAATATAGTACAAACAAATAACACATAACTTTTGTGATTCTTGTATTTTGACCAATAGTTATATTATACAAAGTTCAGGTCACATTATCTGTATAATAATAAAAGCCAATCAAAATTTGAACCTAAAGTAAATTTGGTGCAGTGCTTAATTTTGGCACACTAACGATATTTTACAAACTGTTAATCAGAATTATGTAATTTTGGTACCATTAGATTCATCTCATTGAGACGAATCAAATAGTACAAAAATCATATGATTATAATATATAGTTCACAAGATATTATTATTTAACCAAATAACCTATATATATATAATCTTTAAAAATTAGTACAAAATTATGAATAAATTTATATAGCCTGGTCCATTTTTGATGATTTTACCACCAAAATGTCTGCCTTGAAGAGATTCAATAAATCCAAAATTGTTAAAATCCAATTACAGATTATTACGATTTTGTATTATATTAGATAAAAATTAATAAACTTAACTAATCTAATTTTCATCAAAAATAATAAGAAAATTTTGAATTTTTAACGATTTTGTAATTTTGTAATTGGATTTTAATAATTTTGGGCTCATTAAAATCATCTCTTCAAGGTAGTTAGTTTGGTAGCAAAATCTTTAAAAACAGACCAGTCTATCAAAAGTTATCTACAATTATATGCTAATTTTAAATTTTGCTTTACCCACAGATTATTTTGTTTAAATGATGATATCTTATAAACTATCAATCAAAATTACATTTTTTAATATATCTGACTAGTCTCATCATGACGAATCGAATATTACCAAACTTGTGTAATTTTAATTAATAGTTCATGATTTTGTTAGAGATCTTTAGTGTGCCAAATTATTTACTACTTCAAAATTGAACTGTGTTTTGGATAAACTTTAAAAAGTGATATCTAATAATTAAGTAATCAGATTCAGGTACTATTTGATTAACTCGATAAAAAGAATTGAATGGTATCAAAATCTCCTAAATCTGATCACTCATTCATAAGACATCACTTTTTAAAGTTTATCCAAAAACATAGTTCAATTTTGGCACAGTGCCTAATTTGGAGCACTAAAGATCTCTAATGATATATTGTAAACCATTAATTGAAATTACATGATTTTGATATCATTCAATTCGTCATGATGAGATGAGTCAGAGGTACTAAAAACATGTAATTTTGATCAATAGTTCACGAGATACAGTTGGATCTCTATAAATGCAACTTTCATAAATGCAATACCTTCCTAAATGCAAGTTTTTTCTTTTCTGTAAGATGTTATTAGTACTAAATACATGTTCTATATTCTGCAAATGCACGTCCTTTTAAATAACATTTTATATCATACTAATCTTCCTAAATGCACGTAGCCAATCAAATTTTAGTATTTAAAATAGGTTATACAGTTTTTGGTAGAAGTTACACAAACTTGATGATCTAAATTTTAAAGCTACAATTTAATTGGCTCTCTTAAATGCAAACCTCTCTAAATGCACGTTGTAGACTTGTTCTTATAAGTTGCTTTATAGAGGTTTGACTATATGAGCTGCCGTCAATAGAAATAAAGCAGATTGACATTTTAAAAAAAATCAATATCTTAACTTTCACAGCGCATATTTCTATGGATTTTGAGGCTATCTTGATGATTTAATATTTAAAAGAAAGCTTAGATCATAGGCTTTCTTTTGAATATTAAATTATCAAAATGGCCTCAATATTCATAGAGATATGTGCTATGAAAGTTAAGGTATTAATTTTTTTTAAAATGTCAATCTGCCTTATTTCTATTGACAGCAGCCCATATCATCATTTAATCAAAATAACCTGTATAAAGCAAATTTTGAAATTAATATAAAATTATAGATAACTTCTAACAGACTGGTCTGATTTGACAATTTTGCTATCAAACTGACTGCCTTGAAGAGACGATTCCAATGAGACCAAAATCATTAAAGTCCAATTATGGATCACAAAATCATTAAAGATTTTCTTATTATTTTTAATGAAATTAGATTAGACTTATTAATTTTTATTCAAAGTGATACAAAAATCTTAACGATCTTGTGATCCTGTAATTGGATTTTAATGATTTTGGGCTCATTGGAACCATCTCTTCAAGGCAAACATTTTGGTAGTAAAATCATCAAAAATGGACTAGCCTATCAAAATTTATTCATGATTTTGTACTAATTTTCAAATATTACTGTATGTTGCCGAAAATAAGCTACCTTTTTTTGGCGATTTTTAACAAAAAAAAACCGTAGGTAGCTTATTTTCGGGTTATTTACTATTTTAAGTAATTTAAAGCACAACAAAGATGTAGCTTATTTTCAAACACAAACTCTAACAAGTAAAATAGATAAATAAATATGCTGTAGACAATAAATAAATATGCTGTAGGCAATAAATAAATATGTTATAAATAATAAATAAACATGCAGAAAAAAATTGGGGTTAATTTATAAAATGATCGATTATAATCGCTATATAGTAAAGTCTAAATTTTGCTAAGCAAATTGATCAAAGTCGCATAAGTAACCTTGTTTAGCAGATCGAAATACGCGTACTCTAAAAATTTCATAAAAATTGGAGAACTTCTTATTATTTGACTTTTAATTTTTACGTTCAACGGTTTTTTTTTTGTAAAAAAAAAACCGTTGAACGTAAAAATTGAACGTCAAATTATAAGAAGTTCTCCAATTTTTATGAAATTTTTAGGGTACACGTATTTTGATCTGCTGAACAAGGTTACTTATGCGACTTTGATCGATTTAATTAGTAAAATTTAGACTTTACTATGTAGCAACGTTTATCGATCGTGGGGGTAGCTTATTTTTAGAACTAAAAATTTTGTTAAATATCTTTTTGGTGCGACAAAGGGGTAGCTTATTTTTGGGTCAAAGGCGTTTTGACGTTTTTGGATCAAAACTGGGGTAGTTTATTTTAGGAGGTAGCTTATTTTCAGCAATATACGGTATATATATGTAGGTTATTTTGGTTAAATGATAATATCTTGTGAACTATTGGTCAGAATCATATGATTTTGGTTCTATTCGATTCATCTTGATAAGACAAATCAAAATCACATGATTTTGATTAACAGTTCATAAGATATTGTTAGTACGCACTGTGCCAAATTTACTTTGGGTTCAAATTTTGATTATTATACAGATCATGTAATCTGAACTTCATATAATTTAACTATTGGTCAAAATACAAGAATTCAAAAGTCACGTGAACTTTGTACTATATTATACATGACTAGGTTAGGGTTGCATCGGTCCTGAAAAAGACCGGTCCAGGACCGGTCCCAGACCGTGGGACCATTAAAGGACCGGTCCTTGTAAACATAACTGTGATATTTGTATCACCCAATCAAATTTCTTGATCAGGTGTAACATAGATCATATAATGTTTGTTTACATCTGACAGTAAATAATTATGTCATTTTAGCCAATAAAATCTTATGCATTAAGATTGACGCAATCATTAAAGGACCATTATAGGACCGAAGGACCGGACCGGACCGGGACCGCAAACACTATGATAACGGTTTTCTTAGGGACCAGACTGGACTGGACCGGACTGATGCAACTCTAGACTAGATCAGAAAGATTGGAATCCGGGCTAAGGGTATAAATACCAATTTTGGAGAAGACAATTGTCAGCCCTCTAAATTAATTATAGCAAAGACTGTTAGTAGTTAGAATATAATTGTTACAATGTGTCTTTGCTAATATTTTTTTCTTCTAATGCTAAATTTATTTCTATTAATATATAGGCACTTTAGAGTAATATTTTTACAGAGCTTTTGCTAATACTCTTAACAAGATTATAATGATCACTATGTTCAATTAGTAAACTTATGATATTGTTATATAATTTTATTTAGTAATATAATCTATTATAACTTTGTTATAAACCAATACTAACCCTTACAACAAAGTTCATTTTTTTTACAATATAAGTGCATTAAAGTAGTAAAAAAGCTAGCTAAGACATTATTTTTATAAAGAGCCTCTGCAAGTATTTTCTTTTTATACTTTATACTTTGTGCACATATTTGTATAGGTTTATAATTATTATTTTAGTTATAACAATACAATATCAAAAAATATTAATATATCAATTGAAATAATGCTTATCTATATAATTTAGATTTGGCTCAGTGCGGGACAATATAAACCAACACCCCTGCGCCAAATTTTGAAATAAATACTTAATTATGATTGGCTAGAATAATGTAATCAATTGTGATTGGTTAAAAATTACATATGAGTTTCTTTTTTTTATATATTAAACGCCAAATTTTCAATTTCATAGTAAACTTTAAATTGGTATAACCTTTTAAAATTAAAATAAAAAAAAATCTTTTTTAACCAAATTGTAGCTTAGCCTTAAAGCTACAATTTGGTTAAAAAATTTTTTGAAAAAAATTTTTTATTTTTAAGTTATATCAATTTTTGTAAAATATATATAAAAAGGTGTTGGTTTATGGTGTCCCGCACTTTAGTATTACAAAACTGAAATTAAAAATATTAAAAAAATTCGAGACAATCAAATAGTACAACTGTTTGATTTAAAAAAAGCAAAAAAAAATAAGATAAAAAGAATAAAAGAAATAAAAAGAAAAGAAAAATAGTCCTAGATTAGATATTAATATATTAGTACCTTTAATTAGTGATTCAAGTCGATATAGCATTAATTGACTAAATTAGTTGATTTTTTAAAATATAGGCTTAGTTGACTAATATATAAATATATTACATGAAAAATATTTGTATAAAATCTATCAATTTATTCTTGTTATAAACTTGAATTGTTCAGAATGCCTTCAAATATTTATATAAATCTAAATTTGGTTATAAATTCAACTAAGCTATAACAATATAAAAAGTTATATTATTTGGTATTATATATTATATAATATGGACATTTATACATGCGATTTTTGGATATGCACTATTCTAAATTAGAAAAATTGTTTATAATAATAATATTTCAAACCTTATTTTAGTTAATTAGATTTTAGATTAATAAGTAATATAAAATGTTTATTGAGTGTCTTTAAATATTTAATTCTTTCTTTCTATTTAAAATTCAAAATTTTTAACTTAATTGGTGATTCGCCAGTTAGCTAATAAATGATCATAGTATAACGTGATGCAAATCACTATGTAAATCACATATATAGTAATTATGAAAAATTTCTAAAGTTCGCCTAAGAAAAACTTTTTTTATACTAAGCTAATCATTCTTGTTGACTAATTGAAAATTGTAGAGCTAATCTTTGCGGTTCTAACAGTAGTTAAATCATCCAAATTAGCCTAGTGGATGCCGAGATATCCTTAAAAAACACGTCAACGATTATAGAAAATCTCTATATAAACAATGTATTGTTTATATAGTCGTTGACGCGTTTTTTAAGGATACCTCAGCATCCACTGGGCCGATTTGGATATTTAACTACTGTTAGGACTGCAAAGATGAGCTCTACAATTTTCAATTAGTTGGCAAGGACGATTAGCTTAGTATAAAAAAAAGTTTTTCTTGGACGAACGCCATATTTACTATATATGTGATTTACATAGTAATTTACATTACGTTATACTATGATCATTCTTCAGCTAACTGGTGAATCACCAATTAATAATAATTACAGTATTTTTGAATTATGTTATTTTTATATATTATCCCTATAACTACTAATTTATTCTAAAAAATAAACTACTAAGAAATATGCGATATACATATATATAAACAACAACAATAATAATAATAATTAAAAATAGATTTATTCTATATATTAGTGTTTTTTCGCTTGAAATTTTTATTGTATATTTTAAGTTATACAAATATTGTGGTACTATACCTTTTTTAGTTAACCTATATAATTTTTTGTGTCTGATAAATCCAGTTGATTTGTTTTTTTTTAACAGTTAAAACTAAAGTTATAGTAAGATTTATAATACAAAATCTGTTACGATAAATCATAGAGAAAATAAAAAAAAATAATATAATTTTTGGAGGTATATTTTAAAAAATAAAACAAAGACAACAGTTTAGCTTTTGCTCATAATAGAAATAATATAATTCTAACTAACAATAATTCAAAATTGTGAATATTACTATAATATTATAAAATTGTGAATTCTTTTGACTTTAATACTAATTAACTTATATTGTTTAGGTAACAATACGTATTATTATGAATGCAAAAGAACATATCAACATACTTAATATCAGATAAGTATTAACAAAAATATTTATTTTTTGCTTATTTATTCTTTTTTTTGTATGCATTTTTGTTCTAAAACAATTTAAAACATATATTATTTTTTTTAGTTGTTTTCTAAACTGTGCAATTTCCACAAGTAGTGATGCTGCCGAATCTATATAGTTTCAGATTGACTGAAACTGAAACTGGTATTACCAGTTTCGGGTATGACCTTCTTGGCCAAAACTTGCCTAAAGACCCGAAACTATACCAATCTTCGAAACTGTATAATACTTCAAAACTGGTCTACTATATTAATTTGTATTAAATATGTCTCATGCATTTAGTTTATTTACAGACAAAATCAAATTTTCTTAAGGGTAGGGTATCTTATGTGGTTTACGATATAGCAAAATAATGGCATAACTGCAAGTTGTAGATCACTGATAAACAAAACTAAAAATAGATTTTGTCCAATCAAAAAAATTTATATTTATTATGATATGTACATACAAAAACTAAATGTCTTCGAAATTATAAACATTTTTTTTATTTTAATTAATATAATACTAAATAATTATATTAATAAAATGTTTTGCAAAATTATTACAAGCATTACAATCAAAATTTTAAATTTTTTCGACTATCTAAATAGACTATCTACCATGTTTTAATACGGCTACAATATACCATATAATCTATAAATAGATTATTAATTATATTAGCTGCATGATATATGTGCCACACAGGACCAGTACAATCATGCGTGAAGTTTTCGGGTCAGGGATAGAAAATTTGAAATTTTTTGAAAGAGTAAAAATTTTTGCTCCAAATCGTAAGTTATAAAAATTTTTTCTGCATGTATTTAATGTGATATAAGTAATAGTCTTTGACTGTACTAGTTATGTGATTGCAATTTCAAATAGTAAAACGTTTGATTTTCAAAAAACTAGCACGGCAGGTGATACATTTGCACCACCCATTTTATTTAGCATTTTTAATTATATTAACTACTGCAAAAAATTCTTGATTAAGGCTGTATTAGCTAACATTACAATTATTGTTTTCTAATACAAATACTGTAAAAATTCTGTTGCAAACTAAGTCGCCAATATGGTGTATACAATGTGAAGATTTTATTAAAATTGATATGATCTAATCATTAGTTACTGTATCAAATTCTGTTACAGAACTTATTTGTTATTCCGATTACTACAGTATATAAGACCACACAGAGTTTTCGTTTTGAATACCCCATTAACAATTTTTCTAATTTTTTTTTTTTAAATTCCTATTGTGCCAATTATTACATTTTTGACATTTTTTTCGACTTTAATTTTCTGGACTTATCCGATAGGTCTGATAAAAAAATAATCAAAATTTTCTGATTCTATGCAAACCGAAGAATTAACTTTGCATGACCTAAGATGTAAATATAAATTAATTTAGGCCACGCAAAGTTAATTTTTTTTTTAAAAAAAATAATCTGACCCATTAACTAGAATTTGAAACACCAGGTTATGCAAACTGAAAAATAAACTTTGTGTGTTCTAATTAAAGTAGTGTTAGTTCACATTGCAATAATTATAATTTCTATCATAAGAAATTAGTTGCAAAACTTACCCATTATTTCCAAAGACAATAAACATGTTTATGTCAAATTAGTTGTATTTGAAATTATTGCAATTTCAATAATACTGTAAAAATTCTATTATAATACTTACCATTCTGGTGACTAAAGTGCGTAGCTAAATTGGTTTGTATTGTGATTTCTATAATGAATACTACTATGGGTTTGTGAAAATTCTAATATTGAACTTGCTGTTCCAGCGCTACAGTATGTAGTTAAAGTCAAATATGCCTGTAATAAGAGTATTGTGACTTTAACATTACCATAAATTACTATAAAAAAACTATATTATAGAACTGTAGTATATATAGGGTTCTGCAATTTGATTTGATCTTCAAATATTTGAATCAAATATTTGATCAAATTCAAATTCAAATTTGACTATATTTGATTTGATCAAATTCAAATATGGCCAAATTTGATTTGATTTAACAAATATTTGATTTGATTTGGAAATTACTATTATAAATTCAAATTCAAATCAAATTCAAATTCAAATATTTGAATCAAATCAAATTCAAATCAGTGTTAATTTGATTTGATCAAACTCAAATTTACCCAATATTTGATTTGATTTGAATTTGAGGAACCCTAAGTATATAGTTAAAGTTGGTTAGTATAAACTAAAATTATTTTGCATAAGAAAACGGCAGACCAGGATATGCTAGAAATACAAAATTTTCCGATGGGATGAATATAGTAATTTTTACTATTTTTTACTATGAGAAATTTTATACAAAACTTATCTACCCTTTTAATAACATATAGTACATATCTAATTAAGAAGAAACATTAAAGCCAGGTGCATTAGAACTATCTTTTTGATGCAGCTAGAGTTACTTTTTTGATAAGTTAAGGGTTAGCAGGTTATATAAACATCAATAATATAATTTTACAGCATGTAGATCAATATATTAAATGCACCTTACTTGGCTTTAACAAACTCTTAATTAAGGTTGAATTTATTTGCATTGGAATTACCATAATTTTTATAATTGTGTTGCAAAATTTACTTGCCATTTTAGTGACTACAATATATAGTAAGGTTGAGTTAGTTTTATTAGTATTATTGTAATTAGTGAAAAAAGTGCATTTTTCAATTCTCTACTATGCAAAATGAAAAATTATCTTGCATAGGCTATACATGAGAACGAAAGCATTTCGGGTTCTAAAACCTGAAATTAAAATTTGAAGATGAAATTGTTTTTGACCTATTTTACTAGAAAGACGAAATTATTTGATACTTTTTTTGAATAGACGAAATTATAAGGAACATATCTATATAAATTTTATTTGCTTTTCCTTATAAAAAATTTTAATTTTCTCTAATAAAGACAAAATAGGCCTTTTTTAAAAATCAATTTTAGTGGCATCACTAGCATAGGCTCAGTAGACATAACATTATTCCATATTATAATTATAGCAAATTAAAAAACCAAAAACAAAATTTCAAACTGACTGACCTAAGTTTTCAGATTTTATGTAAATGTAAAATAAAAACACACCTACATTTACTTGCTATTTTTAACATTCATATTTCCCACTATTCTTATCTGGTGTCACCTGATAAAAGCCTTAATTTTTCACAATTGTCCAATATAGTAGACAGATAAATGTAACTAACAACCTAACTTTTTGATTCTCTGCCATGCAAAATGAAAATTTAACCTTGCATAATCTTAGTAAATGTGAATATAAATTACAAAAAACAAAAAAAAACAAAAAAAACTGACTAATCAACCTAAGTTTTCAGATTTCATGTAATGCAAAATAAAAATTACCTGCTATTCTGGCAAACATTACCTAATTGTTGTCTTTGTGCAATTGTACAATAATTTTTTAGTGAGCATAGATATGGCCAACAAATTTTATAAAATAATAAATTAATATTGAATTTTTAGCCAAAAAACACACTTTACAATCTTTTACAATAATTTACAAAATTTCTAACTGACTGATTCAAGGTTTAAATTTGATGTAATACAAAACAAAAAATTAACTATATTTATCTGTTATTCTAGCAATCATAGTCTGCATTACTTTTAATTTTTAGGACACACAAAAGTTGATTTTTTCTTTTTTTTTTTAGATCCCAACTGTACCAGTTGTTTATTTTTGACATTTAATTTTCTACTATTCTCATCTGGTGTCATCCAATAGAGGTCTGCCAACCAATTTTTTGATTCTTTGCTGTGCAAAATGAAAAATTAATCTTGTATAGCATTAGTAGATGTGAACATTATTCTATTAATTTATAGTAAATTAAAAAAAAAACAAAAAATCTGATTGACTGACCTAAGTTTTCAAATTTCATGTAATGCAAAATGAAAACCAACTTTGCATAGCTTATATATGAATTAGTTGCATTGAAGCAATTATTATTTTGTAAGAATTCTGTTGCAAAGCCTACTACTATTTTAGTGATCACAGTACGTGGTTAAGGTTGAATTAGTTTGCATTGAAATTATCGTATTAGATTATTGTAAAAAAAAAATTCTCTACAAACCTATTCAATGCATAATACATACAAAATTTGCTCGCTATTCTAATTATCACAATAAGTGGTTAAGGCTTAGTTTGAATTGAAGCCATTATGCTTTCTATTGAAAGTTAATGTTACAAACCTTAATATTCTGGCAAAACTCAGTATGTGACTCATTAATGCATGTTATCATATTTTAATCTAATATCTACAAAGCGCGCATAACGAGAGAAAGTTAAAATTTTTAAAAAATCAAAATAACTAGAGCAGTAATGCTAGTGAGTGCGAAAAGTAAAAAAAAAGTCAATTTGAAGCAGAAAAGCGTTGGTATAAGAATAATTGATCTCATGTTTTAATTTCACTCATTGATTACGATAAATGTCGTAACAAATTACAATTAGCAATGATCACAATCCTTATAAAGTTAGTATATAAAAGCTGACTTATCTATTTATTTGAAAATATCATAATAATTACAATTTCAATAAGTTAGTGATGAACATAATTTCTATAAAGTTAGCATTATAAATGCTGATTAATCAATTTAATCGAAATTACAACATAATCATAGACCATGTAAGCATTTCAAGTATTAATCAATTATATATTTCATAAAGGTACATTTGCACGAATACCATCATTTTTTACAATAAGAAAAGAAAGAGGATAAATAAATATGTGCATTTAGAGATTTATATTTGTCAAAACACACAAACTTAAAATTTCTATAGTTTTCGGTTATAGCCAATACGTAGTTACTGTGTATTAAGAGATTCAAGTTTTTGCATAAATAGAACGACAAATTTAAAATTCTCACAGTTTTTAGCGCACGCACGTACGTAATTTTCTCACAATACCAATTTCTTCACATATATATATGATGAAGCAATTACACATAACGTATAATATTTTCACAATATCTACTAAAATAGGAAAAATATCTGATGAACATAGTACTTTTCAAAATAGGAAAAAATATAGTGCATCAAAAATTTGAACAGAACCATCCCTCCACATTTCATGTGATCAACTAGTATAACCATATTTTTCATGAAAAGTCACTTTTAAACTTCCAAAAATTTGTAAACGTTATGACTTTTTGCAACATAATTAAGTGTAAACAAGCTATCGAAGTTGTTATCTGTAAAATTTAAAGAAAAATATTTATTTTTTAGAAAAGTTTGCTTGAGATGCGCATTTTTAAGGCTGGATAAGCAAAGTTAACTTTGCTTTATTCCTAAATAAACTCTTTTTTAACCCAACTTGCTAATAGAAAACGATTTACTGTTGAGTGCACGAGCCTTTGAATGATCAAGAAATAGTTTTTTTTGACGACATTAAACCGTTGTGAAAAATTTTTAAAGATCACGAGTTTGTGTGATCTTTTATAAGAGCTGAGTTCTGTGATCTGCATAAAATTATATATGTGTAACGTGATCTAAGATATCCTACCCTTAAATAAATAGCAGTCACATTTCGAACACATATATCAATAGTGGAAATAAAAAGTAAATTGCTGGTTATTTCCATAGTAGAGATAACTAGAAATTTACATTTTGTTTTCACTTTTGCATATATGCGCATGCCTCATGAACTTTGCTCACCTAAAAGCATCCATTGCGCTATTCTTTCATCCGTAAAAGATCTAAAATAAATAAAAATAAATAAATAAATAATAATTAAAAATAATATTAAAAAATTTTTTAATAAAAAAAACATATAATTTAAAAAAAAAATTAAAAAATTTAAATGAAAAAAATAAAAAATAAAATTAATTTTAAAAACAAATAAAGCGAAAAATAAAAAAATTATAAAAAAATAAAAAACCAAAAAAAAATTAATTCAAAAAAAGCTATTTAAAAAATAAAAAAAGAAACGATAAAATAAAAAAAAATAAAATTATTAATAAAAAACGTTTAAAATAAAAAAGAAAAAAATTAAAACCAAATAAAAAAAAAATAATAAATCAATAAAAATAATTAAAATAAAAATAAAATAAAATAAAAAAAAGTTTAAAAATAATTAATAAAAATAAAATAGAATAATAAAAAAAAAACAGTTAAAAATAATTAAAATAAAAAAAAGTATAAAATAAAATAAAAAAATTGTTTAAAAATAATTAAAATAAAAAAAAGTTTTTTTTTAAAAAAAAAAAAAAGTTTAAAAATAATTAAAACTAGCATCACCTGGTGTAAACTTGTTTATATCATAAATTTAATGTATTTTAAATTTAAGAACATGATTTTAATAGTTCATTTGTTTATTATATTTATTTAATAGGTCGATATAAATCAATTATACTTTAAATTTATACTAGCTTTCAGTTTTTTGTAAGTATTATATACCGGTATATATGAATATATACTTTTACAGTAAGTGCTTATTTTATTTTTCTATTATATACTTTACACAGTACAGAATACAATAAGAAAAGCACGAGTTGAACGCTGCATGATAAAAAGAGTATTCTATACTATATGAGTTATCTGAGTGCGAGCACTAACTCCAATAAGGTATGGTATTATAATGATCAGCAGTTTATATACATTTCAGTAAACAGGAAATACTATGTTAAATTTTTTGATTTGTCTATAGCGTAACAGACGGATGTTTGTGCTTTAAAAATAATTAAAAACTAGCATTACTCGGTGCAAAACTTGTCTACATTATAAATTTAATGTATTTTAAATAAGAACATGATTTTAATAGTTCGTTTGTTTATTATATTTATTTAATATGTTGATATAAATCAATTGCACTTTAAAATTATACTAGCTTTCAGTTTTTTGTATTATATATATAAATATATACTTGTACAGTAAGCACTTATTTTATTTTTCTATTATATACTTTACACAGTACAGAATACAATAAGAAAAGCGCTGCATGATAAAAGAATTATTTTATACTATAAGAGTTATTTGGGTATATACACTAGCTCCAATAAGATATGGTATTATAGTAATCAGCAGTTTATATACATTTCAGTAAACAGGAAATACTACGCTAAATTTTCTGATTGGTCGATAGCGTGATGGACAGACGTTTGTGCTTTAATAATAGATTAAAAAAAACCATTTAAAAATAATTAATAAAATAAAATAACTAATAAAATAAAATAATTAATAAAATAAAATAAAATAAAATAAAAAGATGTCAGCAAATAGAATTGGTATGTAAATACGTATGTATATACTAAAGCTTAAATGCCAGCACTACTAAATCATGTCGATACTTGCAGAGTTCTAGTACACACAAACATATGTCAAAACCTGTTTTTTTAATCGTACTTAATTTATTAAATCGGGTATGTGTGAGAATTTTTTTTAACAATATCTGATAATAAGCTACCCTGCATTGAATGTTTATACTTCCAAAATAGTTTCAGATAATACCAAAGTTTAGTATAGTTTCGGGTTCTTTATATAGTTTCAGGTTTTTTACATAGTTCAGAGTTATGGAAATTAGTTTCGGTCATTTAAAACTAGTTTTGGTTTTGGTTTTTGTAGCAAAAAAGTTTTGGGCAGCATCATTATATAAAACATATTAATTTTTTTTATTAATATATACAAAAATAATATAATTAAAGCAATACAAAGAACGTTAAATCCTGGGTCCCGAAGTCGCAGGAAAATCAGCTAGTTGCAGCAGCATGCAGGCTTGAGATACTTACCCAAAGTGGAGAGCCAGCTGCATGGCTTGAGATACGAACTCCTGAGAAGTACGCTAGTAAGGAACTAGGTATACCAATTTGTAAGCAGAAAGTGCCTACCTGGAATTACATATACCAAATTGGAAGTAATAATATTAGGAAATGTAGGTAAAGTAGTGGACATGTAAATACTAACAGTTGGTTGGGAAAATGAGACGTCCAAAACCAGGCTAGCTATATAAATGAGAGTATAGTAGGCTCTGGTAGGTTTAGGTTACTGATAAAATAGTTCAAGTCTCGGTACTTAGTAGATAGTATAATAATTGTAAGCAATATATTGTAACGATTAATATACACTCAATAAATTCCAGAGGCATAACCTCATCTTAACATTAAAAAAAAAAAAAAAAAGCAATACAAATCTATAACTATAATGATCTTGGAATTCTGTAATTAAATTTTGATAATTTTAGACTTACTGAAATTAGCTTACTAAAATAAATATTTTGGAATAAAATCATTCAAAAAGATTACTAGTCCAAAATTTATTTAATATTAAATTTTAAAAATTTTTAAAAATTTTAATAATTTTAGCTAATCAAAAGCTATTTACAATTAAAACCTAATAATTTTTTGACCCTCTAACTATTCTAAAAACATGTGATAAATAGCACTCCTCTAATAATTAGCTCTATTTTCTTCATTACTGTTTCTATTTTACTATTTTTATATACTTTTCTAATTAAAAAAACTGTATATAACAGATAAATATGCAATACCAAGTATATTTGCTATCTGTCTCTCTTTTTTAAGAATTAAATTTTTTTGTTTATAAAAATTTTAATTATTTTACTACAGTCAGACCTCTTTAAGTGCACACTCTCTAAGTAGGTTGTTGCTTGATTCTCTAAAAGTTAGTTACCCGCCAGCTCATTTTACCAATCCTATATCCCTGACAAAATGTTTCACCTATAGCATTTTTTGTTAACAGAATCTTTCCTCAACATACCATATTTTTGATCTCCCCTTTTCTTGACAGAATATATTTTTGAAAAGACATTTTACTGACATGATGTATTTTAGAAAGAACATTTTTCTGATATGACATATTTCCGATATCTTTTTCCGACAAGATCTTTTCCCAATTAGAATTTCATTTAAATAGATAGAGTGATATATATGATATATTCGCGTTCATCACATCATATAATTATGCACTCGGCCTAAATTAGGGTTAGGGTTAGATTAGGGTTATGTGATAATAATTTAGGCTGAGTTGATAGTGCTAGTAAACAAATGATATGTGCATGATTTCATGTAATGTGATGATCACTGGGTTTATCGTTCTTGTTAGAAAAAGTGCATTCAATAAAACTTAGTGTCGAAGAAAAGTCAAATTTGAAATATGCTATGTCAAATAAATGTTTGTCAAAAATATGAGATTTCTAGGAAAGGGGATGTCGAAAACATGGTATGTCAAGGAAAGATTCTGTCAACAAAAAGTGCTTTAGGTGAAACATTTTATTAGGGATATGGGGTCAGTAAAATGAGCTAGCAGGTAACTAACTTTTGGGAAAACATACCAGAATCCCCTAAGTGCACACCCTTCTTAAATGCACACCTAAGCTTGGGACTTAATGATAAATGCACACTCTCCATCCTTTGCATATTGTGAAAATATAAATCAGGAGTTATAACCTAAAACTCCTTAATAACACCTATAACTAATCTAAACTCTATACAACTATTAGTCAAAACTCCTAGTTCCTTGATTTGGCAGGCAGAAAGAGGCGTGGAAGATTTGGTCCAGGTCTCGAGGTTCATAGGGTCTTGCTAATATTCTCTGTGGGATGATAGAAGTATAGTAAGATTACACAATAAGAACTATCAGGTTGCCGATTGGGCTTCTGGGTTTTCGGGTCTCAGATAATACAATTACTATGTTAATCATTAGACTTGATGTTATCATGTAATTATAGTGTTCGGACAGGAACTTGAAGAACTCTGATACAACTTAGATCTGAGTTTGTATAATATCAGCCAAATAGGCGTATAAAATAGGCCAAAATTTAAAAAATTTACTATATAAAAATGTACTTGATGAATTTCTATGCAATATTTTCTTTTTTAGTAACCTCTGAGTTATATCAGAGTTCTTCGGGGTCCTGTTCAGACTTCTATATAATTTTAACTAACACTTCTACTCTAATTTCAAAGGTTACTACTCCTTAATATTGGAGTCTGAGTTTGGGTTTTCAAAGAACTTAAAGTGAGTTATCTAATTAATTCCCACTCCCTGAGTTATTAACTTTTAACTGAGTTGTTTTATTTCAAGCTGAGCTTTGGGCTCTTATATACTTTTAATTACAGACTAAGAAACGATACAAAAGATTCTTTTTACTCTTTTATATTGTTACAGTAGGGAGGCCTTTCTTTACTCCTTACTATAACAACGACATGGCTACAGGGATCCTTTATCGGTTTATAGCGGTGTCCAAGAGGTAGGTATAATTCCTTAGTCTGTAAGAAATTATACTCTTCTCTAAGGGCAGTTTAGTAGAGTATTCAATGAGGAATTATCAATTTTACTATTACTTGATAATAAACTTGGTGTTATTCAGATAAATAGTTTCTTTATTAATAATCTAAGATAGGGCTATCCTTAGGTT
>QKWP01000002.1:283189-303729 GCA_003550325.1 Gigaspora rosea | reverse complement strand
AAACACAAAATGAAAAAATAAATGAAACGAAACCTTGCAAGAACTTGCAAAACTTGCGAAAACTTGTGCACATTTCTCTAAAGAAGCATTCTTGAAAGTTTAGAAATTGCTAGAGGTTTGTTCTTGAAAGTGTCAGAAGTCGTAGTTGGTTTGCGCAAGGTTTCGAAAAGTTGGGTGTTTTTCTTGTAAAGTGCCGAAATAATAAAAAAATTAAAAAATAAATAAATAAAAAAAAAATGGAAAAAAACAAACGAAAACAAAAATAAAAAACAAAAAAGTGAAAAAAAACAAAATAGAAGATTTAATTATAAACAAATGATCTAATCTGATCTTGTAGTACAGAATTTGAACTATTTCGAAAAATTAGTCTAATGCGCGATCCAGGTTACAGATCTACTGATCTAGCTTGGTTTCCTAGTCCTAAAATATTTTGAAAGAGCTCGAAATATTTTGTAATATATTTCGAAATATTTCGAAATTTGATATTTAAAAATATTTCAAAATATATTACGTAATATTTTGCTTATATTACAGTTCGTAAGATCTTAGTAAGATTATACTATTATAAATGATGTAATTGTTCCTAATGAATAAATATCTGTTGCTATTGTATATTGTTTTCATCTAAAACTTCTGGTGCTATATATGGTAAAACTCCACTTCTTTTTGCATTTAATGGTTTATTGGTTGCAATTGAAAGTCCCAAGTTCGCAATATGTGCACTATATAAATTGTTTTGCAAAATATTACACTATGCAATTTCGATGAATAAGTTCTTGGGAATGAATCATTCAAAGATCAAAAGTTATATATTGCAATAATTTTAATTAAATTTTTTTTTATTATCTAGTTCAAGTCTGCTGCTTATATCAGGATTATGGGATCATAATATTAAAAGTATTAGGTTTGAGTAAATCATAATGATATCCCGTAACGTCACATGATCAAAGATTATCCAACAATGCGACGTTGTGGAAATTAGTTAATATGAAGTTACAGAAATCAGGTATTGTTTAATAAAAAAGGTAATCAATGTTTTAATTGCTTATAGTTATAATAATTGATCAATTATTAATTTTCTTTTTTCTTATTTGATTTGAACAAGAAAGTTGGGCCTATCGATAGCCATGGTATTTAGCACAGAATGACTTTGTTTCTGCTGAGAAATAGCTGATACTAAAGTGGTTCGAAATAATTTTTTAGTTTTTTTTTTTTTTTTTTTAATAGTTTTCTTCTTTTTAACAGCTATTTCATTCGTTCCATCAGGATCAAAAACAATATTTGCATTCCACTATGGCAAGTATAAAGCGATTCTTTTTTCTGGGTTTTTTATATACTGATTCTTATCCAATTTTCTTGGGTCTTTTTGACTTTTACAAGAACCTTTTTGAATCTGGGCCTTTTTCTTCTAAGTTTCGTACACTTTTCTATACCTCTTTCCATATTGATAACAATGACTAAAATTAACTAATCCCTTGATATCTCTTAGCTCAGCAGATTTTTGGTAATATATAGATGTATTGTTTTTATCTTCCTTGACTCTAATTCCATATGAGTAACAATATTCAACTTGATATATTACTCTATTGTCCTCCATATTAGCCAGTTTTTTGTTTCTGCTAAAGGATAGCTGATACTAAAGTGGTTTGAAATAATTTTTTTAGTTTTTTTTTTTTTTAATAGTTTTCTTCTTTTTGACAGCCATTTGTTTGTTCCACCAGAATCGAAAACTATATTTGCATTTTACTGTGGTAAGTATAAAGCGATTCTTTTTCCTGGGTCTTTTATATACTGATTCTTATCCAACTTTCTTGGGTCTTTCTGACTTTTACAGGAACCTTTTTGAATTTGGACCTTTTTCTTCTAAGTTTTATATACTTTTTTATATCTCTTTTCATCTTGATAACAACAACTAAAATTAACTAATCCCTTGATATCTCTTAGCTCAGCAAATTTTTGGTAATATATAGATGCATTGTTTTTATCTTCCTTGACTCTAATTCCATATAGGCAACAATATCCAACTTGATATGTTACTCTATCGTTCTCCATATCAGCCAGTTTTTAACTACAACTGATTATTTCTTTTGCACCTAGTTCTGCTCCAATTTCGGTTTGATAACCGTTATCAAGACTTGATATTTTATTGATTTTGGTAAGTTTTATTCCAATTGATTTCTTTATTTTGCTGGTAGTTTGCTGAAATTCATTAACTTTTCTTGTCCAATTTTCGTAGGCGAGTCATAAAGCTTTTCCTTCTGGAAGTTTTTCAAGTCTCTTTTTTTTACTACTTTTGTCTTCAACTAACATTTCTTTATCACTTTTCTCTAGAGTTTTATTAGTTACAATTTTTTTTTTCGACTTTGCTATTTTCTATATATTTCGGGTAAGTTGTTAGGGCGCTGACAGATATTACATAATATTTTTAGGGGGGAGGGGGTAGCTGGGTATAATATACTATAGATATACTTCATATATGATGTGGGGGAGGGGGTAACCCTCTTAATAAAAAAATATTACATAATATATGTTAGCGCCCTTATGGGTTTTTTTTCAATTCTTATTCCTTTATCCTTATCCTTTCTAACTTCAACTTCTTTCTTATAACAAGATCCAATGGGTATGTTCTGTTAATGTGTCTAATCTCTGCAGAAAGTTGATAGTATAGGAATGTCTTTGTTTCGTCCTTCTTAACATCGTTTGTTTTTGAAAATTCTTGGTTATGCTTTTTTTCCTTTTGTACGCAGGCTTCGAGGGGTTCTTCAGGGCAAAATACATATTACAAACTTCGATTACTGGGCCATCCCTATTGGAGCTTGGTTGACAGAACTTCCGCCATAGGAGTTACTAGTGATTAGTTCTTCTTTTTTTTATTTAGTTGACTTGGGTATATGATGACAAATATAGAATCAGCACATTTTTCTTATCATTTCCCATTAACCTTTCCTTATTGATTAAATTCTCTAATATTTCCAATACTAGTTCCATGGTCTGAGGGAATTGTGCATCATCTATGTAATCATTTCCAATAGCTTCATTGGCAAATTGTTGAAATCTGGTGGCTTGCTTATCAGTAAGGATTTCAACTAGGGCAATACATTTTCTATATAACTCCTCTACATGTTCTGTTTCATTTCTTATATTATAGGTCTTACAGTTATCAATTTTTTTCAAATTTGGATACACTAATAGGTCTTCTTTTTGATTAGAAAAGTAGTAGTAAGTAGAAGGTTTTGTAGAAGTTTCAGCTGCACATCCTTTTTTATACTTATAATAGGTAGATCTTGGAGCTATATGTGTAGGTCATGGTCTTGATGTTACATTAAGATAAGCATTAATTGTATTCTCAAGCTGATTATTTAATTGTTCAAGTTCTTTAGATAAACGTTCTGATTCAACTGCCATAGTTATTAATTAATTCAATTTTATCATCCAGATTTCTGGTTTCGTTTAGGTTTCTTGGATCTAGTAGTTTGAGAAGTTCAATCTCATAGTCAGCACCAATTGTAAAAGTGTAAATCAGGGGTCGTAACCTAAAACTCTCTAATAACCTATAACTAATCTAAACTCTATACAACTATCAGTCAAGACTCCTCTAGTTTCTTGATTTGGCAGGCAGAAAGAGGCGTAGAAGATTTGGTTCAGGTCTCGAAGTTCATAGGGTCTTGCTAATATTCTCTGAAGGATAATAAAAGTATAGTAAGGTTATAGGATAAGAACTATCAGGTTGCTAATTGGGCTTCTGGGTTTTCAGGTCTCAGATAATATGATTACTACATTGATCATTAGATTTGACGTTATCATGTGATCACAGAGTTCGGACTTTCTATATGATTTTAACTAATACTTCTACTCTAATTTCGAAGGTTACTACTCTTCAACATTGGAGTCTAAGTTTGGGTTTTCAAAGAACTTGAAGTGAGTATTTAATTGACTCTTACTCCCTGAATTATTAACTCTTAACTGAGTTGTTTTATTACAAGGCAAGCTTTGGGCTCTTATATACTTTTAATTACAGACTAAGAAACAATACAAAAGATTCTTTTTATTCTTTTACATCTCTTATATCCTTTATATCTTTTACATCTTTTATATCTTTTGCTTTACTTGATTCTTTTGATAAAAAGGATTTAAAAAAATATAAAAAATTCATGATCATGATACTATATACTAAAAATAGAAATAACTATAAGTATAAAAATAGAAAATAAAAATAGAAATTGAGCACAGCCTGAATTCAAATTGTGCTAGATCGATTTTGCCTATAAATGCACGCATATGATCTTTGACCAATTAAAATACTAGATAATCACGTGATTAGAATATTTATTTTAAAATTTTATGTTAATTATGTCATGTGATTAAATGATTCCCCAGATCTTAAAGTAATTCTGTTTACCACTTTTTTTTTTTATTTCAACAATGAAACTATAGATAATATGAATATCATCTAGTTTTGGCATTCCTGAATACAAGTATTATCAATCATGTGCATTGGCTCTTTCTTCTGATTGGCTATACATTTTTTTATATATATGGGGGTGAGTTAGTAGAAAAGGGACAAATTTTTTCTAAGTAAAAGTTTTCATGACTTTAAGTTTAAATATCTTAACAACTATCTTAATAAATTTAATAAAAATTTTTTTTATTTTAATTCTATATAATTCCAAGATTAAAATAAAAAAATTTTTAGCAAATTTGATTAAATAACTATTAAGATATTTTAATTTAAAAATTAAAAAAATTTTACTAAAAATGATTTGTCCCTTTTCTACTAACTCACCTTCATATTTCTATAAATGCACACCCTCTATAAATGCACACTCATACTTGGTTCTAATAGCATGCACTTAGGGGCGTACCATTTATCACGTAATATTTTTACTTAATGGCCACCCCCATCCATGTATGGTGTGATCACCCTAATCTCAATTCTGATTGGTTAATATAATGACTAATATTTATAATATATTATATAAATATATATAATATTAAATAACTTTTGATCTACTGGTCCGATTTGGATGATTTTACTACCAAAATGTTCGTCTCAATGAGATGATTCTAACAAGCCCAAAACCATTAAAATCAAATTACAGGGTCATAAGATTGCTAAGATTTTGCATTATTATATATATATATTAAAATTTATTGTATATAATAATACAAAACCTTAATCATTTGGGTGTGCTGATGTGAGGCAGTTAACGAATGGGTGAAAAATCAAGGTATCTCGAACAAAGACAAAAGAGAAAGAGCAGTAAGAAGTAGACCATGTAAGAAAAATTCATGTAAGAAAACCTTAAGAAAAATGGAATCAGAGTACAAAGCAAAGGAGAAAGAACGGTAAGACAAGGTCAAAACACTCTTGACCAACGTAGTCCAAACTAATTCTAAACTGACATGGTCTAGGTTGTACAGACCTGTTGGAAAATGAACTTAATGCAATCTTGACAAGGCTAGCGACCACCATCCAGTGACCCAAGAGAGTTCTTTCAGTAAGTTGAAGGCCTAAGGATAGGAAAAAGGTTGCTATAGCAGATCGCATCTGGGCACTTTATAGTAGCCGGGTGAGTCTTTATTGTAGAAAAAGAAGGGTTAAAGGTAGTAGTTGGAGACCTTTGTATGTAGTAATATGCGCATTCTTTAGTCAATAAAGGCAGGATTGCCAAAAAAAATAAAAAAATAAAAATAATACAAAACCTTAACGATCTTGTGACCTTGTGATTGGATTTTAATGATTTGGGGCTTGTTAGAATCGTCTCATTGAGACAAACATTTTGGTAGTAAAATCATCCAAAATGGACTAGTAAAAAAGAAGTTACTTAATATTAAATAATATATATATTATATATATTTTTTTTTAAATTTTAAGATGAGTATTATATATATTATATACCATATCAGATATATAATTTAATATATATATTATATATATTATATATAGACGTGATCACTACCCTGACCCATGTATCCATGGTATTAATCATGTGATAAATGGCACGCCCCTTAGGGAGATCTGACAGAACCCCGAAGAACTTTGATATAACTCAGAGGTTACTAAAAAAGGAAATTTTTTATAGAAATTCATCAAACATTGCATTTTTATATAGTAAAATTTTAAATTTTGGCCTATTTTATACGCCTATTTGGCTGATATTATACAAACTCAAATCTGAGTTGTATCAAAGTTCTTTGGGGTCCTGGTCTGACTGTATTGACTATTTAAATAGATTTTTGAATTCATCTAAAAATTCTATAATAATCTATTTGTTTGGCTTAGTACAAATCAAATTAATATATTATATACTATAGCATACTGATCAAACAACCCAAAATTTAATACAAAATACTTATTAAAAACTTACAAATAATTCAGATATATTATATTGATAACCCTGAAATATATATCAACTTTTCTATTTTATTTTATTTTATTTTTTTTATTATTTGGTACATTCTACCAGACTTTGTTTACCTAACAATAGCATACCAAGCCCAACAGTTCCTGCCATGAACTTTAATCTCTACTTTGACTTTCTATAGTATTGTCTTTTCAGAACAACTCACTAAGAGTTATATAAGAGCTGACATTCTTTGAAAACCCTGAGGCCCCAAGAATGGCATACCTGTATTTAGCCCTGGAGAGCCAGAAATGCAGCAAGAGAATTTTACCCAATAGCTAACTTTGTAGTAAAGCAGTATCTGTCCCGCACAAGTACCTACCTATACTTTAGTAACATTGCATACTCCAAGGCTTACACTTGCAATTATAATAACTTTAAACTGCTATTATTACCTACTTCTGCTCTTATAAGGTTTGCTCTGACCCTAGTATCTACTATCACTTTCCTATTAGTCCTTTTTTAATACATCCCAAGCTTCCAATCTAGTTAGCCAGAAGAGTTAATTTTCTTTTAGTACAACTCTGGCAGCAGATTGGTGGACCCTCTTCTTTTGTCATTTAGTTTTCTGGTTCCAGTTTCTGATACTGTATTCCAGTTCTAGTAGCATTATCAAAGATCTTTGCTATTTTATTATTTAGAACTTGCCAAATGGGTTCTGTTTCTTTAGTTCCTTGTATTTGTCTGTATAACAGGATACAACTATGCCCAAAAGCTCCCATTCGAGATGGTCAACCAAGACTATAAGTAATGTATCCAACTGATCAATAAGAAGTAGTTACTAGAACACAGATCTATTTTTAAAAGTATTACTAGTTGATTTAAGCTATAGATCTGCTACTTGGGGTAACAACTTACCAACTTCTCTAAGTTACTGCACTCTTACTTTCTCTATTCTATTAAAAATATATTCTTTAAGGATTTTTATATATAAAAAATTTTTTAAATTTAGTTTTTAAAGAGTTATTATTAGCTAGTTTGAACTCTATCCCTTAGATTGTAGTAGAACACAGGCAAATTTGCCTGCGTTTTTGCACTTTTTTAGCTCTGATTTACTTTTTTAAAATGCTAAAATAATTAAATAAAACTTTGTACAATTATATTTGAAAATAAGGATTACTTTTTTGCAAAATTAGTTTTTATATTATAAGAAAATAAATTATAGTTACATATAAGCTGAAAATAGATAATTTTAAGAAAAAATTTTTTTAAAAAATTTTATTACAATTTTTTTGCGATCTTATTTAGTTTTAGTTTTAGAACTATAGTTCTTAAGACAATATTGTAGTTTATATAAAGGATGACAACTTTCATTATTGCAACTTTAATGATTTACTTGTAAAAATTAAGACTTGTATTAGAAGTAAAGATTTTTTTTATAGACGGGAACATATAAAATTTGAAAAAATCTAAAGAAAAATTTTAATAGTAAAAATGCCAATACAAGAACTTTAAACATTTATTATATTAAAGTTTTCTAATGATTTTAAAAAAAATTTATAACAAAGTTACTAAAACAAAACTCAAAGAATATTTTTTACTTAGAAAAGATATGACTAAAATCAATATTTAAAATTTTATTAAAAATTTTAAAATACGCAGGCAAATTTGCCTGTGTTACAATCTAAGGGATAATAAAATTTATAAATGTTCTAGAAGATTTTGTTTAGTTTAGAGAGAATTTAATAGTATTCAAATTAGAGAGGTTTGGATTAAAAAGAGTTGATTATACATAGATAGATCAGGTTATTTTAGGGTTTTTATATAGATCTTTTCTATTTATAGTAATTTTTTGCTTATTTTTGAGATTTTTTCTGCAGATCATTTTATTTTTAATAAACATATCCTATCTATATATTTTAGGGATTCTTTATATGGTAGCAGGTTTGTGCTACAAAAAAAATTTAAAGCATTTATATATTTTATATTTATAATATAAGTCTAAAAATTTTAAAATCTATATTTAATTAATAAAAATCTTGTGCTTTGCACTAGGTATTTTTTTTATAAATTTAAAATAGCAGTTAACTGGAAATATTAAATAATGCAATTTATATACTAACTTATAAACATACTATTATTTGTACAAATTTAATTGTTTAAACTATTTACACTATTTACATGTTTTAAAAAGTTTTTTTTCTGAGCAAATAATTACTCAAAGCTATTTGTTTTTTTTGTAATTCTAATTTTCTATATATACTGCATTGCTTGTTCTAGCATCATACTGTTTTTCTATTTCTTGTTTATAAACCAAACCCAGATTTTGTATATTACTATGACGTGGAGCTATATAACCATTATGAGAAACTGGATGGACTTAGTATTGGATGCTGTGACTATTTATTTTATTGTAGCAGAAGGAGCTGCATCTTGCAAAAGGCCAAAGATATTATATATAAGTTCCTATAGATTACTACTAGCCTGGTATTCTATTGTGAAATGTTCTATTATATATGATTCATTTTGGCACTATAGGCAGTCATATAAGATTGTTGGGTCCATATATACTAGTCTTGTACCTACAAAAAGTACCTTATATAATATTTGCCAAAAGATGTCCTTTTTGTTATTTGAAGCTCATCTTATTACTGACCATGCTCAGTTTTCCTATCTATTAGTCTTACTAAAAAGTTAGCTTGCATTAGGATATATAATATAGATATTTTTTCAGATACTCTAGCCTTTGCTATTGTCAAGTTTGCTGTACTAGTCCTTATAATTTTAAGTTCCTTAGAGTCCCATGGCCATTTTTCTCTACTATTTAGAATTTTCTTTTTTAATGTTTTTTATGCCATGAGTAGAGATGAGCAAAATACAAAATTTTCATTTTAGCATGCACATGCACATGCATTTTTTGCATGCATGCATGCATGTTTTAACCAAAGTTATGATTTAATTTCTTAATGCTAGCCAGAATTAATTGTATGCATACATGCAGTCATGCATATGGTGCCTATCTCTAGCTATAAGATATGGCTTACATTTGCAGAACCACTCTTTTAGTCTAATTGGAAAAGCAAAAAAGGCTTTTTGTACTGTTTTTTTGCATTTTCTGTATAATACTATTTCTATTTTCTTCTTTTATTTATTGTCCAAAAATTTTTACTAGTCAGTAGCTTTACCAGACTATTATCAATCTTGTATCAAGCATATCTGGTAATACAAGAACATTTAATCCATTATTTTTTTGTATCTGTTAATATATTGCATACCTCAGAAGAAGTTTTGATCTGTTTATTATTTAGATAATTATTATGTCATTAATTTTATTCAATTGTTTTCTATTTGGAGAGAGAATGTAGTATGCAAACCAGACCTTAGATAAGAAGAGTGACTTTGCTATCAGAATCCTGCCTTTAAATAAAAGCCTCTTCTTTTTATGCTGCCTGTTAGTTTTTTAATCTTCATAGTAACTATATCCCATAGCATTTTGCTTGGCTGCTCTTTTTTGTTTATCTCAAACTTTAGGATTCTAATTGTTCTATTTTCAATTTGTCAAAACCTGCACTGGGTATTTTGCAATAAGGATATTGAAAGAAGTACTTTGGTCTGTGCATTACAGTACATATTCTATATATATCAGTTACCCCAATATGTATATGATATATATAGAATAAGTGTAAGATATATGTAAAATATGTAATTTATTATAAATATCTGGTAGGTACCAATTTAAATTTTAAGAATTACATATCGATAACATTATGTAAAAAAATTACAATTATTTTATGCCCCACCTCCAACAATCTCATCCCTATCTCTCAATCCGCTCCTAGTAATAACACCTTCACACCCAATAAATTTAAATATAGAATCTGGACCCACAACTTCATAGCACACAACACCTCCCCCACCACCATAGCATACATAACCTAGTTAGGTCTGCGACCTTCCTTAGTTAAGTCTAGGTCAGAAGTAAATTAGCTTTACCCTCCCCCTTCCCGAAATTAATGTCCATATTATGGAATTCCTATAATATCTATCTTAATAATAATAAAGGAAACGAGGACAGACCTTACTTATAAAAAAAAAACAATTATTTTATGCCCTATTACAAATTTATTAATGTAAAGTATTGGTTAATTTAAATATCATTATATATTAATATTAACTCGTGAATAATCATAAATTAAAAATTTCATAATTTAATCATAATAATTTCTAATTATTTGAGCCACAAGTTGATGAGTCCAGTCACTATTTGTACATAACCCAGCTTTTGGTATTTTTAGTATAAAAAAAATATACAGTATCATCTAGATAGTTTTATATCTAATATTTTTTACACTTTTCCAAAGAAAAATTGTTTTTATTATTGCTTGATTAGAAACTTTATTGCCAAAACAAAGAAATTACATATGGGAATATGTTTGCTATACTGATTTACCATTAAGCAGTTTGTAGCCCCAATCCTTCAGACCTCAATCTGAATGGCTGGACTATCTAAGCTGGAGGTCATCACTCAATCCAACAGTACCAACCCTAAGGCATTATCTTGCTCCAAGGTTTAATTTAAGTACTATTCCTCTGACTTAAGACCACTCCAATTTAATTCTTTGTTTAATATAACAAGTTCAAAATTTTTTAAAGGGAGGGCTTAAACAACAAATAATTAGGTTCGTTCGGGTCTGGCCAGGTTTGAAACAGGTCTGGTTTAGGTCTGTTCCAGAATCGAACCAGGCTCAGACTCTAAATTTTATACAGACTGGTCTGAGTCTAAATATACTTATACAATTAACTCTCTATAAATGCGACTCGTAGAGACAAGCCTGCAACATGCATTTAGAGAGTTTTGCATTTAGAGTGAGCCAATTAAATTGCAGCTTTAAAATTTTGATCATTTAGTTTGTTTAACTTTTACTAAAACTGTATAACCTATTTTAAATACTAAAATTTGATTGGCTACGTGCATTTAGGGAGGTTAGTGTAATATAAAATGTTATTTAAGAGAACGTGCATTTACAAAATATAGAATGTGCATTTAGCACTAATAACATCTTATGGAATAGAAAAAAACATGCATTTAGAGAGGTATTGCATTTATAGAGGTTGCATTTATAAAGGTTTGACTGTATTTATTTTTTGGTGCTGTCAAGTTTATTTAGTGTATGAAGTTAGAATTAATTAGTAAAATTTTATGAATTATAAGATTTTATAGAATTTTGTTAATAAAATTTTATAAAATCTTATAATGCACAAATTTTTATTAATTAATTTTAACTTTATGCACTAAGTAAACATATTAGGGATGCACCAGTTCGGTCCGGTCTGTCCCGGTTCTAGTAGACCGTTATCATAGTATTTTCGGTTCTGGTCCCAGTCTGTTCGCGGTCCCAAAACGGTCCTAAATGAATAAATCTTATTGGTCATAAATGATGTAATTACTTACTGTTAGATGTAAACAAACATCATATGATCTGTGTTACACCTGATCAAGCAATTTGATTGGGCAATATAAATATCACAGTTTGTTTACAAGGACCGGTCCAGGACTAGTCCAAATCGGGACCGATAAGACCATGAGACCGTTGAAAAGACCGGCCCTGGACCAGTCTTTTTCAGGACTGGTGCATCCCTAAAACATATTCAGCATCTAAAAATGCATCAAATCAGCAGAGTTAGTTTTATTTTACTTGAAATTTGGATAATAGATGCATAATTTTGGATTTTTGATTAAAAAAGTCAAATTTAAGCATCTTTTCTCCAAATTTTAAGTAAAATAAAAACAATTCTGCTGATTTAATGTATTTTTAGGTTCTAAATAAGTTTATTTAGTGCATGTAGTTAGAATTAATTAGTAAAATTTTGTGAATCATAAAATTTTATAGAATTTTATTAATAAAATTCTATAAAATCTTATTATTCACAAACTTTTACTGATTAATTCTAACTTAATGCACTAAGTAACTTGTACAGCACCTAAAAATATATCAAAATGGTAGGATTATTTTTATTTTACTTGAAATTTAGAGAATAGATGCATAATTTTGAATTTTTGACCAAAAAAGTCAAATTTAAGCATTTTTTTCCAAATTTTAAGTAAAATAAAAGCAATACTGCTGATTTAATATATTTTTAGACTCTGAACAAGTTTATCTAGTGAAACAAGTTAGAATTAATTAGTAAATTATTGTGAATCATAAGATTTTCATATGAGCTGATTTAGTTAATTTCTAATAATTCTTGATTTACTAATCTGTTTTGAATAATTAAACTACCAAAATGTTCATCCCAATGAGATGATCCTAATGAATCCAAAATCATCAAAATCCAATTACAGGATTTTAAGATCGATTAAGGTTTGTATAATTTTAATAAGAATTTTTAAACTACTATGTAAATATCTTTAATCTTGAATAACTTTGGATCTACTAGTCTGTTTTAGATGAATTAACTACCAAAATATTTGTCTCAGCAAGATGATTCTGATAAATCCAAAATCATTAAAATTCAATCACAAGATCGTGAGATCACTACAGGTTTCTATATTGTAAACAAATCAATCAAACTGGTCACCTGACCAGTTTGATTAGTTTGTTTACAAATAAAATATCTGTAGCGATCTCAGAATCCCATAATTGGATTTTAATGATTTTGGATTTATAGGAATCGGCTTGCTGAGACAAACATTTTGGTAGTTAAATCATCTAAAACAAATCAGTAGATCCAAAGTTATTCAAGATTAAAGATATTTACATAGTATTTTAAAAATTTTTATTAAAATTACATAAAACTTAATCGATCTCAGGATCCTGTAATTGGATTTTGTTGATTTTGAATTCATTAGAATTGTCTCATTGAGATGAACATTTTGATAGTTAAATCATTTAAAACAAATTAGTAGATCAAGAGTTATTGGCAATTAACAAAAGCAGCACATCTGTATAGAATTCTATTAATAAAATTCTATATAATCTTATGAAATAATTTATATATCGCACGTGCGATGTTGTTGTACCTGCTGCAGATCACAAAATCAGGTATAACGTAAAATCAAAACAATTAAAATAACCCGTTTATTTATAGAATAGGGTTAGAGTGAAGTATAGATTGTGTGTATGGGCGAAAAAAAAGTTTTTATAGTAAAATTTTGCAAGGAATTTTTTTTGTTAGAATCCTAAGAGTAGTTTCATATACTCAATTTTAAGTTATAGACGATTTTTGACAAAATAAACATTTGTTTTGAATCTTTTGATCATGTAACATTATATCTGATCTTGAAATTTGATTGGGAGAGCGACATATAAGGCGCATCGCATGGGGCAATGAATAAATTTACTCTAATCTTATTATTCATAAAATTTTACTAATTAATTCTAACTTGTTTCACTAGGTAAACTTGTTTAGAGCAGTATCGCTTTTATTTTAGGGAAGCGCCAGAAATCACCTGATTAGGGGTTCACTAAGTAGCTGACCCCCTACCCCCCACCTGATAATTTTTCTAAGCATTTGATTGGTTATAATTTAATAATATATATATATATATATTAAAAATTGGGTAACTTTTGATCTACTGGTCTGTTTTAGATGATTCAACTACCAAAATGTTCGTCTCAGTAAGATGATTCTAACAAGCCCAAAATCATCAAAATCTAATTACAGAATCCCAAGATCGTTCAACTTTTGTGTAATTTTAATAGTAATTTTTAAAATTACTAAGTAAATTTATTTTTTATATTCAGACTTTTTAGTCAAGTCAGAGTCTGGTCTGGGTCTGGTCCGAAGTCTGCAGACTATTTGAGTCTGAATATATTTATATGTATTTTTTGGTGCTGAACAAGTTTACTTAGTGCATTTTGTTAGAATAAATTAGTAAAATTTTATGAATTATAAGTTTTTATAGAATTTTATTAATAAAATCTTATAATTCGCAAATTTTTATTAATTAATTCTAACAAAATGCACCAAATAAACTTGTTCAGCACCTAAAAATGTATTAAAAACGGCTGGTTTGTTTTTATTTTACTTGAAATTTTGAGATTTGATACACAATTTTGGATTTTTGATCAAAAAAGACAAATTTTAACATCTTATCTCCAAATTTCAAGTAAACTAAAAACAACCCAGCTGATTTAATGTATTTTTAGGTGTTGAACGAGTTTACTTAGTGCATTAATTTAGAAATAATTAGTAAAATTTTGTAAATCATAAGATTTTATAGAATTTTATTAGTAAAATTCTATAAAATCTTAAAATTCACAAAGATTTATTGATTAATTCTAACAAAACGCACTAGTAAACTTGTTCAGCACCTAAAAATACATTAAATTAGTAGGGTTGTTTTTATTTTACTTGAAATTTGGAGAAAAGATGCATAATTTTGGATTTTTAATCAAAAAAGTCAAATTTAAGCATCTTTTCTCCAAATTTCAAGTAAAATAAAAACAATCTAGCCGTTTTAATACATTTTTAGGTGCTGAACAAGTTTACTTAGTGCATTTTGTTAGAATAAATTAGTAAAATTTTATGAATCATAAGATTTTATAGAATTTTATTAATAAAATTCTATAAAATCTTATGATTCACAAATTTTTGTTAATTAATTCTAACAAAACGCACTAAGTAAACTTGTTTAACACCTAAAAATACATTAAATAGGTAGGGTTGTTTTTATTTTACTTGAAATTTGAAAAAATGATACTTAAATTTGACTTTTTTGATCAAAAATCCAAAATTATGCATCTTTTCGCCAAATTTCAAGTAATATAAAAACAAACAAGCCATTTCAATACATTTTTAGGTGCTGAACAAGTTTACTTAGTGCATTTTGTTAGAATTAATTAATAAAAATTTGTGAATCATAAGATTTTATAGAATTTTATTAATAAAATTCTATAAAATCTTATTATTCATAAAATTTTACTAAATAATTCTAACATATGCATTAAGTAAACACATGGCACCACTCGGCTATTTATACAGATGCCCAAGAGTAACCTGGCGCACTAGTAGGTAAAACTACTAGCCGCTCTGTTGAACCACCAGTACTACAAAAAGTGCACTCCCAAAAAAAATTAAAAAATTGGAAGTAAACTTCAATAGGGGTGAGAAAACAAAACTATAGTTAAAAAGGAAATATAAAATGGAGGTGTAGGAATGAACGACTAACTAAAAAACCAAAAAAAACCCAACAAGAAGAAAAGGGAAAAAAAATAAAAAATAGAACCTTCTATTGAAGAAGTAAGTGTGGTTAGAGAAATAGTAATAAAAATTATATAATACTGCACAGAGAAACGCTCTGCCTAAGTATTATATGTACATTGTAAGAAAAAACTACACCTATAAGAATATTTTAGAAAGAAATTTCAATTCAGAATTTTCTCTACTGTATCTCACATGTTATTCATTGTTTATTTCACAAGCACCGGAACTCACTCATAACTTGGTTCCAATTAGGTAGGCGCATTCCCAAAATGGATAATATAAACAATGTCGATCTTTTGGAGGGGGTAAGCCAAAATGCCCACTTTGTTGAAATTTCGCAAAGCCATAAAGGTGGCAAAAAAGAGACCCAACTTGCAAAGAGTGTAGGAGGACCCCGAAATATATATAGATAGGTCAGGTATGAGTTTGCTTATTTTTGAAGTTTTTTATACAGATCTTTTCTATTTATAGAGGTCAGCTAAAGTGGAGCGAGTTTTGATTGTCTACATGCATGATATCGATCAGTGAATGATTATCTACATTTACGAACAAAATTTGGTATTTTTTATATCTTTTAGCAAAGGTTTCTCAACAGCTATGTAATTAAACTTAATAAAATATTTTTTATTCAATTATACAAGCTTGCAGAATTGGAATAAAAAAGATTCATTGGTTTGGACTGGTAGTTACTGAGAAACGTTTGTTTAAAGTTTAAAAAAAAATCATTGAAATCTTAAAGAGAAATACAGCTATATTATAGTGTTACAGTACCGGAAGCCTTCTTTAATTCCAATAAAGTAACAATCACACGGCTCCTGAGATCCCTTACTTTGGGCATAAAGTGGTGTGCAAGAGGGAAGTATAGTTTCTTTTATGTCTGTAAGAAACTATACACTTCTCTAAGGCAGTTCGGTATAAAACAACAAGAAATAGTAGACAGTTTATTAATTTAACAAGAGGGCTATTCCAAGGTGTCTGTTCCTTAGAAATCCCAAGAGTTTATTTATAATAAGAGAGGAGGATAATAAATATAAAGGTAAAGATAAAATACAATATCTGGATCTGTCTAAAACTAAGGGAAATAAGGTAGGTTTATATATCTATTGAGCTAAGCGTCGCTAAGCGTCATTAAGCGTCGCTAAGCGTCATTAAGCATCACTAAGCATTGTTAAGCGTCGCTAAGCGTCATTAAGTGTCGCTAAGCGTCGTTAAGCGTCGCTAAGCGTCATTGAGTGTCATTGCACATCAATTTCGCATATCACTATTACTAAATACAGTTATTACAAAATTTCCTTATTAAGTTCTAATTTTCAAACTAATTTCTACCAAAATTAAAACCTATTCTATAACAATACTCTCCCCTTTAAGAACGAACTCCGTGAGTTCTAATTTGGGGAAGGACTTGAGAAAGTTTGGCATCGGTTAACCTCGTAATCATTGTATAAGTAATATGGGTTGTTCGAGAGATGTTTTCTATCGGTCGGTTGGAGAAAAGCAATTTCATTCGTTTGGCACACTTCCATGTGTCTCAGGCTCTTCTTTCTCCTTGAGTCTTCTCAATTATAGATTGAATATCTTCATGAGCATCAGGATACTTGTCTATAAGGTTACCAAGATAATAATAAGCTTCGAGCAGCTTAGTCTGGTCTTGTCTGTTTCTAGTTCGAGTTTTAATTCGTTTGAGAATTTTCTGCAATTTCTCTTGATACGTTATTCCAGTATATGGAGGGGTAGAGGTCTGAGTTAGAGGTCCACAAGGTTGGATAATATCTTGTATAATCCTGCTTAATTTTTCAGATAATGGAGCAGGAGTGACTTCTTCTTGATTAGTAATTGGAACTGTTAATGATTCTTCTTGTATGTCTTCTAATTCTAAGTTTGGGTTCATTTTTTCTGTGTCATTTGCTTCTTGTAAATTAATTTCTAATTGTTCTGTATCTTCTAGAGTGTTCAGAAAATTATTTGAGTCTGGCTCAAGAAAGAAGGTAATTACATTAGTAAGGTCAATAGTCTGAGTGGTATTATCATTATTACATAACCATACACATTGCGATGTAATCCACAATGTATAATTTTGGGCGGCATTATCTTGTTTCCATGTCTGAAAAAGGTATTGGAGGGTTAACAAGGTTTGAGATTGTAATGTAGGGGTGGTCATTTTTGGGAAAATTCCAAAAGGGGTAGTTGTATAAATACATTTTGAGGTTTTACAAATTAAATTGTGTGTTTCATCCTCTTGTAAATCAAATTTCTTCTAGAAATTTCCAGGAGAATCAATAACAACTACTAGTTCCCATGTTTGTGGGTCGTGATATTTAGCAAGACAGTCACTATTATAATATTTTTGTAAAATTTTTCCTTCTATATTGTCCGTAATTTATAAGCACCATTGTCTAATTTCTCATGGATAAGAAAAGGTCCAAATTTTTTGTCTTCAAATTGGCTGAGCGAGAGGCTTCTAGTTCCTTTCTTTGTATCCATACTTTATCACCAATTTCAAATGCCTCTGTTCGAATATTGGCATCAAAACGGACTTTTTGTTTTTGCTGTGATTGTTTAGTATTTTGCCTGGCCTGATTCTGGTAATTTGGTAATTTCTCTATTAAATCATAAGCACGTTGGAGGATACTTCCTTGTAAGTCTATTTCATTATTAATTTCTACAGGTTCTACCGGGAAAAGTGCTTCGATTGGTAAGGTAGCATATCTCCCATATATAAGTTGAAAGGGGTATATCCTGTGGTAGCATGTCTTTTTGTTCTATATGCTAAGAGAACAGCAGGTATATACAAATCCCAATCATAATCTCCTTTCACTTTTGCAAGTGATTCACACAATGTTCTATTAAATCTTTCTACCATACCATTTGTTTGAGGGTAGTAGGGAGAAGAGAATTTGTGCTTGATAAGAAATTTCTTACAGAGAATTCTAATTGTTTCACTAATAAAATTGCGACCTTGGTCTGATAAGATAATTTTTGGAGTTCCATGTCTACAGATTATCTCCTCAAAGATAAACTGAGCAAGTGTACTAGTACTAACATCTGGAACAACACGAGCTTCTGGCCATCGTGTTAGGTATTCGGTAGCAACAATAATATATCGATTGTTTTGCTTAGTTATAGGCAAAGGGCCTACAAGGTCAATTCCAACACGTTCGAAAGCTCTTCCTATTTGTATAGGGTGTAAAGGTTCTTTTCTATGACCTTTCTGTCTTCGTTGGCATTCCTCACAAGTCTTCACATATTCTTGTATATCTCTATACATTTGATCCCAATAATATCGGTCTGAGATTTTATAATACATAGCGTCCGTTCCCAAATGTCCGGCAGTAGGGTGCTTATGCATCATATATAATACTGGTTCAACTTCTGTCCATTTTATAACTCTAAGAGGTCTGTCTTGATTTCTTTTATTCTTTTTATAGAGAAGATGATATCTAATTTCAAAATATTTAGCCTGGGTCATAAGTCGTTTCTGTTCTTGGTCAGTAAACTCATTTGGAAATCGGACTGTGTCCAAATAGCGGTAAAGATTATTATATTGGTCAAGATTCATATAATTTATTAGGTACAATGGTCTGAGTCGGTAACCGTGAGAGGGCATCAACATTCAAGTGAATTCGGCCTGGTTTATGAATAATTCCAAAATTGTATGGTTGAAGCTTCAAGGTCCATCTTCCAATTCTTCCTTTGGGTTCAGCAATACGTAACCATTTAAATGCTAAATGGTCTGTGACTAAGATAAATTGTGTAGTGCCTAAATATTTATGAAAATGTTCTATGGCCCATACAACTGCAGCACATTCAAGTTCAGTTGCGGCATAATTCATTTCTTCTTTTCGCAGACTTTTACTAGCATAGGCAATAGGGTGTTCTTTCCCATATCTATCTAGTTGGCTTAGTGTGGCTCCAAAGCCATTGTAAGAAGCATCGGTTGCAAGTATAAATGTCTCTTTAAAGTTGGGGTAGGCTAATATAGGAGCAGTAATGAGTCTAGATTTTAATTCTTTGAAAGCTTTTTGTTGTTTGTCTTGCCAGTAATAGGGTTCATCTTTTTGCAGAAGAGAATTCAAAGGGCGAGCAATTGATGAAAAGTTTTGAATAAATTGGCGATAGTATCCTGCAAGTCCAAGGAAAGATCGAAGGGCTGTAAGGTTTTTAGGAGGTTGAATCCGTTGGACAGCTTCTACTTTTTGAGGGTCAGGGGCAATACTGTTAGCAAGATTAAGTGTCCAAGAAATGGTAGTTGGTGCATCCAGAAGGTACACTTTTCTATATTAAGTTTGAGTCCTGCTTGTTTAATTCTATTAAATACTCTTTTTAAATAGGTTAAATGTTCATCAAATGTTTTAGAATAAACAATTGTATCATCTAAGTACACAACTACAAATTTCCATTCAATTCCTTTATATACACGATCCATCAGCCTTTGAAAAGTTGCAGGAGCATTGCAAAGACCAAAAGGCATTACATTAAATTCATAAATTCCGTATCATGTAGTAAAAGCAGTTTTCTCTTTGTCACGGGGGTCCATGGCAACTTGCCAATATCCACTTGCAAGGTCGAGAGTAGAGAACCAAGAGCATCCTGTAAGGGCATTAAGCATTTTATCAATGCGAGGTAGAGGGTAAGCATCCTTTTTGGTAACAGCATTTACTTTTCTGTAGTTGCACAAAATCGTAATTTGCCATTTTTCTTTCATACTAGAACAACAGGTGAGGTCCAAGGGCTATCTATCAGAGAGTTGAATGAGTTTATGTTCTAACATTCTTTGGATTTCTTCTTGTATAAATTCTTGTTCATTAGGAGGTACAGAATAAGGGCGGGAACGAATAGGGTGTACATCCTCAGTATAGATTCGGTGAATAACCAAGTTGGTTTGTTCTAGCTCAGTTATATCATTTGCAAAGAGGTCTGCAAATTCTTCAAAAATTTCCGAAAAGCAAGACCTTGTTCTTTATTAAGTGGTCCAATATTTAAAGAAGTCTG
>QKWP01000002.1:213932-270366 GCA_003550325.1 Gigaspora rosea | reverse complement strand
GTTTTTGCACTTTTTTAGCTCTGATTTACTTTTTTAAAATACTAAAATAATTAAATAAAACTTTGTACAATTATATTTGAAAATAAGGATTACTTTTTTGCAAAATTAGTTTTTATATTATAAGAAAATAAATTATAGTTACATATAAGCTGAAAATAGATAATTTTAAGAAAAAATTTTTTTAAAAAATTTTATTACAATTTTTCTGCGATCTTATTTAGTTTTAGTTTTAGAACTATAGTTCTTAAGACAATATTGTAGTTTATATAAAGGATGACAACTTTCATTATTGCAACTTTAATGATTTACTTGTAAAAATTAAGACTTGTATTAGAAGTAAAGATTTTTTTTATAGACAGGAACATATAAAATTTGAAAAAATCTAAAGAAAAATTTTAATAGTAAAAATGCCAATACAAGAACTTTAAACATTTATTATATTAAAGTTTTCTAATGATTTTAAAAAAATTTTATAACAAAGTTACTAAAACAAAACTTAAAGAATATTTTTTACTTAGAAAAGATATGCTAAAATCAATATTTAAAATTTTATTAAAAATTTTAAAATACGCAGGCAAATTTGCCTGTGTTACAATCTAAGGGATAATTATATTTGGACTCAGACAAGTTTGCAGATTTCGGACCAGACCTAGTGAGTCTGGTATGATCTCAGACTGGACCCGGACTGGACCTAGGAGCACTAGTCTCAATGAGATGAATTGAATGGTACTAAAATAATCTGATTCTGATCGATATAGCCGTGGTATTTATTATAGAACTTAGGTGCACCAAATTAGACATATTTAATTATTAATTGTTTATAGAATACAAATCTTTGTTGATCTTAGAATCCTGTGATTAGAATTTAGTGATTTTAGGCTTGTTAGAATCGGCTCACTAAGGCGAACATTTTGGTAGTTAAATTATCAAAAATGGACTGGTCGATCAAAAGTTATTCAATATTAAAAATTATATATATATAATAATATATATAAATATATATTTATATGAGAAAATAAATTTGTCGCACCCACGACATGTCGCACCCCCTGGTTCGGCCAATCAAATCGCACGATTTTATAGACAAAAAAATTTTTTTTAAAATTTAAAAATTTTACATAATAAAGTGTAAAATTTATATAAAATAGCATACTATATAATGTAAAATTTTATTCTGAATAACTTTTTCTAAGTTATAAAGATAGATTGACTTAGTATAAAAAAGCCGTTTTATAAGAAAAATCAAAATTTTCCAAAGTTAGCACATATAAAACTTTTTTTTTACTAAAATAATCTACCTTTTTAACTTAGAAAAAGTTGTTTAGCATAAAATTTTACATATAATTCTTAAATATAAAGATAGATATAGATTTATATTAGCAAAAAAAAGTTTTATATGTGCTAATGTTCAAAATTTTTGATTTTTCTTATAAAACGTTTTTTTACTAAGATAATCTATCTTTATGACTTAGAAAAAGTTGTTCAGAATAAATTTTACATTATATGCTTTGATATTGCTCATTTATTTTTATATTTTACTAGTAAAATTTTGAATTTTTAAAAAATAAAATTTTTTGTCTACAAAATCGTGTGATTTGATTGGCCGAATCAGGGGTGCGACATGTCGCGGGCGCGACAAATTTCTATTCCCTATTTATATATATTATATATATTATATTATATATAGAACCTGATAATTGCTCTACCTCCCATCTACCTAAAAAATCAGGTGATAAATGGCGCTTCCCTTACTTGAAATTTGGAGAAAAAATATTTAAATTTGACTTTTTTTGATCAAAAATCCAAAATTATGTATCTATTCTTCAAATTTCAAGTAAAATAAAAATAACTCTGCCAATTTGATGTATTTTAGATGCTGTACATATTTATTTAGTACATAAAGTTAGAATTAATTAATAAAAATTTATATTTTTTTTGTGTGACAGGTTCTATCTTTATTTTTAGAATATAGGCTATTGCCTTTTTTATACAATGTTAAGGGTAGAGGGTATGTCGATCATTTTTTATATAATTTTTATGGTACAAGAGAAAATCATATGTTACAAAAAATATGCCCCTGATAAAAATTTTTAAGGTCATGATTAACCCTTGCCAAAATTTCATGCCATGTAAATTAAAACCTCTATTTATTGTAAGGAAATTTCTAGAATCAATTTTATTTAAAAAAAATGTACTTGTATATACAGTAAAACTTTTCTGGGTTAACCCAAAATTTTTTGGGATACCCTGAAAGTTCTCTTAAAATTTTTGGATAGTAATTTATTCTATCAACTTCTAGAATAAATAGCTTACCCAATCATATTTCCATATTCGTAAAAAAACTAACTGAACTTTGCCATGGTATAAAAACCTTACAGCACATATAAACATGTATGTTCGTAAATAGAAAAGATATATGAAATAAGAGGCATAATATTTTGACTCATTTTAAGAAACTTACTGGTATACATAAAATCTGAATGCTTTGATATGTCTTCTTTCTGTTTTTTAAGTTTTATATAAGCATTTCAAGAAGTTGGTGGTTTTTATAGATTCGAATCCATGCACTTTATTGGTACAAGCGGGTTGGCCCGGTCAATATGACTGTGCTACATATTACATTTGTATGACGAGAGTACAACTAGCCACACGTACAACTTTTGGTTATCTAATTTAAGTAGCCCGCCCAAAGGTTCTACACTAGACACCATACCTGCAACCCAACTAGAGGATTGCCTATTTAAACTCTCTGGCTTCTACCCATGTTCAATGTTCCTTCCAATATACCCTTTTACGAGTAATTTGCTGTTAAAAGTACCCTGAGGCTTTAGCCAAACACTTATTGGATGGCATTTGCCCCTGTGTTAAACCTGGTAGAGTGATACCTGTCACCCACAGGTATTCACCTACACTTTCAGTAACTTACGCATTCACCGAGGCAAACAACTTGCAGTTAGGGGGAATACCCTGCAACCGCTACCATTACCTACTACTGCCCTTGCGAAGTTCACTAGACCCCAGTACCCAGTCAGTTACTCTTTGGATCCTTTTCCCCAGTTATCCCAGACTACCAATCCAGTTGGCCCGGAAGGATCGGTCTGCCAGGCTTTTAGATGCCTAAGGACTCTCTTTCCTTGGTTCATGCTTCTATAACACATGACCTTTTCCTCTGGTAACTCCAGCAGCCAGGTTGGTGGGCCCCCTTTTGCCATAGGAGCTCTTGCCCATTCAGTTTTTCGGTCAGTCACTACTAAGATCCTTTTCCCTGGTACCGTTGAAAGTCCAGCTACCTCTCCACTTGGGACTTGCCAAATGGGTTTCTGTTTCTCTGGTTCCTTGGATTTGTCTGTGTAACAAGATACAATTTCGCCCGAGAGCTCCCATTCAAGATGGTAACCAAGGACTACAGGTAATGTACCCAACCGATCGACAAGACACAGTTACCAGAACACAGGTCTATTTTTCAAAAGCGACACCACTGGGATTTGAACTCTAGACCTGCCACTTGGGGGTAACAACTTACCAACTTCTCTAAGTCATCACACCCTTATAACAATTGTATTTTCGAAGTTACTTTAGGCTATAGCCGTTATAAATATGGAATTGAAATTGAAAAGGAGGAATATAAGGCATTCGTTTACTATCAAAAATCTTCAGAGATAGACTTATTCATTTGAAATGAAGGCATTTGTTATTATCAAAATCAGTAGTAATAGGACATGCTAATGGAACAAAAGAAGTTATATTGTTACTATTAATATATTAATGATTAATAGTATAATATTATTTTTTGTTTTCTTAGTCCTTTTTTAATTGTTCCTTTAACGCCTCCTGTTCCTTAATCTCTTTATTAATACTTTTGGCTGCTGTCTGTATGTCCTCTGGCTGGTTAAAATATGTGTTCTTATGTATTCACATTAATTTAAACTCTGGTCCTACTCGGTATCTCCTGCGTAGTTTGTTTAATAGAGAATCGGTGTTGAAAGGGATAAACAGCATCAGCAGAAATAGAGGATGCTAGTAGAACATATATAGTATTATTACAGTACTAAGGATAATATGTATTGTAGGTACAAGTTTATGATATAAATTTCTGTTTTTTTTTAATAAATCATAATCATAATAATTCACTTCATAATAATTTTTACAATAATTAGTATTAAAATAAAAATACAATTCCTTTTTATGTTTTGGATAAAATATTTAAAAATTTAGCTGCGTATAAATAAATTAAAATTATTCATAAAATTACATAGTCTCTAATAATACAGTAATATTGATCATTATTCGACACTTGATCCTAAATCCCGCCCGAAACCCTTATCTAACTAGAATCTGTTTTCCTCTCCTAGTTCTATTACAAATTCCAATTAAAAAACTCTAACTACCTAAAACCCGTTCTCCACTATTTTAAACCCAACTTTATTTAACTATTTAACCAAAGGAAAAATTGTATCTACAGAAACATTAAATCAATGTTCACAGGACCTCAAATCGCCTACCTAGGAAGATTCTGTTTAAATGACCAAGTCCATTGACGGTTTGCTAAATTTAACACACCAATACTTTCGATTAAAGCAAGAAAAAGTCGATCAAAGAGTTCCGAATCTGAAAACTACTATATATCTTACCAAAGGAAGCCGATTTGCTTCAAGTCGTTAATACCTAAAAGAATTAGAAAAAAAAGAAAAAAATTTGATTAGAACAAAAAAAAAAGAAAAAACAATAGTCAGTACTTAGGATCCCGGAAGCGACAAACACCTCAGCGACGTAAAACTGCACAAATGATGAAATCTGCATTCAAAAGAACATTTAAACAGCAATGTCAAAAACTATAACACTGAAAGCGATGAGTTTGCAACAAAGCTCTGATACAAAATGACACCAAAATCGGCGACACCAACAACAATTAGGGGCATGCTATTTATTACATAATTTTTACTATGGATACATGGTCAGAAGTAGTAATCACGTCTATATATTATATTAATTAATCAGAATTAGATAAAATGATCACACCATATATGGGTAGAGGTAGCTACTAAGTAAAAAATATTATGTAATAAATGGCATGCCCCTTAGTAATAGAATATATTCAAAAAAAGAAAGTTAAAAAAAAAAGATCGATTATTATATCATAGAAAATTCTAGATCTATGATTTTCACATGTATTACACAAAAAATACTACATTTCTATATACGAAAATGATCATCATACCCTCTACCCCAGTGTCTGAAATTCAATTTTTAAATTAGTTGCGGGCTGCAACTAAATAAAAAAAATAGTTGCAAATTATAAGAATTTATAAAAATTTAATTGCGCATATAAGAATTTAATCAAAATTTATAATAAAATTTGCAAATTTATATGCGGAATTTGCATATGCACTTCAGATTTTGGTTGCAGAAATTTAAAATTTGTTGCAGTCCGCAGACTCTGCAACTCAATTTCAGATACTGCTCTACCCTTAAACATTATTTAAACTATTCTATTTATAATAAAAATTCATCTGGCTGCTACGAGAATGCCCAATTTAACTTGCCTTCATGACACTTTATTTCCTCATTAGCTTTCTGAATTGTCAAGAAGTACTCCTTTAAATCACTAAACAGTGGCTGTTTACTTTTTATATTCTACCCTTCAAAAAAACTTCATCCTTGAGCTTCTCATAAGATAAAGAAAAAATAAGGAGAAAATTTTAAAGAGGGCAAAAGCAGATATACGAGAACCAAAACAACCAAAACCAAAAGTAAACAAACAAGAAAAAAAAATAAAAACAGCAAAAAGAAAAACCAAGATAAAGAAATAAAAGGGAAGAATATAAAGGTGTTAAAACATCTACAACACCAACAATGTTAAAAATTATATAATACTGTATAGATAATCCTACCAAAGTATTATATGTATACATAAGAAACTACGTCTAAAATGAAAAGGATTTTTTCACAGACCCTTCCGGGTCCCAGACCTGATATTTACTTGTTTGTCACCAAACTCGCTCGTGATGTTCTAGTTTCGATTGAAGATGCATTCCCGATTAGGAAGGAGTAAACACTATCTATTCTTTGGATGGGGTAAGCTGGGATGCCCACTTTTTGGCAAAAATTCCAAGAAAAATCCAAAAGGGTCAAGACGAGACTTGAAGAAAATTTAAAGAAGAGTGTAGAAAGATAAAACTCAAATTTTTGTTGTTCCTCACTGTTTTACCACAAAATACTTTGTTGACGAAGATACTAAACTTTGGTCTCCACAAAAATTTCATGTACAAGGGCACCTTCTGCCAGTTATCTTGCACAATAATACTCTTGGTTTGATGCCGAAATTGTGAAAGGAGTCCCTGGAGCAAGCAGTTGATCTTTCCAAAAACTGTATTATGTATTAGCCTACAGTACTATAAAGTACCTGCAATGCTTCAACATAAATTATTTTGTTTTTCTTCCATTAGAAATTTGGTCCAAGTTCATTGGAAAGAGTTGTGTTAATAAAATTTTATAAAATCTTCTTAATAAAAATTTATGTATTATAAGATTTTATAAAATTTTAGTAGTAAAATTCTATAAAATCTTTATGATTCACAAACTTTTACTAATTAATTCTAACTTAATGCACTAAGTAAACTTGTATAACCCTAAAAATACATCAAATCAGCAGGGTTATTTTTATTTTACTTGAAATTTGGAGAATAGATGCATCATTTTGGATTTTTGATCAAAAAAGTCAAATTTAAGCATCTTTTCTCTAAATTTCAAGTAAAATAAAACCAATTCTGCTGATCTAATGTATTTTTAGTCTCTGAACAAGGTTACCTAGTGCATTAAGTTAGAATTAATTAGTAAAATATTGTGAATCATAAGATTTTAGTAGGGTCAAAAGGGGAGTTCTGGGTCACTTTTTTTACACCTCTATATGACTATTGCTTTAAAAGTCTTTTAATCGTTATCCTGCTATATTTTATAGCACTTTTATACACTTTAGCTTGGTGTAAATTTTTTCATAGCTAGAACTTTCTATTTTTATATTTTTTAATCAAATTGGATGATGACAAAAAAAGTAATTTCTCGTTACTCATATATATCAAGAAAAATAAATATCGCCATATCTAATATCATATACCACTTACCTATATATAAATCAAGGTACCAAAAATTAAGTATCTATTTTCCTTTTATAATACTTTTGATAATGTTTACCAACATAATAGCTTCTAATATGATCTGGACATTGTCTATTTTTAGAACGAGTAGGTTTACCACAATCAGTACAAGGAAAGCGTTTGATTGCATTTTTATGAAGCCAACATCCTTCAGGTCTCATACATGATCGACCGCATATCTTTTCAGTATATAAAAGGAAATCATATATATATTCACCTAACTGCATTTTTATATATGCCTACTATATATTAATTTTCAAATTGAACAAAAATATTTTATAAGTAACGGGTAAGGAATTTCGTACCAGCACCCATATACAAAACTTTAGATAATTAAAACATATCATATATTCAAATGACATCTACTAATAAAAATATCAATCAGATATCCAATGAGGTCAAATCCTCAGCTGAAAACCAATCAATACCCAAATGGCAAGATATAGCTAAAGCTACCAAAGAGATAGTTATAGTAGCAGATTATTGCGGAAAACCTAAAGATGGAAAATTAATGCAAGGCTATAAAAAGCAATACAGGAATTTATTTAATGACGAAGAGCCAGATGAATATATAGTGAAATATGCAAAAATCAGATTTCCAAATAAGGAAAAATATATGGAAATGAAGGAGCAATACAAACAATGGTATAGATTCGAACCTAGACTATTAAAAGCCATTGAAGATCTTAATCGTTTATATTACAAGTTAGCAAAACCACATTTCAAAGATTTAACTAAAATTCAAAATGAAATTAGTAACTTCCTTGATAATAATGAAATTGATAATATAAATGAATTTCTATCAGAAAATTAATAACAAATACTAGCTTGAAATACTCTACGAGTATTTTTCAACTTGTGAGCACCCATTGGGATGGTAGTTGTGATTCTATAATAACTTGGAGTTCCTCTCTAACAAAAGACCGCTTTGGTCTATTGCTCTTCTTATCTTCAAGCCAATATAAGATAGGTTGATTTTTTTGTACCAAAGCTTTACAAATATAATAAACTTGAGGAGACCAATTCATATTAGTCACTCGCATATGTCCATCTTCTAACTCACCAGGTTCAAGTAAATATCTTACAGGAGTATTATAAGATAGCTTGGATTCATCAAAGCCCAAGGGTCCATTGCGTATTTTAGAAGATGTTGAAATAACCGGTTTCATTTTTATTGCTTTAGCAGGGGCCATATCAATTAATCTAGTTACCGAATTATTAAGATTATCAATAATTATATAAAGATTTCTAACCCAAGCTCTCGATCTTTTAGATATAGGCAATAATAAATCAGAAGCATCTTGCAATTGAAACAATTTTTCTGCTAAAGTACGATTAAATCTTTCAACAATAGCCTGGGATCTATGAGACGTGCCAACCTTAATTTTAACATTATATTTATCCATTAATTCTTTACAATCAGATTTAAATTCTGAACCAGGATCGACCATTAATAATTTAGGCCAAATAAGAGAACAATTAGAATTACATAAACTTTCTTAAAAGCCTTAGCTACACCATTCGATGTCTTATCTGTTAAAGGAACTGCCCACTTAAATCATGAAGCCATATCAACTATACATAAGCAATATTTATAAGTTATATTATTAATTGTATCATGAGGCATATAAAGAATATCCGCTTGATGGCATTCATTAGGAATCTGTATGCTATTAAATGAGGCTCTAGGAATAAACTGTGGACGTGGTTTATGAATTTGATATAAAGCCTGTTTTTCAAGCCAATCACATATTTCATCGATAGAAAAATTATATCCAGATTTTATTGCAGAGCAATGGCTCTTCGAGCCTAGAGAAGCTTCATGCAATTTTTTCGCAGTTCTTTGATAGCCATTAGGTTGATAATAAATCTTATACAAAGCAATAGATATATCTAATTCACGAGCTTTTTCAGAATCTACATGAATAATAGGAATAGATAACATCTTTTCTTATTATAGTTTAAAAAATATGGCATTGCTAGAAAATATATCATCTAGTAGAATTAATCAATTTAAAAATGATTTATTAACAATACAAGATCAAGTCTGCAAATTACAGCAGGATCTAGTTTTAAAAGAAGATTATATTAAATATCTCAAAAAAGAAATCTTAATTCGAGATGAGGATCTAGATCCATTGCGATTAGAAATATCTAATCTTAAAGAACAGTTAGAAAAGACGCTTCAAAATTCTATAAACCAAGAGAATTATATAGATTATTTAGAAAAACGATTAGCAATTTTTCAGGATGAAATAGACAAGCTTAATGAAAAAATACTTGTTTTATATAAAAATTCCAATGATACTATAGAAATGGCGCAACCACCAGGATCCTCCCGAACATTATCTCTTCTTGAAAATCAAGCCACGATCCAGAAACGTAGAATTACACGAGAGATTGATAACATTAGACAATATTTTCAGAGTCCAATTACAACAGCACCTACAATAAATGGCATTGAAGATTATCTTGATATAATTTCTGATGCCGGAGAAAGGTTTGAAAGATTGGTGTTACAAATATATCCACAAGCAAATGCTCGAGCAATTAATGCAGAAAATCGAGTAGCGAATTTGAAGACCCAGCTAATAACTTTGCAAACCCAGTTAACCAATTTCCAGACCCAGTTTGCCGATTCACAAACCCAGTTAGCCACACTTCAAAATGACTATGATCTTCTTCACCAGGCTTATGAGGCCCACAGAACATGGCATAATATATTCAAATCTCGAGAACTTGATGGGCAAATTACAATCCATACACAAAAAAGACAGATATCAGAATTGCTTATAGAAAGCTTTGCATTAAAATTGAAAAACAGACAGACCTATCACCAATTACAAAATAAGTGGGGCAAGTGAAAAAATCGGGCCCGAAATTCAGAACAATTAATTAATAATTTAAATCAACAAATTTTTGTACTTCAGAATAATCAACCTATAAATAATCAATATAGAGGAATGGTAGGATACCCACCTCCAAATTTTTATGGCTATCCCGATAAGGATCCAGAAGAATTTATTGATTCTTTTCGCTCATATCTTGTGGCTGTAGGAATTAATGTATTAGCTGGACACGCTTATAGAGTTTGAGCACATGGTCTTTTTGAAACATGTCTCAAAAGTGATGCTAAAGATTGGTATGAAAGATCTCTTCGAAGAAAAAATTGGGAATTGAGAAATTTATTAGATAATACTGGACAAGCTACTTTGGCTCTGGCTCAAGGACAAACAGCAGCACAACTTGGAGCAAATTTAAGACATAGTGCCATGGGCCAGGCCGGAAATATTGTTATCTCAGCTCATACAGTATTTGATGAAGACTGGTCTTTTGCTGATGGGCGCCTAACAGATAGATTACCCAATGCGCCAAATGCTAATACAGGCAATAGTGTAGTTGTAGTTGGAATCATGCTTGGACAAACAATATACTGGTTCAAGAGAAACTATCCTACAGTTACTGCAGAAAAACAGCGAATGCTCTTTGGGACAACAGTTCAAGGCAAAGATTCTGTAGGTTGATTTTATTCTAAGTTACATAAACTTGCTAGACTTGCTGGTATTGATAAACAACAAATTCGATTACAATTTATTCGTGGTATTTCTCCTGATAATCAATTAGAAATTCGACGTATTGGAATTAACAGGCCTGTATCTGAATTGCTTACAGAACTCTAAGAAATTGAGAGATATAAAACAGAGCAATTATCTGTTGCATATTCTATTCCAAAATCTGCTATAGAGCATCAACAGCAATTTTATTCTGATGCGGATATTGACAAGCTTGTAGAAGAACGAATAGCTTCCAGAGAAAAACAAAGTCTAGCCTCAGAGAAGCGCATCTTTGAAGCAAAGCCAAAACAAGTATATCAAGTTGACTCTAATACTGAAGCGATTAGACAATTTATAGAGATTATGAAGCAAGCTAAAAAGACTTTAGCTAAAAAGCCTGGTCCTGGTAAGGAAAAAGCAGACAAGATTCATATAGATCGATTCTTAAATGATCTTGTAAAAGATGATACTGATCCTGATTCTAATAGTTTTATGATGATGATGATCCTATTGAAGATATTTGTAAACAATTAGAAGATCTTCATATCAATCAGACTAAAATGGAAAAAGCTATAAAAAAGAATTCTAGCAAGCCTAAATCTTCTCGTCGCAAGACTAAATCAAAATCAAAATCTAAGACCCAAAAAAAGAAATCATCGAGTCGATCAAAACGTGTCAATGCCCATATAATTTCAGATGAATCATCTTCAGACTCTAGCGATAGTGAAAATAGTATAATATCTAGTGAAAATGAACTTGAAACCAATACCTTGGCATGTTCATAGAATGATTCAGGATCTAGTTCCTCTGAGACCAGTGAATCTAGTAATTCAGAAAGCGATTCAGAAGAATATGAAGTCAATGCTACAAAAAAAAAAAAACTTATTCTGATACCAAAAGATCAAAAAAGCACAAAGGTGCCAAGCCAAGATCTGAAAGATCATTGCTTCGCAATAAAACTTCTAGCAAAAAATCTAGTGCCTCTTCTGATAAAAAGAGCAGTAAAGATACTAGGTTACTTAAAAATCCTACAAATAATATTACCCTAAATGCATTTTTCGCTATTTTACGATCAATAGTTGATTCATTTACTCGTACACAACCTAAAGAAGTATCTATTAATGGATATAATATGATTAATGCCAAATTCATTGCACTAAAAGATCATGTTCTAAATCATTTTACTTCAAATTTCTCAGACAAGGAACGAGAAAAGTTCTGGAATGAGATTACTATGGTATTCTCTCACATCTTGCAACCAATATCAGATCTAATTCGAATAGCTTCCCAGCAAACAGCCCCAGAGGGATCACAATCAGAGACAGAAATTTCATGCCCCAACCCTATAGAAATTAATTTTATTCGTAAAATTATTCCTAATGATATTGCTACTATATGTTGCAAGATTAGCTCACCATTAGGAAAAATTGTACAAGTGCCTTCTGCTATGATAGATAGTGGAGCAAATTGCTCACTTATCTCAAAAGGTCTTATAAAACTATTGGGAGCAGAAATTGATAAAAATAAAAAACCATCTGCTAAATGGCGTAATAATTCTATAAAGTCTTCAGGCATATCTTATAATATTTCGATTACTGTTGGCCAGGGAGAAAATAGTTGTACAATCTCTAAAGACTTCCCAGTCATAGATGATGATAAACCTTGGATATTATTAGGTACACCTTGGCTTGATCGAGCTGGATGGGAGCCCATTGTCAAGTGTGAATTTAAGTTAATGCATAAAAATAAAGTAATTACTATACCTCTTTCAGTACATAAGTCCAAGAGAGAAATACTTAAACCAGAAATCAACCTGACTTTTCACAAGTATGATGAGTCTTTGACTCGAAGCTCTGCTTCCTCAGTCCAAGTATCTACGGATTCTTCTAAACCTGAAGAGTCGTGGCATAAAGAAGCATCTGATAGCTTGCTTCACAGGCCCGAAGGGGCGGCCCTAAAGGGTCATAATCTATCTAGTGAAAATGATTTAAAAAAAATGCGTAAATTGTGAAAGTTTGACCATTCATGTAAAGGAACTTGAAAAGGCAATATTTACTAGTGTTCAAACCAATTCTTAATTTATCGGATATTATAATGATTTACGTAATAAGTATAAAGAAGAAATCAATTCTATACTTTTAGATTAGAAGTTGATACTTTAGAAATATCAGCACGTGCATCTGCTCTAACTTTTTTAATCTCTTTTTGTGTTCTCTTATAGAATTCCAAAGGATCTTCAGTTTTTTGTAAGGCTTCAGGTGGTATGATTTCTTTTTTTGCTTCTGATATTTTGTCTACCTTTTCAGTTGAATCTTTACTAACAGAGTGTTGATCAGAAATAAGCACAAACTTGAACTTGGATTTTCTCTTTTTTGTCTCTTTCACAACTATAGGCATTGAAATATCACTTTCTGAATCAGCTAAATATGGATTCCAAACATTTGTGCAAACCTCTTTCCCTTTCTATATCCGATAAAAACGGGTATTGGACATAGGATATTGATCTCTAAGCATCTCTAAAGGTTTGGATTTTGCATCTTCGTATTGCATAATATATTTATAGTCATCTGGTGATAGTTTGAGTGCATCAGATCGCATAGTCTTGTTAATAGTATCAGTAATATTGATAAAAAAAAATACTAATAATAATATTATTGATAATATCGGTAATATTGATAATATCTATAATGCTATTATTGATAATACCAGTAATATTGATAATATTAATAATATTTGTAATATGTTATTTTTGATAATATCCTATCCGTTACTTATAAAATATTTTTGTTCAATTTGAAAATTAATATGTAGTAGGCATATATAAAAATGCAGTTAGGTGAATATATATGTGATTTCCTTTTATATACTGGAGCAATATGCGGTCAATCATGTATGAGACCTGAAGGATGTTGGCTTCATAAAAATGCAATCAAACGCTTTCCTTGTACTGATTGTGATAAACCTACTCGTTCTGAAAGTAGACGATGTCCAGATCATATTAGAAGCTATTATGTTGGTAAACATTATCAAAAGTATTATAAAAGGAAAATATATATTTAATTTTTGGTACCTTGATTTATATATAGGTAAGTGGTATATGATATTAGGTATGGCGATATTTATTTTTCTTGATATATATGAGTGACGAGAAATTACTTTTTTTGTCGTCATCCAATTTGATTAAAAAATATAAAAATAGATAGTTCTAGCTATGAAAAAATTTACACCAAGCTAAAGTGTATAAAAGTGCTATAAAATATAGCAGGATAACGATTAAAAGACTTTTAAAGCAATAGTCATATAGAGGTGTAAAAAAAGTGACCCAGAACTCCACTTTTGACCCTACTATTTTATAGAATTTTATTAATAAAATTCTATATAATCTTATTATTCATAAAATTTTACTAATTAATTCTAACTTATTTCACTAGGTAACCTTGTTCAGAGCCTAAAAATACATTAGATCGGCAGTATTCTTTTTATTTACTTGAAATTTGGAGAAAAGATGCTTAAATTTGACTTTTTTGATCAAAAATCCAAAATTATGCATCTATTATCCAAATTTCAAGTAAAATAAGACTAACCCTGCCGATTTGATATATTTTTAGGTGCTGAACATGTTTACTTAGTGCATAAAGTTAGAATTAATTAATAAAAATTTGTGTATAATAAGACTTTATAAAATTTTATTAATAAAATTCTATAAAATCTTAAGTTTCATAAAATTTTACTAATTAATTCTAACTAACTTATATAATGTTTCTAGGTTTTGCATGACTGTATCACGCAGCTACTCTAATTTTGGTGATCTTTCTGTATGGGTTCATTTTAGTAATATGAAAAGTGAAATTTGAATCTAAAAGTTATATACAGTATATATATATGTTGTTTAACCCCCCATAAATTGCTCAATCGAGAGGGGGGGATTATGTTAAACATAGAATTAAATTGGAGCGGCCTAACTGCAAAATTAGCAACAATCTTATAACAAAAAACAAGCCTTTACAGTTTACATAGCGATTTCCAATAGTGGTCATTGCGCTATTGTCAACGAAAAAGACGGGAAGGTAGGGAGGGTCGATAGAGCCAGCCTAACTAAGGCGAGCGATAGCGAACAGAAGAATACCGGAATTACCATGCGGAGAACTATTCTTAATATCCCTTAACCCACTTACCACTTCTTTCCGCTAGTTACAACATGCATAACCATACTTGTATCCTACTAAAGACCTACCATAAAAGGCTAAAAACTGTGATCTGTCGTTGACAAGCTGATCAAATTCCCAAATTAATCGATCTGCATAAAAAGAAACTAAATTTGCTAATTAATGTTATACAATTTGCTCTAAAGACAATAAATAAATATTCATTTTAAAGATAAAAAAGTTTTTTGTATTTATTTATTTTTTTTGCATATTTGAAAATCGAAGCTTATATAGTAAAATAAAAAAAATTTATTGGTAATATTGATTTAAAATGTAGGTAGATACAAAAAAATAAGTTATGCAAGAAAAAATAGTGAACACAAATACAAATTACTAGATTGATTTTATGAAGACAAAAAAAACGCTGCGCAAAATTCCGACTCTGCGAGAATCACTGGCCTGCACTATTCTAAATTCTATCGTTAACGTTCTCTTAATTAGTAATCACACAATTACGCGATGTTGCTATGACTTGCCTAGTAATATTAGTTGTAATCAAGAGAAAATTCTAAGACAAAATCATCTCTGGTTACAATTTTGTTCTTCGTATAACGATTAGCTTTTGCAGCAAATTCGGCAAATCCCCTAATCATTTCTCGTGTGCACTGCAACCATTTCTTAATAGCATAATTTGTTTCCTGATCCCAATTAGGTAAACAATTGGCTAATTTATCAAACTCTTGAACCAATTCATTATGATATATAGTAATTCTTTTGAAAGATTCTTCATAATTAACATGATTTGTTCTAGCAACTGCATTTATAGAATTCACCCAATTATTATGAATATCCTTCCAAAAGCTAAATGCATCATTTGTAAGAGCTACTAAGATACAAGCAAGATCACGAATTCTCTTTAAAGTAGGATTCTTCAAAATTTGAGGATCGATTTCAAAATTAATGATATTTTCTATGTAGGAAAGGCATGGAATCATTCCAATCGTATATTTACGTATTTTAAAATACTGTCCGAATGTTGGATGTTTGCCTGTTCTTTCAAAAGTCTTTGCTATAAAAAAAAATAAAAAATCAAATAAAATACATGTACAAAATAAATTAGTATGATACATAATTGTATCAGTAAGGATTCTATAAGATTCGATATTAACCAATTTTATTCTCTTCAATGCTAGAAAACATCCAAAATTTCATTTCATTTGCTATTCTCTTCACCCATTTTTCACTTCGTTCTTTTGCCATTTCATCAAAAAGTTCAATCCAAGCAAGACAAATGGGAGAAACATTGTTGACATTCAACATGTCAAGCGTAATTCTGGGGTCATCAAAAGCACCATCGTAAGAATAGAAGGATGTTTCATCATATTCTCCACGAGTAGTAAAATATTTAGAAAACATTTCTCGTGACCAAGAGACTTCTTTATAATTCTCTACTTCAAAATCATCCCAAAATAACCATAAAGCGGCGTACTTGCCAAAGTGAAGGATTTTCTTATAGTCACAATCAGCAAGAGGATAACCAACATAAACATCAAGGCCCATTTCACGTGACATTGCTTCACTTTTTTCTTCTTTAATGAATCCGAGTTTTGTTCCCCAATTAACAAAACTATCTTCAAGTTCTTTTGCACGTGGATGTATATCATTCTTTGGTATCCAAGTAGTAGGATATTTAAACGCGTAATCTTTTGGTTTATAACGAGGTAAATTCTGAACTTCCTCAGCTGGAAGAACCTTATATCTTGGAGAATGTGTTAATCTATTTACCCATCTAACGAATTTATTCTTTTTTAAAATTCTATTAACAATCGAATTTTGAACCTTTTCTTGAGTTTGGATAGTACTATTTTTCTGAATCGAATACGACTTATCGTGTATAAAATTAATCGAAGGCATCTTTAATAATGGCAAATAATTTAGTTTTCTTAGACAAAAGCAAATATCTCTCTTTTATACACATTGACAAGATTGTAGTACGCTTATTACGATATTAATTCTTTTTATAATACAGTGAAAACTCTATAAATGCACGCTCTTGGGATCGAACTTTAACAACACACATTTAAAGAACCAATAAGAAAATACGCATTTATAGAGGTCATGTATAATATTTGGTTAGAGTTTGAGGGTGCATTTGTGGGGTTTCATTGTATATTGTATGTACGTACGTAGACTGATCAATGTTCGTCTAATATCCGATTTGATCAAGTATTGGAGTGTTAAGTTTTGCTTAATTGTGCCGAGCACTACTATTTTCATTGTTGCTTAGTTATTTATACAGTTTAAAGTACATTATACAAGCGTAACTCTTTATTAATAAAAAATTATTGCAATTGCCATCTATAGCTTTTAGAATAGCATAAAAGAATCTCGAAAAAATATTTATTCGCTGTTTATTGGTCCGTACAAAAATATATAACTATATACCGCTTTTTACATAATGCCTTTGCTTCCTTACCAGGAACGTAGTGCTACGAATTTTTACGCGAATGATGTAATGATCTACATTATAATTCTGTGAAACCTCCTATAAAAAAGTTCGATTAGTGTTATATTCCATGTTTTTCCCATAAATGTTGCATATTCACGGAATTTATAACCTTAAATCATGGAGATTATTCGACTTGTCTAGATTTTGTCGATCATGTTGCAGGTTAACGGAGTTTCACAAAAAGTATGGAAAAATTCGGAAAAATATTTTACAGGGTTTGTGACCGAACTTTAACAACATGCATTTAGAGAAACAATAAGAAAATGTGCATTTATAGAGGTCATGTATATATTTGGGCCAGAGGTTGGGTGTGCATTGAGAGAGGTATGCATTTATTGAGGATGCATTCATGGTGTAAAACTACGCATCATTAGCTATTAACAATAGTATTTCACTTCCAGTATTCCCTACTGTAGTATAATATCCGCTTCTAGTACTTTGAATTATAACCCGGTATAATTAAATATTTTATATACCTCCGGGTTTTTTTTATCCCGCCAAGGCAACCGATTTTATTAGAATGAACTTTGTTAACAATATCATTCTAATGAAAATAATTTTTTTGTTTTTAGTGTTTAAAAATCACAAACTAGGCTCAAGATTAAATATTTTATGCAGTCTTGTTAAAAGATTTGGGTTATTGGTTGAATTTGTTTGGTTTTTATAACATTATTTGAGCCTGTTAATTATAAACACTTGTATACTTATTTGAATACAGTTAACCTCTCTATAATCACACCATCAGGATCATAGTGATTTTTCTTGAAAATGTGCTTATATAGAGACTTTTTCTATATGTTTATATTAGTTGGTTTTAAAATAGATATGCTTATAAAGAGAATTTCATATAATGTGCCTATATGGAAGGTGACTATAGAAAGATTTGACTGTTCATACTTTTCATGCTCTATGTATATCTGCCTATTTTATAGTGTATCCGCAGATTTATAAAAAGTATTTCTTTTTCTAATATAATATTAAGCAATTTGATTGGTTAACTTTCATGTGCTGATATACAGAATTTGGCACATCGAATTTCTTCCTATAGCCGCTATTTCATGAAAACATGGTATGAATTCAAACGGGTGCCGCAAAGCGAAAAGTCGTAATTCTTAATTTTCGGAAATTTCATTTTATAGACTATATCGATATATCTCGTAGAAACAAACTATTTCGGCTTAGCCGAAAGTATTTCAACGGTGACTTTTTTTGATGAAATTCTCGAGATACCTCGGCAATTCATATTAATAATCAATGCCGAAATAGTTTCTACAACATATATAGATCAGACCCCTGAAGAGTTCAATCCTAAGATAATGATTTGAGTCAAAATTTCACTTGATCAAATGATAATCACATACCTATAAAATGTTTGTTCTAAACTTGTCAGGAATTGTTCGGAATGGAGTCGATTTTCCGAACAAGGGTTTATGTTTGTACTGTTTTCATTACGATGTTTGTATGGGTAAAAATAGAAAATTTTTGATTAAAAATTATCGTATAAAAAACAAAATACATAAAAACTAGTGATGCAGGCGAATCATCCCAATGATAATTGTAACTAGTTACGACATAAGCTCTAACTAGTTACGGCTTAGGCCGTAACATCATTGTGACGATTCGCCTGCATCACTAATAAAAACATGTACGTACGTACATCCTTTAAAATGTTCGGAATGGAGTCGATTTTCCGAATAACAAATCGGGTAATTTCAGAATTTTCCGAACAATTCCAAGAGATTTTTTTATAGGGATATAATTCAGAATTCATTATAGAATTTATTATCGTTGTATTAATTATTTATATTTAGGAATATCAACAATTTTTTTTTTTAATATTAAATTTCATATAATCTGATCCTGTATAAAAATTAGAGCCCATTAAAATTCTTAGACCGTTAAAGCGAGGTGACGGGTTACATATTAGCTAGGCTAAAATAATATTTAGAATACATATACATAAAGAAGAATTTGTATGATTGGTTAATAAATTTTTAAACTGTTTAAAATAATAATGTTGTATATAAAGTATTAATGAAGAAAATTATTTATACATGCTTAGTTCTACCGAATAATAAGAAACTATTACAGTATTAAAAATAAATACAGAAAAGTTGATCTAGTACCGCTTTTAGCACCTCTCACAGTGCCCGGGTCATATTCAAAGCTTTATTTTTTTTTTAAATCGATTAGCATCCGGGGGTACTTTTTAAATGGATTGTTAGCCGCTTATTCGGTAACCGTTTTTTAATGTTGACAGTTAAAATTAATATTAGGATGAATGATACGTAACCGGGCCTTAATAAGGGGTATATGCAATTTCCTGTTAAATTTGTATTTCAACCAAATTTGTATATTATTGATCTAGCAATCAAATCTTAATAATCGTCCGAAGGACAGACAGGGCAAAGTCAGCGTAGCATTGTGTGTCCGAAACTAAGATCTAATTTCATTTTTTGATGCGACACAAAACAATAAGATGCATCAAAATGTAACTTTATACGCATGCGGACAGACACCAAATACAGAAGCTACATTTTTGATATTACTATTATTGATACATCAAAAATGTAACTTTTGTATCCCTTCGAGAATAAAACGGAATTAATGAATAAATTATAGCCAATCAAATCTCGCTATTTACTAGGATAATGCACAGCATTGTGTGTCCGAAGCGCAATAACAACTAAGATCTAATTTCATTTTTTGATGCAACACAAATCAAAACAACATGATGCATCAAAAATGTAACTATTATACGCATGCGGACAGACAGAAGTTACATTTTGATATGCTATTATTGATGCATCAAAAATGTAAGTTTTGTATCACCTTACGTAAACATATAAAGTCCTCCGCTACGCTCCGGACAATTACGTAATATTCTTTGGAAACTGAAAATTTTATTCTGAATTTTGATTGTTTTTTTTGGAGATTGAGATAAAATGGAATGATTTATAATCGTATGATAAAATTTTCCAGTGAGATTGAAATAATTGTCCGAAGGACTCAGATCATAGTGGAAGTTTATTTTGATTGGTTGTTAAAATACCCCGGAAAAAATGTAGATCATTCTCCGGATAGAGTATCGGCTATGCCCGGATGAAATTTTATTACTCACGAAACTTTCTCAATATTTTCTAAAGGCGCGTATTATAGTCTTACAATACATAATTTGGGTTCATAACTATTCATATTTCACAATGTATACAATATTATTTTATTTCGCAATAAGTAAAATATTTATTTTACAACAAATACTCTAAGATTCGCGACACAATCTGCTGAATAAAATAACATACACGAACATTTCTAAACACTGCTACTATAAAAAGTATTTATAAACCACTTATAATCTAAATATAATAAAAAGGTAGAGTTTGGAATGTTAGTTTCGAATACGTAGTACTTTTTACTTATAGAAAACAAAGTAGAACTACGTAGTTGAGACAACTTTCACTTACTAATTGCTTAGGTCGCTGAAACACCTTCCGACCTTTCAAAACTTTTACTTCTCATTTAGTTTCTCAATCTTTTGCATCCTATTGCATCAGTTGTTAAAAAACAGTAAGTTTAAAGGTAAAAAAACGATATATTAAGACATCGTAGTAGTTACATATTGCAGAAAAAAAATTTTATATATCGTGACTATCTTTACTTATTAAAGGTACTTTAAAAATTACAATTGACAATATAAAAAAAAAGATCTTCACCAATCAATTTATCCTTAATCTAACCAATCAAATGAACTTCCACTATGCTCACTCACAGGTAGAGCAATAGTACACCGATGTCCTGTTAATCCTGATTGGCTAGATCAGGTGTAACATAAAAAAAACAATCAAAACAATAGAAAACTGATGGTTATTGGCTAGATCAAGTGTAAGATAATTATATTTGTCCTAGTGTATGATAAATTTTTCCAGTATTCCCGTCCGTGTTAACAAATTCTAAAGAGATGATTGGCTAGATCAGGTGTAGCATAAAGGCGGATTTATCCTATGTTGATAGTTAAAAGTAGTTTTTACATTTACGAAGTGGGGGTTCCTTAAAGCGGGGTAGATCCAATATACATACTGCACCGGCTGTATTTTTGATATCTATATAACCCTTTTAACCATAATAGTATCAAAAAAGTAATTTTAGACTCATCAAAAAACGTAAGTAAATTCGGTTAACTCGGCTTTAAGGATACCTTTTTTTAATATTGTGTGGTTTTAAATTTTGTATTTATACACAATAAGACCTTAGTTTCAAAGAACCTAAAATGATTTTTTAAGAACCCAAAATAGGCAAAACTTTTACTAGTGGTAATGGTAACGGCAAATGCAAAGGTTTGTTTACGACTGCAGGTTAGAACTCGTCACCAAAATTCCGGGTCGGGATACGTCGGAGTGCGTCGGAATCATAGTCGGCTGGATCGGAATGGATCACAAGATCATAAAAAATTTACCAATGAAATCATATCCATTCATAAAGTAAAAAATGCCCAGCTGATAATTTTGCTATAGAGCCTGCTAACAACTAGGGCTAAACGCCGATCTAGTCCGACACATCCGGCCCGGAAATTTGGTGATAGCCCTGTAAAAATCGGTGTTGTGTACTGTTGTAGTCGATTTTGTTAGTCGATAAAAATCAACTTAGCCGACTTAGTCGGCGATTTTTCAAAAAATCGACTTAGGGTGTCTCAAGCATCTCAATCAATTGATTTAATAATGATCGTAATGATGCTCAACAACATCAATGACAATTAAATGCTTGAGCATACTCTTTTTCTTTTGTTCGTGATCTTCACCTTGTCTCCCAAAACAACTAAAAAATCCAATAAAAAAAATTTTATTCAACTGACTGCCGAAGCTTCAATTTTAATTGCATCGGCTTCTCTTTTAATGATTATACAATTTAAATTTTTTATTGCAACAGCAACAGAATCAATTATCGAATCATTAGCGAAAGTTGCTTTACAGCAACAAGAAATAATAATAATAATAATAATAATAATAATAATAATTATTATTATTATTATTATTATTATTATTATTAACTTATTATTATTATTATTATTATTATTATTATTATTTTAAAGATGTATTGTATTTATTATGTTCGTATCAAGGCATCGATTATTTGTTTTAAAAGCTTCGAGCATTAACAATAAAATGTTTGCGTTTTGGATCGGATAGAAGCTTGGTGAGAATTTATTGTTTATTATTATGTTTGAATATAAAGTAATGATTGAGCGACCTTTATCAATGACAAATTTTTGACGAAAAAAGGTGTTTTGTATCTCACTGATTTGTTCATCGCAATGGTAACTCACTTTATTCATTTATTTGTTTCCGACTAATTAAAAATTTACTTCCGATCCATTGAGTGAGGTGCTTGCAAACACTAGTTTTCATAATTTTATTGGTTAATCTATTTTTGATCACAAATATCACATTCAATCAGGTGACATAATTGAATTCATGCTTATTGGTTAGAGCGGTGTAACATAAAAACTTCTCCTTCGGACTTTGAATGGTTTCCTTTTCTTGGTTTTAGTACTATTCAAATTGTTTCAACAAGATGATTCAAATGGTACCAAAATTATTAGATCATGAGATATTAATGATAAATCAAAATATACAAATTTGAATGGTATACGGATTTGGTAGAAAAATTAAATATTATTTTATGTGAAATATTAGAAATAGATAAACGAAACTATTCGGCAGATTTACGGACATTGACCTTAATAAAGTTTCTCGAATTGGATTATGCATCCTCTATAAATGCATGTCCTCTCTAAATGCACACTCAACCTCTGGCCCAAATATATATACGTGATCTCAATAAATGCACATTTCCTATTGTTCTCTAAATATGTGTTCGGTCCCAAGAACGTGCATTTATAGAGGTAAAAGTATTGAACTTTCGTATTTTCAAATAAAGATCTAATTCATAAATATAATTCAAAGATACTTGATAAAGGTCGGACCCGAATCAAAAACTCCTGATATACAAATCATGACAAAATTAATTTAACGTTAACGCATATAAGGTGTTTTTTTTCAGACACTTTCATATTGTAATTTTTTGTTCGATTTGTAATTTTGTGTCTTGCAAGTTTCGTCCAAACATTTTATCATTGCAATGTGCATATATGCAGATATCGCATCTGTGTCATATTTTCATATGCACACATATGTATATAATATTGTGGGAGGCAATTGGGCAGCGACACGGACTACTCAATCACCATCAAAACAGACAACACCACACAGTATACCAATGGTAAGAGGCAATACGATTTGGCAAGGCTAAGGGTATATTGTGGGAACACAGCGATATTTTATTACCTTAAACGGAAACAAAACCAATATCGGTTTGTTTTATTATAGGGCAAGTCGCACTCTCTATTCACGAAGGTTAAAAACTAGCTTTATTTATAACGAATTACATGCGGGGGAACAAGGTCGAAATTTCAGATATAATACCTATTGCGCCATATGATTTCCACATTTAGCTTACGATTTTTTGGTCACCTCACGATGCCTTTTACCAAGTTTGTCGCAATTCGCAATTCATAATCCAACCGGTTTAATTAGTTGAATGGGATCTACATCGGGATTATTGAGGCATAACTATGACTTCTTCCTACGGGGGCGAGCTTTTTCATCTTGGTGGTCTTGGGGCGATTTCTTTGGGGAACGCGACACCTTCGAATCGGGTCCTGGTCACATTTTTGAGTCACACGCCGCATTTTTCGGAATAATGCGCATTGGCTCATTTCCAAAGTGAGCACAGGGAATTTGCGTAACGAATTTGCGTGAGTTTGACTCTAACAATATATAGTTAATTCTGTGAAATGAATGCCAAATTGCAAAATATCTAAGTTTTAGAAAATTTAAATCAAAATGCATAATCTTTATTTAGAAATTATAAAGTAAATTTCATTCTTGCTTTATTGTAATCTAAATGGATTCCAAGCCAATTTTAATTCCGTTCCTATTTGCAACATATATATAAAGAGATACAATAAAAAAAAGTTTTGCGTTATCAAAATTTAATGCCATGTTGTTAACTATAGTGTTGACTACTTTTTTAACCAGCCTATTAATATATCATGTTTTTGACAAAAAAATTCGTAACAAAATTAATGAATTTTTGTTATCCATATTATTCTTATTCGTAAATTCGATAGGTTATTTATTTGCCTTCAGCTATTCATGTTTTATTTCGTCAGCTACTGAAGAAGGTCTGTTCTCGTTGCCGGGACCTCCAACAATTCCGTTTTTAGGGAACATTTACACGTTTCATCTACCTGTTCACAAATGGTTTATGAAAATGTCAAAAACTTATGGACCGATTTATAAACTTAAGATGGGATCGTTAAATTGGATCGTAATTAGCGATAGTAAGGTTGCCAAAGAATTATTTCTTATGCAAGGTGCTGATTATTCTTCTAGACCGGTATGTTAGGAATAAAATAAAAATAAGATTTAGTTTTAAGCAAACTTTATCAATAAAATTTTATTAAGTAAAAATTTATTAAATAAAATTTTTTGATATTTGATAGTATACTAGAGTTGCAACTGGGATTTATTCACGTGGAGGAAAGACTATTGCACTTTGTCCTGTAAGTATTGACGATAGAAACATAAAAATATTTTCAAATAACAATCTCATCATATATTTCATACGTTTCATAATTCAAGTATGGAAATTACTTGAAAATGACCCGTTCATTAACCCAACAGGGTTTTCGCCCACATATAATAGACACTACATATTTCCCAATAATAAAACAAACAGTTGCTGATCTGATTCATAAACTTTCTGGATATAAATCTGCGGCTGTAAATCCTGATGATCATTTCGCTTATACAATTACTTTAACTTTAGCATTAATTGTGTACGGTCGTACCTCATCAGAACATGGTGACATTCTAATCGATGAATATGTTAAAATAGTTGATGATGCAGTGCCGCTTATTTCTTTTAGTTCTTATGCGGCTGATATTTTTCCATGGATGAGATATCTTCCATTTGTACAAAAATCAGAACTTCACGCTGCCAATATTCGAAATAACGTTGATCAGACTTCTAAAAAGCTTAATGAAGATCTTTTAAAGAGAATGAAAGAATTTGGAGATAAGGAAAATAGTTTTGCTGCACAAATTATGAGATGTTGTAATATTATTGAAGAACCAATGCCATCCCCATTTATTAAGGATTATCCAGGAAAAGATGAAAATGGGATGTATACGATGGATTGGCATGATTTTAATTACTTATTTTCGATGTTATTAATTGGTGGGAGTTCCGTCATTACCACAATGAAGTGGACAATTGGCTTCTTAGCAAAAGACCAAGATATACAACAAAGGATTCAGCATGAAATTAAGGAAATAGTTGGAGAAGGAAAAATTCCGACTCTGGAACAATTAGAAAAATTATATTACATGCAAGCTGTTTTGAAAGAAATTTGGAGAATGAGGTAAGTTTTATCTATAATTCATTCTTCCAAAACACTTTATTTTTTCATATAATTAATCTTAAGCGCTAATTTCATATGTATTATATTTTGGTAGACCACCGTTATACCTTTTGCTCCCTCATTCTCCTTCAAAAGATAAAGTATACCGTGGATACCATATTCTAAAAGATTCTTCATTAGTTGTAGATGTTATGAGTTTGCATCACGATCCATCTATATTTCCCAATCCTGAAATGTTTATTCCATCCCGATGGCTTAATAGTGACGGTACACTTAAACAATGTGATGATTTAAATGATATTTGGGTATGTATCGTAATTAATGATAATATTCTATTGAAATCATATTATAATGCATATTACATTTTTAATTAAAGCAATTTAGTAAAGGCCGTCGCCGTTGTCCTGGAGACTTCCTTGCGGAGCGAATCATAAACACGCTTTTATGTATGCTGCTAGCCTCATTCAATATAGAACCGGAGATTGATGCGATGACTGGGAAGTTTGTTAACTTGAATTTAGAAGCTTATGAGCACGGGACTGTGATGACGCCAAGGGAATATAAAGTTAGGTTTGTTAAGCGCGATAATGTGACTTTTCCAGAAAAAGTGTGAATATGGTTATCGTTATCAAGAATATTTTTTTATTTCTTTATTATTTTATTATTTCTTTATTATTTTTTTATTATTTTTTTTATTATTATTCTTTATTATTATTTTTATTATTCCCTTATTATTTCTTTATTATTTCTTTATTATTTCTTTATTTGGAATAGCCATCTCTGAATTAAACAACTGTTTTACGTATTTGAGAATTGGTTCAATAAGTATATTTTAATAAACATTGTATTGATTTAATGTTTCGTAATTTGAAAGTACCGTACCATATTTAATTATAATTCTTTGCCATACATGAAAAAAATTTGCTAACCTGCTGACGCTAACTAAATTTCATATGCTGCTAATTTTGCACAATCTATAAAAAATGTCCTTGCAGACCCAAAGAAATTTTTATTCTCGCTTATTTTTATATAATGCAAGATGCAAAGCTTTTATCATAAATTCTGGGATAAAAATTAGCCGAATGATTACTCTGTCGATTCGTTTACTTTTTATAACTTTTACTAAAACGCACCTATAGTGTCTCAATAACTAATTAATTAATATGTGGTGCTCTAAGTAAAAATGTTCCAAAAACCCTTCCAACTTTAACCTTAGCATAAAAATTTTGAGTTAAAAATTTTATATATAAGGAGATGATGGTATTGTGGACAGGAGGGTATCGTGGTCAAGTAAAAATATCTTGCGATCTATTGATTAGAATTAGATGATTTTTGCACCATTCGATTCATCTCAAAGAATAGCGCAAAAATCATCTAATTCTAATTTCTGGATTGCAAGATATTTTTCACTTGATCACAATACCTCCATCTCCCTTATAACTTAAAAAACTAAGAAAATCTATAAAAACATATAATAGTTACAAAATCACCATGGTGCGTTTTATAATAAATGGTTAAATTATTTAACAAACTAAAATATATTTTAGATAATTATCAGGCAGTGAGCATGTCCCTTTTATTGCTATCTATAATTAAAATTTTTAAAAAAACATAGAATTTACTACATAACTTTGAGCTAAGTTTCTTTTAAATCTAACTTATTAACTAACTCATCATTGTCCTTTATCTTCTAAAATATATTCACAAATCCAATACATCAACTCCAAGCATGAATTCAATATTTCCCAACCTCCTTTACATAACCAGGACCTTCCTTAATGGCTTCAGCAACCAAAAATAGCTCGGAAACTTTATATAATGCCAGAAGCCTTGAAAATTCACAATATCTTTAACACTATATCAACTCTGCTATTAACACTAGATGTGAAAAAAATTCTTACTTAACTGACCAAAATGATTAATAGTATACTTGATAGACATACAGACTCTGTACACTTTGATATTGTCAAAACAGAAAACAACATTATTACTGACCTACTACTTATTAAACAAACATATCCAATTACATTTTTGCCAATGGATTGCCCATTAACTACATAATCAAAAAACTTTTGAAACTGAATAGGAATTAGAATTCAACTCTTCTCTAACTATTCTATTATTCTAGTACAATACTGCACTCATTGAAATTTTTATAGAAAAAGTTACTAATACTATTAACCAATTTACTAACAACAAGGCTTGCAGCAGTGTTCCTATGAACCTGAACTGAACTAAACTTAGGTCAAGTTCAGGTTCAGGTTCAGTATTGAACCTGAATCTGAACATTTTTTAAAACATGTTCAGGTTCAGGTTTAGTATTGAACTTTTAGAGCTGGTTCAGGTTTAGTCAGGTTTAGTTCATAAGTTCATGAACATGTTCAGGTTTAGTCTAGCATTCATATGAACTAGTGATTCTAGGTTTGGGTTCAGATTTGGTCTGATGCAGACCAGAATTAAACTCTAAATTTTATTATTTAAAACTTTGTACTAAACTCAAACTCAATTATAAGTTTGGTCAAACTAGTTCAAATTTTACAAACTAGTTTGAGTTTAAATAAAAATAAATGTATTTTTTGATACTGAACAAGTTTACTTAGAGTGAGAATTATAAATCAGTTAGTAAAATTTAGAGAATCATAGCATTTTGTACAATTTTATTAATGAAATTATTAAAATTATATTTTACATAAAATTTTACTAATTGATTATAACTTATTGCACTAAGTAAACTTGTTTAGCACCAAAAAATACATCAAAATAGTATATTGTAATATAGTAACTTTTAGGCAAGAAACTATATTACTTGACTTAATGTACAAGAGAATAAGAAATGTATATAATATAAAAGAAGTCAATGATAAAAGAAATAAATCCAAGATTAATAATACTAAAGAAAAGAATATATCAACAAAGAATAAAATAGAATGATAATTTCAACCAAATGAATAAATAACCAACAAAATAAAAGTCCTTTATATGATGGATAAAGGATCAAAGAATATAAAGACGATGGCTTTATATTTTATAGGATAATATCAGTTTATTAAATAAAAGATTTTTAAGTACAAATATTTTTATAAAGGAAAAGAATTAAAAAACAGAACCTATTCTGCCTTGGAAGAAAAGACAAGGTTTATATATTTGTAAAAACTTGGAATTTTCACAATAGCAAACTATGATAGTGGTCTAAGATAGTGAATTAAGGTAGTGGACTATGATAGTAAACTATAATAGTGGACTATGATAGTGGACTATGATAGGACCCTGAAATATACATAAATAGGTCAAATTAATTATAGGGTTACTAAAAAAAGAAAAATCTGCAGAAAAAACTTCAAAAATAAGCAAAAAATTACTATAAATAGAAAAGATCTGTATAAAAAACTTTAAAAATAAGCAAACTCATACCTGACCTATTTATATATATTTCAGGGTCCTACTATGATAGTGGACGATAATAGCAAACTAAGATAGTGGACTAAGATAGTGGACTAAGATAGTGAACTAAGATAGTAGACTAAGATAGTGGACTAAGATAGTGGACTATGATAGTGGACTATGATAAGTTATCATATGAATTGTAGTAAAATTACCTCCTTTTTTAAGAACGGAGAAAAGTTTTTCTACTAATATTAATACTATATACAGATTTGATTGGTTCAATAAAATTTGTACTATATCTATATAACATTTTTTCTACTATTAAAATTTGACCAATATAACACTATTCCCTCTTTTGAAAATTTTGCTCTGCAAAATTAAGGAAATAGTTGTAATGAAAAAAAATAATTTAATAAATATAAAATAAATAAATGAAATAATAAAAGAAAAGACATTAAGAAATTTAATTCATTAATTGTTCAAATTGTTCGGGTGATAACTTTTCTATGTCTGTTACATATATTTCTAAAGAATTATATAAATCAACAAGACTGTATTTTTGAAATAGAGTGTATATTTTTCTTGCTTGCTTCTCAAGTCGGCGGCCTTTGTTCTTTTAAATTTCTCTTTGAGTGTTCATTTAAAGTCTTTGATAATGTAATATTGATTCTGATTTTCTTCAAAAAGTCTTTCTAAATAATAAACTGCTTCAAGACGATCTACTCTAGTTAACTTTTTCCTGCCTATATTTTGGATTTTACTTATAATTTCTCGAAGGAGCATTTTTGAATCGGTAGTAGAAAAAGGTGAGATAAGTACATAATTTTGAGTTGAATTATGACTCAAGTCTCTTTTTATTTTCATTACTACTGTATTGTTTTTCTCTTCATTTGATTCAAATTTCTCATTATTTGAATAGTCATTTTCTTGAATAGGTTCGTTTTGATTACAATTTTCTGTTATGCTTTTTATTTGTTCAATATTGAAATAAATTGACGAGTCTATTTCAGCTTCATTAAAGATTGGTAGGGCAAAGTTCTCTTTCAAAGAGGTCATCAAAAGAGTTTGTAAAAATTCTTCAATGTTATTTTCGTGTTTTCCTTCATTGGTAGCCAAGATAATGTTTTCTTTTGTTATTTGAAGTTCCAGATTATTGAAAGGCTTTTGTTTCCATTCATCTAAAAACTGATAAATTCTAGTGATTGCTTCAATAGAATGTTTGTTAAGATTAAATTTCTTAATGTTAAAGAATCCATTAATAATAAATTTAATTTTTAATTTGAATAAATTTTTAGAAATTGAAGAATTTTTAGGGGTTGATAAATTTAAAGTGATTTTTTTTTTGAAACAAGTGATGTATTTATAAAATTTATAGTTGCACAACTAGCTACTTGTATTAGAGTCTTGTGTGATGATAATCTGAGGCACAGAAAGATCCTTAATTTTCTATCATAGTACAATTTTATCTATCACTATGTACTGGATCTTACACCTTTTACCATCACAGGTCCAACTATAAAATTTCTGTGCCCTATCTGTAAGACGATAGATCACATAAATTGCAACAATATGTCACAGAAACTTTTCGATATATGGCATGTAATAGCTAGCCGATATTTGGCACATATCTGTGGCCTATCGGCTTAGCACATATTGATCAGTTTCTTACAGCTTTATGTAATATATATAATGTTCTAATATTTATACGATATTTCCAAAATATCTGCAAAATTTTATAACATATCTTCATATACGATACCAATATCAGAAAATTTTTATGACATATCTTAATATTCTATGATAATATATATATCGAAAATATCTATATATATTATTATAGGAACTAGTTAATATTTATATGATATTTTCAAAATGTCTGTAAAATTTATATGAAATATCATCATATTTGATACCAATATCAGAAAATTTATACAACATATCCTAATATTTTATAATAATATATATATCGAAGATATCTATATATTATTGTTGAAACTAATTTATACTTGATTATATTCATATACATTTCAAATTTCTACTCAATTTATGTTAAATATAAGCTTGTTGATAGTAGTATTAAATGTATCAATTTATTAATTATACCATTTTACATGTAGCAATATGATAGAAAAATTGCAGCTGTTATATTAAATTTCTATTAATCTATCTCAACATTATTATTAATATTACCCTCCTTATTTTTTTCTCCACAATGATATCCAAATTTACCACTTTTAGCATTAAGGTGCCCTTGACTCTTTGAGGTAGCTCTGGTTGTTGTGTTAAACTTGACAGGTTGAGAAGCATCTTTAGAGCTAGAGCTTTTTGAACTTGAGCAGGTATTTTTCGATTTAGAGGCTCGGGAAGAACAATTATTTGAAGTTGGCTCTATATCAGATTTAGAATAGAATTTGTTTCAGTAAACCTTTAATTAATAATAAATAATAAATATACAAAATACATACATTTCTTCTGGTTGTTCAGGTTCTGATTGTTTCAGTTTGATCGGTTCGTTCAGTTGATCTTGAGCGGGTATTTTTCGATTTAGAGGCCCGGGAAGAACGATTCTTTGAAGTTGGCTCTATATCAGATCTAGAATAGAATTTGTTTCAGTAAACCTTTAATTAATAATAAATGTACAAATCATAAATATATACTTTTCTTCCATTTGCTTATTTTGATTCGTTCAACCAGGTTCTGATTGCTTATTATGATCCCTTGACCAGGTACCGATTGCTTATTTTGATCTGTTTGACCAGGTTCTGATTGTTCATTTTGATCCGTTTGACCAGGTTCTGATTGTTCATTTTGATCCAATTGTTCATTTTGATCTAATTGTTCCTTTTGTTCAGTTTGTTCAGCTTGATTCGTTCGTTCGTTATGGTCTGAATCGTCAGCATGCGTATCATGCGTATCAAAATTTTCTAATGTTCCTAAATCATTAAGTCGAAATCGCCTTCATTAGTATTATCACTATTATCTTGATGATGATGATTATTATTATTATTATTATAATTATTCTTATTATTATAGAATGAAGAAATCGTTCAAAGAGGTGCATCAAGTGGAGGTCTTGCTTGATTTTTTCAGTTACGATCATAATGATATTCTCTATCAAGTTTATTTGATTGGTTAATTATGCTATTTCTTCGGCCCGATAGAAGATTTTTTGGCACTATTTAAAAAATAAAATAAATAGAATTAACTGATACGAGTATTATTTATTTGTTAAACAAAATCTATACTGTTAAATTTAGTAATTGTACCCGATCAAAAATATGCTATCCGGGTTACCCGACGGATAACCTTTCGGATAACCTGGATGATCGACAGATATATCCGAATATAAAATTCTACCCGATATACCTGGGTAGTTACCCGGATATAAAATTCTATCTTATGTACCCGAGTAGAGTTAATTAGTGTTTTGACCCGGGTTGGACGACCTGTATAGGTTACCAGACCTGACAGGTCATGTGTCAGTATTGTATAAAATAAAAAAATTTTTTTTGCATTGTTAATTGCACATATGACCCGGGTCAGAACACTATGTGACCGAAAGAAGTTTTATAACTCAACAGAGATAGTTACAGCACGTTAACCACCACCTGTTGGAAATCACTTTTTTAATTATTTGTTCTTTTTTATTCTACAAACTCAAAATAAAAATTTGTTTCTGTGCAATCTAAACATTTTAAAAAAACAAACTCAAACTACAAACAAACAAAAACTAATAAACTCTATTTATTTGTCAATTGTCTATTCGCTGTTTTATTTTCTATTTCTTGTTATATATATTATTTATTTTGTTAACTGCATTCAGGTTTGAAAATTGGCTTTGAGTTGGTACGTCAGTTAAGTATTTCTTTCTTTTTCTTGTTTTCAGTTTTGTATTTTGTGTTCATGCAGTACTAACTTTCTTTACGGGTAATATGTTGTTGGAATAGATTCTCGCTTTACCCTTATGGAATGTTTTCGTCGTTGGTGCCGAGTTTAGTTCGTACTTTGTTCTCATTTTGGTGTCGCGTTGGTGTGATTCACTATGCTGTTAGCCATTAGTGTGTTGAATTCAGTTTTGGGCTAATGCGTCAGTTAAGTATTCTTTCCTTTTTTTCATATTTTAGTGTTGCGTTTGTACAGTACTAACCAACTATTCCTTTCAGGTAATGTGTGTCATTGGAGTAGATCCTTGCTTTTACTATTATAGAATACTTTCATCATTGGTATCGAGTTTTGATCATACATAATTGGTACTTTGTTCTCGTTTTGGTGTCATGTTGGCATAATTCACCATGTCGTTAGCGTATTGAATTCGATTTTAGGTGACGAGTCAGTTATGTATTCTTTCGTGTTTTCAGTGTTGCGTTCGTGCAGTACTATCTAATTCTTCTTTTCAACTAATAAGTATCGTTTGGTAGGTGGTCGTTATGTCTCGCTTTTACCGTTACTGGAATACTTTCGTTGTTGATACCGAGTTTTGGTCGAAGTGGGCCCGCGAAGCAACACTATCTATAATAAAGTAGTGTATGGGTGTATTAGTTGCATGTAGTCTAAAATCCGTTAAATAAATACACTATAAAAATTATCAAAAGTGATGCAATAGTTCAATAATACTGAAATGTATCAATTTTTAATTTATATGTTATGTAATCTAGTTGCATATAGCCTAAAATTCATTAAATAATAAATTAATAAAAATATATTGTAAAAATTGTCAAAAATGATACAATAGTTCGATAATACTGAAACGTATCAATTTTTAATTTATATGTCATTTAATCGGAGGTGGTAAAAATCACTACTCGTTATAGTTAGAAATATTTCAAAGTATTTTGAAATATTTCGAAATATTGCGAAATATTATAACTTAACCTGGATAGCCTACCCAGATAGCTAACCGGATAGCCCAACCAGGATAGCCTAACCCGGATATTATCTGGATATATATACCCGGTTAGCTGTGATTATAACCCGGATATCTGAATCATCTGCGGATAACCGGATAGTACCAGATCCGAGTACAAACACTAGTTAAATTACCCTTTCAGACCGCTATGGTAGAACATATACTTTAATACAGTAATAACATGATTATTATTTCTACGTTAATTATTGTCATCATCATTGTATAAACAATTTTTTTTGGATCGTTCCTGCCTTGCGAGTTCGATATCTGTTTCTGATAGTTCATCTGAATGATATGCGGTTTCAACAATTACATCAGCAAGGTCGTCCTCCCACTTCTTTTGTTAAGTGAATTTTGTCAGTATTTTTTAATAATCGAATCCTTAACACGAATCAGATGCTGTAACCTGTCCACTCTTCTTTTTTTTTCTAAACAAAATGCAATGTAAATCCGATATGTATATATGAAATCATATTTTTTTATATAAAAAAAAAATCTTACTCCTTGTATACGTGAATTTTTCCCAACACGTTTTTTGTTTAACTTTAATTTGGCACTATCCGCCTTAATTTTTGCTGTCAATAAAAGACTTTTGTAATTGCTTTGGAGCACTCAAACAACTTCGCTTTCTAAATATTAAAGGTTTTTATTGATACGTTATTTAAGAGCAGGTAAGATTGTCATCTCTACAAATTCTTTTTGATTGAGCCAGTTTTTCTTCTTACTAATTGCTAAGTGTGGATTATCATGTGCAAGTTGCTTTGCAACTCTGAGTACTTCTTTCTATTATTATAAAAATATAATATACAAATCTGATATTCATATCTACAGATTAGTATAATAATAAAGTATATAATATAAATAAAATAATTTACTCTAAATGCTAATTTATATTCCGGATCCACTGGAATCAATTGTTCTTGCTTAAATCTCATTTGGCTTCGGTCATACAATCTACCAGGTGAGAAAGATTTTTTTCTTTTTTTTTGTTTCAAATTTTTATGACTGTTTCTACTTTCTCTACTTTCACCACCATTATTACCAATATCATCGATATCCATACCATCAAGGTGGTCAGTTACGGAAGTTTGTGAGCATTGAATTTCTGAGACATTCGACTTAGATCTTTCTTCAATACATCCAAGTCTTTCTTCAAGAAGAGCAACTTGAGATTTCAAGGCTAAATTTTCTATAATAAAACTAATATTCATATAAACTGTTAAGCAATAATTTAAGTAAAATGTACAACATACCTTCTTCTAAATTTTTGCGACTACTTCTAGTAGAATCTAGTTGAATATCATGCAGCCGATATTTGTATCAGTAAAAAATTATTGTTATTTGATAATATTAAATAGATAATTTATCTTCACTTGAACTTGATCTACTATTATGATAATACTTGCGATGTGAAGATAAATGACGAGAATGAGAATGATAAGTACGTGAGTGAGAATGATGGGCATGTGAATGAGAACGATAGGTACATGAGCAAGAACGACGGGTACGAGAACAAGAGCGATGATGATGAGAGTGAGAATGATGGATATGAGAACGAGAGCAATAATGATAGGAGCGAAAATGGGAACAGGAGCAAAAGTGAGAACGAGAACTATAGGGTGAAGAAGAACAAGAAGAAAGAGAATATGAACGTTCCTTTTTCTAGAATCCATGACTTCACAGGATTTGAGAGAAGAACCAAAACAAAAAACAGTTTTTGGTGGCATGATATGAATATTTGTAAAAAAATAAGACCAAAATTTTCCAAAATTTTCAAAACTACTATGAATAAAAAAGACCCAACACGAAGAAAGTTATTGAATATGAAGCGAAGTTGTATCAAATAGATAAGTATTATCTATATTTGTGTGTATAAAAAAAGCCCAAGGGCTATTTTGAATATTGAAAGAAATGCGAAATTATCGAATGAACGAAGGTGTATCAAATAGTAATAGAAGAAATTTACTTGTAGAAAAAAAAATGTTAGTTAACGGAAAAAAAATTAAATAAAAAGTGAAGTATCAAATAGTAATGGAAGAAATTTATTTGTAGAAGATAAATAAGATTTGAAAAACGGATAATTTTATATTCAAAAAAAAAAAGAAATTTGTCATGAAGTTTGGTTGTCATTACGTATGTAATTATCGAAAAAAATTTCAATGTCATTAAATTGTAAAATAAACTTCGATAATTTAAAATAAACTATTATATGATGAAATAAACAATTAATTACATGATGAAATAAACTATTACATGTGAAATACTATGCCGTTTTAATTCGAATAATTTTTTTTCAGAGTCAACTATAAACTTCTGATACCTATATCGCTTTTCTGTATCAATTGTTTTTTTTCTATTAGGTCATACAAACTTAAATTGGTTGGCCGGTCAAATTTTGCAAAATTCTGGAAATGTTTGACTACATTTTTTGTCAGGTGAGTTTTTTTTATTTATAAAAAAAGTTTACATTTATATATATAATTTTTTTTGAAAATAAGCAAGTCGCTGAGTTATTTTTTAGATTGTTTTATAAAACCGTTTAACCTTTTTTTTCTTTTTTTTTAAATAGTAACCTTTAAATAAACCTCAATACTAATCCCTTAATATTGTACAATGCATATGATCATTTTTCATAACTTTATTTTATTTTTAGTAAAATAAACAAAACTATATGTAAATCGTATTTTAAAAAAAAATTTTTTTTATACATATAACATTACACATATAAATCATATTTTAAAAATTTATATATATATATATTTTATTTATATAATTTATGCTTGTATAATAATAAAAATAAAATTTTGATTTCATCACTTTTTGACCCAATAATAAAAAGTAATTGACTTTATTATTTTCTGATATATATATCGGATACTGAAATTTACAAATCACAGAGTAAAAATATAATTAATTGATTAATTTTATCAATATACTAGTAAAAATAATCTAGTAAAAATAATCTAGTCAAAACAAGTTAACCTAAACTCCGATTTTATTAAAACAAATTAAACTTCTATTTCATCAAAACAAATTAAACTTTCATTCTTTGATTTTTTTAAAATATTAAACCAAATTAATTTTTGATTTCTTGATTTTTTTTTAACTTTTCTTCGAAATGTATATCTGTTACTCTGATTCTATATAATAAAAATAAAACATGTGAATTCTGTAATAGAAATTTAAAATAAACTTCCAAATTATTGTACAATTGATATTAAAAATAAAATTAAAAATAAAATTACCAATGCTATTGCTTTTGCTTTTTGCTTTGAACTTATATAAAAAGTGTAAAATAAAATATACTTTGTCCGATATGCATATTGTACAATTGATATTAAAAAATAAATTACTGATCACCACGAGAGAAAACGTTGGCTGGATGGTTGACTGTAGGAGTAGTGTTAATACTCTTTGTTTTGAAACCTATTGTTACGAGCTAGGTGCGAAAGTGGGCAGTAATATAGTGATCATTAAGTTGGGGCTTTGTAATGATCAACCTCAAGAACCTTTGGATCATCATTTCGGGCTTAGAGATTGTCGAAAGAAGATTCTGCATTTCCAAAGAGAGAACCATCTGGTAAAATAATGGCTTGTGAAAGCGAAAAGGAAAAGAAGGCATTAGTTGATAAATTGTAAATCATTGTTTAAGCCTCTTACACCCTTTCTGGTATAAAATAGTATAAAAAAGAGGTAATTTCGCCATTACAAAAGGAAGGAATCCCTTGGATAAAAGAATAATCATTAATAAATAAACAATCATTAATAAATAAATTATAAATCACTATATGTGTAAAATGTGTAAAAAGTGTAAAATAAAATATTCTTTGTCCGATATGCATATTGTACAATTGATAATAAAAAATGAATTACGAATGTTGTTCTTTTCTCTGAAATATAAATATGTTAAACCATTTTTGTAAGCTATTTTCTCTCTTAATATTTTCTCTCTTAATATTTTCTCTCTTAATATTTTTTTTACTTCTTAATACTGTTTCTTTGTACCTTTTTTAATATCGTGTCTTGCTTCTTAACATAGATATTTCATCATGACTTACAAAACAAACAAAGAAATTGTTAAAAAACCTGCTTTTACTTTACAAACAAAAAGACGTACGCGCAAAAAAGTAGCTTGTTTCTGTAGTATTTTTTTAATGGATCAGGTTATTGATTCAACAGATAGTAAAAAGTCAGATAGTGAATCATATAATTTGATGCCTCTGTCACAGCCTGAAAATCTTCGATTCCTGCTTTCATAATACAAAAATGTCATCCTTTTATTCTGGAAAAGTTTTGTCAGATTCTTCTGATGATGATGAAAATGAAAATGAAAATAATGACATGAAAAGCGAAAAAACTGATGAAACTGAAACTGAAGAAGAGGGCAAAGAAGAGAGTGAAAAAGAGAATTTAATAAGGTTCGATGCACCTGATTTAGATGATACCCCAGAGACCAATGCCAGAATTGTTGATGAAGATTTATTAGGAATTGTATTGTGGGTTTTTCGTTACCAACAAAAATATCGGCATTCTGATACAAGCATTTATACCCTGATAAATATCTCTGGCGTTTGTTAACTCATATTGATGAACAAAAATATTGTGGCCTTCCTACATCAATAGACGTTGCAATAAAGATAGCTGGTATATTAGATTATGCAACAAGATTCGCTGTATGCGAATCTTGTTGCAAATTATATAATCCAAAAGATATTTCAACAAAAAAAGCAGGACAAATACCAAAATACTTCGCTGTACTCATGTGGAATTTCCAAACTATATAAATATCAGCAGATAAGTATTATGCGATACAATACTTTCGAAAAAAGTCAGGGTGCAAGATGGAATAATCAAAAAGTCAGTATCAATTTATCCTGTAGTAAATCTCAAGCAACAGTTCCTAAAGCTATTCCAGCAATCAGGATTTGAAGAGGCATGCAGAAGATGGGCCTATCGACCTTCAAAACCCCAATTATCAAATATATATGATGGCAGGATATGGAAATCATTCTCTGATGATGAAGAGGAGTTATTTTTTCGTCCAGAAACAGCTGATAGCCATATAGGATTGATGCTAAACTTGGACTAGTTTCAACTATTTGAGACGTCTCAATATAGCATAGGGTCATATATGCTGTTATATATAATCTTTCACGTCAAGAAAGGTTTTTGTTTTTTTTTTATTTTTTTTTTATTTTTTTTTTACATTCGTTAATCAAATATGATGTTATTTAATATATATAAAAGGTTTAAACCATCCAATATAATAACATTGTCTATCATACCTGGGCTATCAGAACCAAAGCTGCATCAGTTAAACCATTACTTGGCACCTATTATCAATCAGCTTATAGAGCTCTGGGAAGGAATAGACCTATCGGCTACGTTTGAGTTCCCATCTAGCAAGAGAATCAAATGTGCAGTAAATTGCTGCTCTAGTGACTTACCTGTAGCAAGGAAACTTTGCGGGCATATTTCGGCTAAGGCTGCATGCCATCGCTACTATAAAAGAGCTAATTATGATATTTGGAACCAACCTCATTTTGGTGGTATTTCCAATATAAAGTCCTGGTTTGTAGAACATGACCACAACCTTATCCGAAACGATGCAATAAATTGGAAAAATTGCAAGACAGCTAAACGAAGAAAACAGTATCTTTCTGATACTCTTGTCAGATGGTCTGAAATCTATAGGCTTTCATACTTCAATTCCGTTAGATTCCTGGTAGTGGACCCAATCCAATGCATTGCCTCTTCTTGGGAATAGCAAAATGGATCATAACTAGATTATGGATAGAAGGTGAAAGATTAACTTCTCAAAATTTAAAAATTATGCAGCAATTGGTAGATAAAATCGATATGCCATCAGATATTGGTAGAATTCCTTGTAAAATCTCTACTGGTGAAGGATTTTCAAGATTCACAGCAAACCAGTGGAAGACTTTTATCCTCGTATATGCTACTACTATTTGTTGGAATCTGTTATGTGATGCTGATAGAAAATTCTTACTTATTTCATCCGGGCTTGTAGCATATTGGTTTGTAGAATAATCGATGTAAGAAATTTAGAAGAAGCATACCAATGTCTGATAGCTATGATAGAAATTATCGAAGAAATCTATAGTTCCGAGAAGATTTCTCCAAACCTTTACCTATGCCTTCACATATCTAAATGTGCATTAGATTATGGTCTTTTTGGTGTTTCAGTTTTGAACAGATGAATGGATTACTAGGTAAATATAATTAAAAGATTAATAATTTGTTTAAAACAAAAGTCAATAATAGGTGGTCGATATCTCTATCTTCTAAACAATATTAATTAAATTTTTAGGAAGCTACAAAAATAGTAATAGGAAAATTGAGCTGGAATTTATGAATATCATTCAACGAAACAGACAAATTGACAGATTAATTAATAATAGTAATAGTGCTAATTTATTCGAAGATTTGTCTATTTTGGCTCCAAAAAAATATTCTGGCAGTTTGGGTAATTATGAAATGTCTAACGAAGATGTAATAAATTTTCTTTCTATATCAAAATCGGTAGAGGAAGAAATCGGCACCGGTACTAGGGCCGATTCATTTCCTGAAATTTTTCTTATACCTAAAAAAATGAATGTATACATCTAACGAGACTTTATAGAGTTACTCGTCAAATATTATAATAATGCTTATGACACCAATATATTCGTTCTGCCTGAAGATTTGGATTTAAATGGGTCGATAGGCATATCGTTTATAATAAATCAATATGGAAGAATACGAATAAGTGATGAAGTTTTCGGTTCTATATTTTCTAAAAGATATGAAAGTTCATCAAGAATTCTTGCAAAATTTGACGATGAAGATGGAGTAAATACATATCTGGGCCAGGTTCAGTTCTTTTTTGAACATTATCTTGATTATCCGGAAGAATCAACAAAGCACAGCCTCGCCTATATTCGTTGATATAAAAAAATACAAAATGAGAATTTAAGGGTAGAGGGTACTATTTTAAAATTATATATAAACTTAATGGTAAATTTTTTTTATATTTAATTTTATGAAAAATTATAATAAATGACCTAATTATATTTTAAGCCAAATTTGTAGAGTAGGCTTATCTGATTCCAATAATAGTAAAATCATTAAAATTGGTTAAAAACTCAGTAAAATATGAAATTTTAACGATTGGGTATTAAAATTTAGTAATAAAACTAACTTATAAATTTACGTAAATTGACCAATCAGCATTAGCAATTTGTGCAACCCAGAAAATTTTTGTCCAACCCAGAAAAACTTTATGATATATACAAGAATATTTTTTTAAAATATAATAATAGTTCAAATTTTACTATAATAGATAAATTGGTTTATTTATATTTTGTAAAATTTTAATAAAAATTAGTTGTAATTTAAAAAAGTTTTATTAGTAGCATATATCAATTTTATATAAAAATTTCAAAATACCATATGAAAACTATATAAAAATGATCTACGTACCCTCTACCCTTAAGGTATCATCTTAGCATCAGCAAAAAGGACGATAAGCTTTGTAATGTGGAATTATCGCATAATGATTTTTATGATATAGATCGTGATTGCATAATTCCAGTACATAACATACTGGGAAGATTTGTAGCAGGAACATTTACCGTTGGTTCAAGAAAGTATCAGGATTATATGTCAGTGATCCCATTAAATAGAAAGTACAATATATAATGCATATTGCATTGTATTACATGATAATCTATTATTATCTATATGTTAATCCACTGTATTACTACTGTATTACTACTGGATTTTTAATTTATTATAAATTATATAAATATACTGTACATTATATATATGGAAAAATCAGCTATCTTTATATTATAACGAATAATTGCGTCATATATTTTTCTTTAATATTTGTTCAGTTTATTATGTTGTTACTATATTAACATATATAGATATATATATACTCGATATTTTGGTGCTTGTATAAACTTGATAAAATGAGTTGCTTGCCGGAAAGCATATATGAGTCATACTTAATAATATAGACATTACCATCTTAGCATAAACATTATGAAAAATGATAAGTATATAAGGATTGCTCTCACCCTTAGTTCACAATCTAATATATATTATATGAAATCATCCTTAAATAAAGACTACATACATATATATTCTCTTATATAATAATTGCTTAAAGCCATAAAATACTAGTTCTTTATTTGTATGTTATTAACTGAAGAATCTTTAACTGAGAGGATCATCTGAATATCTAGATGATAAAAATTTCTATTTACACTCATGATTTTAACGTTTTGAGTTTAATTTATTATATCGATATCGATGTATACATATATCTGATAGCTGATATTTTTAGAAAAATAGCAAAAACCTCACTGATCTATCACTGATATTATAACGCACTTTCATTCAATATAAGCTAGCCGATGTTAGCCAATATTGGTCGATATCTGATTAAAATTTTCCCAATATAATAACCAAAATATCATCTAAGTTTCTTCAAAAATTGGCCTTTCCAATATTTATCTAAAATTTTCTCATAAAAAATCAAAATATTAGACAGATTTTGGCAACATATAAACCAGTTGTTTTAGTTAACTATATTTTGTTAAACTATCGTTATGTAATATAGAAATATCAGATAGCAGATAGTTTGTCTGATATTTTCATGTTCGACCTGTGCATCTAAGGTTTGTAATTTGTAAACTCCAAAATCTAATATATTATAGATTATATAAGGTCCCATAAATTGTTCTTCTAATTTTGCAGAAAATACATTTTTAAGAAATGATTTGGCAACTAAAACTTAATCACTAATTTTTAATTTAGTATGCTTAATGTGTTTGTCATGATATTTTTGTGTGTTCCTTTTGTATATTTTCCAGTGCTTTATTTTGTTGTTTAATTAAAACATCTTCGATTTCGAACATTTTTTTTAATAAGAATTCGTAGAATAATAAGTCTTCTTCGTAATATGATTCTATTATTGTTTCTATTTGTAATTTAGCTTCACATCAGGACCCCAAAATATACATAGATAGGTCAGGTTAATTATAGGGTTACTAAAAAAGGAAAGATCTGCAGAAAAATCTTCAAAAATAAGCAAAAAATTACTATAATTAGAAAAGATTTGCATAAAAAATCTCAAAAATAAGCAACCTCATACCTGACCTATCTATGTATATTTCGGGGTCCTTTCATGTCCATAAATAAATGAAAATGGAGTGAACTTAGTAGTACTATGTTTCATGGTTCTATAAGCTAATAATACTGAAGGTAGGATTTCATTTTATTCTTTGTATTTATAACTTGTAATTTTAGCAAAAGCTTCACCAATAGTTCTATTAAATCGTTCAATCATCCCATTCGTTTGAGATCAGTAGACTGATGATTTATGATGTTTTATTTAAAGATTTTGGCACAATTCTTTTATTACTTCACTCATGAAATTGGATTCTCAGTCTAAGAGTAATATAGTAGGGGTCCCATGTCGACAAAAAATATTTTCATAAATAAATTTAGCTACTGATATGGCTTTTATATCTGCTACGACTCTTGCTTCAGGCCATTTTGTCAAATAATCTATTGCAACAATTATATATCTGTTGCCTTGTTTGGTAGGTATTAAAGGTCCTTTAATATCAATCCCAACTTGGTAGAATAAATATTTTACTTTTAAAGATTGTAGATTTTGTTGTTTTACTTCATGTCCTCTGCATTGGCAAATATCACATGTTTGAACATACTTCTTGATATCATTATACATAGTAGATCAAAAGTATTGTTCTTTTATTTTGTTATAAGTAGTACTAATTCCTAAATATACTTCTTGGTTGTCATGTAGTGTATATAAGATGAGGTATTTTTGATCATTTTTGATCACTCTTTGGTTTTTTCTTTGTTTTATCGATATATTTTGTTATTTTCGACAAAATAATTTTTGGCTTTTTTTGGAATTTAAGATTTTTGCTATTTAGTGGCGTCCTTGTCAAATTGTAGAGTAGAGAGATATTGAAATAGTTGATTATATTGTTTTTTATCCATTGTTTTTTAAATATTCATGTAGTGTGAAAGGAAATCAGCATTTTTGTTTTGGCTACTCACTATTCTTGTAGGGTTAATCTCTATCTTGTAATTCTTTTATTATCGTTGATTGTACATAAATTGAGTAGCTATTGTAAAGCTTTATGATCAGTAATTAAAGTAAATCTCGTTCCATAAATATTATAATGAAAGTATTTTACGGCCCAAATAACTGCTAAATATTCAAGTTCGACGGTACTATAGTTTTGTTTAGCAGGAGTTAAAGTTCGACTAGTGTAAGCAATTACATGCTCTCGACCATTTTTAATTTGGAATAGAACTGCACCAGGTCCTTAGTAAGAAGCGTCTGTGAATAAAATAAAAGGTTCAGAGTAATCAGGATATTGTAAGATAGGGATTGAGTTAAGTATTGTTTAAACCAATCAAGCATGTTTTGTTGTGGTTCATCCCATTTAAATTCTTTATCTTTTCTAAGTAACTTGGGTAAAGGTCCAGCCTTTTTAGAAAATTCTTCTTTAAATTGGTGATAGTACAATGCTAAGCTTAGAAAAGCTCTAAGTTGTGAGATGTTTTTCAAAGGTAGAAGTTTATTCAATTATTAACTTTTTGGGGATTAGGTTTAATTCCTTCAATTCTGACTATATGGCCAAGAAATTGCATTTCATTGGTACAAAAATGGTATTTTTCTGGGTTTATTCTGAGATTGGCATTCTTAATAAGATTGAATACTTCCTGAATATCTTTTATATGTTGTTCGAATGTTTCTGAATAAATATTAATGTCATCTATATATACTATAGCTTTCTTTCATAAAACTAGTTGTAGAACAATGTCCATAAGCCTTTGAAATGTAAACGGGGCATTGTATAGTCCAAACGGCATGACATTAAACTCATAAAGACCAAATTTTGTTATAAAGGTGGTCTTCTCTTTGTCTTCTTTTTTTACTTCTACTTGCCAGTATCCAGAAGTTAAATCAAGAGAAGTAAAGCATTTAGCGTTTCCAAAATTATCAACATTTCATCAATTCTGGGTAAAGTATAAGTGTTCTTTTTGGTTACATTATTTAATTTTCTAAAGTCAGCACAAAATCATAATTTTCTATTTTTCTTTTTAACCAAAACAACTGGAGAGCTTCAAGAATTTTCTGATTTTTGAATTATACCATCTTTTTCTATAATTCAATTTGTTTATGGTCTTGTTCTACAGAAGAGGCCCTATATGCTCTCTATTTAATTGGATATGAATCTCCTGTATTTATACTATGATATACAATATTTGTTTTTCGAAGTTTAGAGGATTTAGTAGTAAATATATTTGAATTTTCTAGTAATAATCGAGTTACATCTGCTTTTTGTTGTTTATTGAAATTATGTTCAATAAAGGTCAATTTATTTTTAGTAATAGGAATAGAAATTTCTGGTCTTCCTTCTTTTTATCTTTAATTTCTTTAATTTCTGGATGTATTAGCTTGAATATTTCATCTGAAAGAGGACTTAAAGGATTATTGATATTTTCAATATTTACATTAGCAACTAATTGTTCATTAAGTTGAGAAAAGGTACCGTATTTTCGCAGAATAATGCACATGAGCATTAATTTGAAAATTGTACCCCCTAAAAATAGCAAATATAGTTTCAAAATAACGCTCATGCGCGTCCCGAAATAATGCGCACCCATATAAGGTAACTATTAAAATTCTAATTTCGGACTTTAAGATTCATAAAATAGCCAGTATTTAATAAATTAATATTAAATTTTATATATAATCGTATATGTTACTTCAAATTAACATATATTTGTTATAATAAAACAATAGTCATATTTTCTATATTTTCTATTTAAATGTTTTATTTATTTCAACGCCAATTCTAAAATTTTTCGTATTTTCTTATATACCTATAAATTTTTGTATATCAATAACCTAAAGACCCATTAAGAGTTAGATTTATAGTTTTTCTAGCTGACCTTAATATATTGCAATAACAACAATCCACAGATTACCGAAAGTTGTAGTAAATTATTTATTACAAAATCATCTATTGAAGACTTTAAATGATTGGTATAAAATTTTGTACTTAAAACATTTAAATAACACACATAATAATACCAAAAAAGAATAGTTAACAGAAGGAGTTGGGCCAGTTATACTCCAGTTCACTTATTATATACTATATTTGTCTGCATATCAGATTTTGCTGCAACATTATTGATATACAGTAATAGTAACTACAATTTTGCATTAACGAATAAAGGCTGGACTTTTTAAAATATAATAACACCTTAGTATAATTGCTATAGTTAAATTTTTAGATTCAGTTCATACTACTAAATCAAGTGATTATGGTAATTAAATTTATTATTAAAAAAAAAACAAAGATATATATACCTTAAATTTTAATCAATTTTCAATTAGCAGTATCTATGGCTTATGAGATCATAATTACCATAGCGAAATAGTTATTTATCGCTATTATAGCACATTAACGCTAAGTTATTCTTTAATCTAATATACCCTATACTCCATTTAACATATTACATATAATAATTGGATTTAAGATAATAAGCTATCACGGAAACACCTAATTTATAAATAAAAAAATTACTCTATCAGTTAAGAAGTCAATTATGAAAACAAAAATAATTAATTGCCTTACTTTAACAAATTATTTAGATTTGTTAAAATCTAGAAAGTGGCTAATGATATTACCGGTAAGTTATCAAAAAATCATTAAAATTATTTTTAAGTATTCAAACAGTGAATAAATATAAGTGTAAATTTTACTCTAGAGATTCGTTGCTTTGTTTATTATTAATCACTATTCTTAATCAATTTCCATTACTTCATTATTTTATATTTCCTCGCAGCTGTCCACAACAAAAATATTTTCATTATAATAACCCAGCTCGAAGTCTTCCAGTTCATTATCAACTCCATCATCTAGCTTATAATCATCCAACTCATCATCCAGCCCACCATCGTTCAACTCATCATTATCCAGCTTACTATCATCCAATTTATCATTATCTGACTCACCATTAACATAATTTGGCTCTTCTACATGCACATCTTCGATGGGTAATTCATCTAGGCGATTTTTGACAATAGCTTGGAGGCGGTGTAACATTTTATCATTTTCACTACTATTGGGGTTAAGTATTAGTCCAGCTGCTTCAAAAGATTTGACTAAAATATTTGGGCTGATTTCTTTCTACATAGATACCCATTAACAGACAAGTTCATATGATGTTTTTTTTGGTTCCCTTTTTTAGTATAGCTTTTCTCTCCTTTATCCATCTATTCTTCCCACCTTTTTTTCATTTCATTCTTAAAAGGCTTATTTACAGAAACGTCTAGTGGCTGCAAAATACTAGTAGTTCCACTGGAGATTTCTAATATATCTAAGCCTTCTGAATTCAAAGCTTTAATTATATAATCACGATTATGGCTATAGTGTGCATCAACAAAAATGATGTCTTTGCTTTTAAAAAACCCATTTGGCCTAGTCCTAATAACTTGTGGAATATATGTGGAAGTTATTAATTCGCCAGTCATATTTGCAAAGAGTACCACTGCTACTACAACATCTCGCAGGAATCTGCCTCTTGTTTTTTTTCAATTTAAAGATTACTGCTAGTGGGAGTTTCTTCCCGGCTGCTGTATAACCTAAAACTACTGTAAATTGTAGTTTTTCATTGCCTGTGGTTTTAATTGGTACCTCACGAGTACCTTTGAAATCGATCGTCAAATCTCTTGGCATGTCAAACCACATAGAAGTTTCATCAAAAAATGTAATATATTTTTTTCAATGGTACGTGCTTTTTCATGCGAAATTTTTAGAAAATTTTGAAAAATTAATAGCTTATCCTCAGGAACCTTTTGTGCTATTTGTGTTCAAGCACATTTTACCAATTTATACCATTGCTTGAAATGTTTGGCCCAACTACGTGAAAACTTCATATCACTAATATCCATGGTTTCGCCTAAACGGTTGGTTTCTTTTATAATCATTGATGTTGTTACTGTGTCTTTTTTTCTCTCTTTTTTTAATAAATTTCAACAGTTCTTTTTCCAATATAGGGTATGCTGCTTTCTTGCCACGACCCTCAAGGACCTGCACTTGTTCTATATTTAAATTTTTATTATTTCTAATTTTTTTTGAACTTCTTTTTCTGCTTGCACCACTCTTGAACACATCTTCAGTCAATCTTGTAAAACAAAGAAGCTTTACGATTAGAGGTTTCTTCTGCATACGAGATTACTTAAAGCTTGAACGCGATGATAAAACTTCATTTTGTATTTATGCTCACTTGCAAACAAAATAAACAACTTGTACACCAAAGCTAATAAGGCTAATGTTACATTTTATATTGTGCACATTCGTGATACAAAAAAAAAATTGTATACATACTACACTATAAGTTATTTCACAATTTTTCAAAGCCAATACATCAATTTTTGGTGACTTAGTTAAGTCTTTAAATAGTTCTTTGTATCTGTTCATTATACAGTAAGTTTTACCGCACTTTCTTGTCAAAGATGAATTATCAGTTAATAGTAATAACATTTTGAAGGAATAAATTATTATAAGAATACAGAATAATTTTATTTGAAGCATGAATATTCTAAAAAAAATAATCAAGAATTTGAAAAAAAGTGAGTTAATAATTTTTAAAAAATCTATATTATAGTTATATATATAGTAACGGGTTTGTGAATTGTACCAAGAAAAACCGGAAATTACGATTTTGGAATTTCACAAAGGCATCCTATTAAGTTTTTAATAAGTTACCAGTATACCGTTTTAAAGTAATTATGATATCGATTGTAATATAGCAGTAATTAATGTTAAGCAATAATTAATTTGATTTTCATTCATGTAATGTAAAAATCTGTAATATATCAAATTCCATAGTTTGCTCACATAGGTTTGATTTATTTAGTTGAGTTACCACCCTAGTACGTTGTCACTTGGACATTTTTTGGACATTTTGGACATTTTTTCAAATTAAAATTACTTAAAATTTTATTAAGATAATCTATTTTAATTTTTTTACCAATGAGTCCAGCACCTAAAAAAATATATAATTATATATTTTTTTAAATTACTTTATTAATTAGTTAAACATGGGATATAGGCTTGAACGATTTTGGACAATCTTGGACGTTGGACAAAAAACATAGTATGGACATGTCCAAGTGACAACACTGCCCTAGTACGTATGTATAGAAGTCTGGGAATTAGAATAATATTAAACCTAATAATAAAATAGCAGCATTTTATAGAGAGCCTTAAATATTAGTTTTAATTTTTTTTTAAAAAAACCCTCGTAAAGCTGCTTATTCCCAGTTCTTATTAATACTTTATACTATTTTATCTCACGGGCTGATTCGGTATCACACCCAAAATTAATCTCTTTATTAATTCAAGAGACAAGCTCAGCTTTTGCTCTATAAAATATATCTATAGTAATTTGATTAGTTATTGTGCATTTTTATACGACTTAAACAAAAGGATTTATTAGGCTTTGTTTGAAAGAGGCACAACTAAATGTATATGAAGATACGAAGAGTTGCAAGGTGTTTAATTTAACATGTATGAAGACACAGTTATATTTTATTAAGATAGTATAACTAATCTAATACAATCTTTTATTTATAGATTGGAGAGTTCGAATCTATCTATATTATACATGAGGATGAAAGCATTTCGGGTTCTAAAACCCGAAATTAAAATTTGAAAACGAAATTGTTTTTGACCTATTTTACTTGAAAGACGAAATTATTTGATACTTTTTTTGAATAGACGAAATTATAAAGAACATATCTATATAAATTTTATTTGATCTTCCTTATCCCTTAGATTGTAACACAGGCAAATTTGCCTGCGTATTTTAAAATTTTTAATAAAATTTTAAATATTGATTTTAGCCATATCTTTTCTAAGTAAAAAATATTCTTTAAGTTTTGTTTTAGTAACTTTGTTATAAAATTTTTTTAAAATCATTAGAAAACTTTAATATAATAAATGTTTAAAGTTCTTGTATTGGCATTTTTACTATTAAAATTTTTCTTTAGATTTTTTCAAATTTTATATGTTCCCGTCTATAAAAAAACCTTTACTTCTAATACAAGTCTTAATTTTTACAAGTAAATCATTAAAGTTGCAATAATGAAAGTTGTCATCCTTTATATAAACTACAATATTGTCTTAAGAACTATAGTTCTAAAACTAAAACTAAATAAGATCGCGGAAAAATTGTAATAAAATTTTTTAAAAAAATTTTTTCTTAAAATTATCTATTTTCAGCTTATATGTAACTATAATTTATTTTCTTATAATATAAAAACTAATTTTGCAAAAAAGTAATCCTTATTTTCAAATATAATTGTACAAAGTTTTATTTAATTATTTTAGTATTTTAAAAAAGTAAATCAGAGCTAAAAAAGTGCAAAAACGCAGGCAAATTTGCCTGTGTTCTACTACAATCTAAGGGATAAAAAATTTTAATTTTCTCTAAATGAAGACGAAATAGGCCTTTTTTAAAAATCAATTTCGGTGGCATCACTAATCTATATATTCCAAGGGAAACTATTGAAGTTTGAGTTAAAATGAAAGCAAAAATAAAGGCCTTATATACATGATTCGGAAAAGTATTCTTCTACTACTTTATTAGTATTTGTGACTTTAATGCTATCAATTAATTAATCGCTAAATTTAATACATCTAATAAACTATTCACTAGGCCTAACAGCATGCCAATATATGATGCTGCATTTAAAGATATATTACGTGAAGTATTTAATTTAATTAGTCTGAGACGTGCAGATTAATAAATTAAATAGACATTGATGCCCATAGATCATGTGACGTTTCTAGATCTTTCTGTAATTTAATACTGTACATCTTCGGAATTACTTGCTTTTGGTCACGTGTATCATGTGATTATGCTGTGGCATAATTTTAATGTTACAATTTTCCCTGGCTAATTATGAGCTCCGCAAATAGTAATATTAAATTTTGAATGTATATAGTAGAAGAGGACAGGACAGTAACAACTACTGACCATAAACACTCCATATATGGTATCATACCATTACAAGTATGCATATATACCTGCATAATCCTGATGAGATATTCCATAAGCATTACCTATCTCAGTTATAATACTTTTTAAGTAATAGAGCATTTCGTGGTATATCTAAGACTTGATTATCTATTGTTCTTAATTTGTACACATCTTGTGCTACACAATTATATATAATAAAGGGCCTAGCTATCTTGGTAGAAATTTTCTGGTATGTCTTCCAACTTGAGCAGCATCATACAGTAGTTTATCTCCTTTCTGGAATATTCTTTGGACTTTCTTTAGTTTTTGGTCCCAGTAGAACTTTTGTCTCTTCTAGGGTGGTGACAATTTTTTTTTGTAATCTCTCTACGGTTAGATAGTTTTTCTAGAAATACGGTTAATTGGTCTATCATAATCTCATTTATATCATTTTCTTCTCTAAAGTTTGGAAACTGAGGTTCTCTACCATAAATCAAGTAAAAAGAAGTAAATTTCATTGTCGCTTGTTTACTTGTACAATAGGCATATAGTACCGAAAGTATTAATATGTCCTACTCTTGTCCTTGTTTAGATAATTTTGCCAAAGCTTTGTATAACGTATAGTTATACCTTTCAACCAGCCCATTGGTCTGTGAGTGGTACAGAGTAGACATCAAGTGTTTAATTTCAAAGTTGTTTGCTAAGAACCTTATAACTTTATAAGTTCTCTATCTAATATCATATAGGATGGACATCCATGTCTACAGACAATTTCATTAAAAATGAAGTAGGCAGTTTCCTGTGCGTCTGCCATTGGTACTGCTTTAGCTTCGGGCCATTTGGTCATATAATCAACAGATACAATTATATACCGATTTCTATTTGCTATTACAGGTAGTGGTCCTACAAAATCAAATACCGATTTTGTGGAATGGGACTTTAACAGGTATTGGCTGTAATGAACCATGTGTTCAATATTTTTCTCTATATTGACACTAGTCACAGATTTGTACGTACTTCCTTATTTGGTCATACATCTGAGGCCAGTAATATTTATTGCAGTTCTTTTCAAACATCTTTTCTGTTTCTAAATGAGTACTGAGAGGGTAATCATATACTAGATAAAGTATCGTTTCCACTTTATGTTCTTGTATAACACGTAGTAATTGGTTTTATGTTTTCTTCCTTCGATCTTGTTTATATAGTATATGATTATATACCATGAAGAACTTGCTTTGGGCTTCTAATTGTTTTTTTATCTACTGTTAAATTGTGGTGGGTAAGTGGCTTCTATTAAAAAGTTTTTAATTTGGTTATAACGAGTTGTATCCATTTTTTTATTTATTTATTAAGTATTTACTATTAATAAATGTTTAATATGTTTAATATGTTTTATAATTTATGTATAAGGATTTTAATCAATTTTTTAGTTTATTTAGGTATGGTAGCAGTGACTGACTTGCAAGGTTTTATGTCATTTGAGAACAGTTACGGTTTAGTAGTAGCAGACTGGATTCGGTGCCTTCCACTACACCGAATTACAAAGATAAGTAAGTATCCTTAAAATTATTAAATTCTTGGTAATATTTTTCAGTGGAGGGTTTCAAGGGGTTGTAACCACCAAGATTGGGTCACTACTTTACTTTCATTCACTAATAAGTTTTGGGCTCGACTAATTAATTCATCTAGTCTTACATGGATTTCATCTGAAAGGTCATCATCAAAGTCGCCCCAACCTGTATCAGACAACTCGTCTTGTTTTGAGGTGGAGTTTTCCATTTCCGAGTCCTCTAAAGTGGACTAGTAACACTTGGCTATTTCTTCTGTGGGGTACCATTTAATAGTGACCCATAACTTTAGGTCTATTTTGCATTTAGGGCAGATGTCTTTAGGTGAATACAAATTTGTGGGCCTTTTCCAATTCCTTGGCAATATTTATTTTTTGTTTTTGTATTTAATCTTGTACTAATATGTTCTATAAAATACCAGGTACAGTATTGACCTTTGTACCTTATACATTTAGGAGAGAATTCAATATAGCTATATGGTTGTATACTATGGGTTATTGATTCAGGTAGGTTGTCTTATATTGTCTTTTTTACTATTTGATAAGTTGTTTCTTTTTGATTCCCTTCCTCCACTAATACTTGTTCATATGTATCTACCATGTATATAGAACTTTCTTTTTCTTCAATCAATCGGGATAATGTATTAGTATTATTATGTTTACGACCTGGTCGATGGATGATAGTAAAATTATATGGCTTGAGTCGCAGAATCCAGCAAGCTCGTTTTCCCTTTAGTTCAGAGATTCTGAGCCACTGAAGAGCTAAATGGTCAGTGATTAAGAAAAACGGCTTAGATCCTAAATATTGGTGGAAGTGCTCTACGGCCAAATGACCACTAAACACTTTAACTCAGGTATGGAATAATTTTTTTCATTTTTATTTAAACTTCTACTTGCATATACAACTACATACTCTCTTTTGTTTTCATCTAGCTGCGCAAGGACGGCACCCAACCCTGACATTGAAGCATCCGTATGGACATAAAATGGCTTTTTGAAATCTGGGTATCAAAGAATTGGAGCAGTGATAAGGTAATTTTTTAATTTTTTAAATGCTTGGTTTTGTTTTTTAGTCCACCTATATAGTTCATCTTTTTGTAACAATTGATTTAATGGTTTAGCGACCTTAAAGAATCCTTTAATAAATTTTCGGTAATAGGAGGTGAGATCTAGAAAGGCCTGAATTTGCTTGACTATAGTTGGTACAGAGAAGTTCTTTATTTTTTTAATTTTTTCCTCGTCCACTACAGTTTATTCTTGCTTATTATACCGTATTTATCTGAAAATAAGCTACCTTTTTGGCCAAAAAGTTATACAAAAAATCGTGCGGGTAGCTTATTTTCGGATTGTTAAATTTTTTAAAAAATTGAAAAAAGTATAATAAAAAGGTATCTAAATGCCATGAAATTTTTACTTTAAGTGTATTTCATTATGCTGAACAACTTTACTTATTCGATCTTTTAAAGTTTACATAGTAAAAAAAAGGTTTATATGTAGCGACTGTTAACAATTTTTATAAAAATTTTTCTGAAAATCCGGGAGTAGCTTCTTTTGGAGGTTGCTTATTTTTGGAAACCTATGGTATGACCTAAGAACTTAATTTCTTTACAAAAGAAAGAACATTCTTCTGAATTTAATTTTAGGTTTACTTCTTCGATTTTCTTAAAAACTTGTCGAAGATGTAACAGATGATCATCAAACGTTCTAGAGTAAATGGTGTCATCATTTAGATATACATTGGGGAAGTTTTTATAGTGCAGATCTGCGCAGATTTTTAAAAAAAACAATTATTAAAAATCAATGCAGATCTGCGACCCTGCCAGCGATCGTTGAAGAAATTTTTTTTTTCTGCACAGATTTAATTTTCTGCGCAGCATTAGGAAAGTTTTTATAGTGCAGAACTGCGCAGTTTTTTTAAAAATTCCGCGCAGATCTGCGACCCTGCCGGCGGTCTGCAAAGAAAAATTTTTTGAATATCTGCGCAGATTATTAGATCAATACAAATCGGTTTATATCTATATACCCTATCATGTAATATATATTATAATATAGATATATGTATATATAATATATACCTATATCACATAATTTATATATAATTAATTATATATAGTACTAAATACAATTATTATTTTATTTTTTTTATTTACTATAATGCATACTAATTCTTATCCGATTTTTAACTAAAACATCAATCCTAATCAATATTTAACACTATTTTTAACCAATTCGAACCAATATTTTAATTCTAACCCTATTTCAACTAAAACACTAATCTAATCTAAATCCGATTTCTAACCCTAATCTATTTTCTATAAACACTAATCCAAACCGGTCTTTAACTCTAATCCTATTTTTGATTGATCGCCGTAGAGACACCACAACCACGATAAAGAAACCGCCGTAGAGACACCACAACCACGATAAAGAAACCGCCGTAGAGACACCACAACCACCATAAAGAAACCGCAGTAGAGACACAATGACGTAGTGATATGTGAAAACCAACGAAAAACCTATTGTGGACTCAACTAAAAATAATGAACCTATGAAAGAAACCACAAAAAACTTATGTAAAAAAACCTACTAAATCACGGCTTCAACGACGGCTCCAACGACATACTTCTTCGTTCTTTCACTCAATGTGTTAAATTACTTTTTCGCAAGTATATAGTTTATGATGGCTCCAACGATGGCTCCAACGATGGCTCCAACAACGTACTTCTTCATTCTTTCACTCAACGTGTTAAACGTAACTGAAATGAACAACTCCAGTAACGAAAGCACCGAAATAGACACCAGCAACGAGAACCTACAAGGAAAGTACCTAAAAACTTGAAAAAAAGTTAGTACATACAAAGTAAACAAGAAACATGCCTAACCCTAACAAGACATGCAAACTTTAACAAATACCTGCTAACCCTAACATAATAGCGGCTTATACCATCCATTCTAAGCGAAGAAAAGAAATCTGCATGCTTACACAAAAAACTAAAGCCCCATTGTGCAAGTGCCATAAACGAAAAAAGCGGTACTAGAATGAGCGACATCAACAACGAAGAACAGGCACCGGAATGGACAACTCCAACGATGAAAAACAAGCACCAGAATGGACGACTCCAACAACGAAGAACAAGCACAGGAATGGATGACTCCAACGACAGAACCTAAAAATCAAAAAAAAATTATGATTATATTTGTAAATATTTAAATAAAAAAAATATGTATAATAATATACTGAACTTGATCTCGTGTAACTTGATTATCACCACTAAAAAAGAACCGTTTAACAAAAACTATAATAACAGATAAAAAATAGTTTAAATAAAAATAATTTAAAAAGAAAAAACGTTTAAAAAAATTAAATAATAAGTTAATAATAATATAAAAATAATAAAAAGCAAAAAAAACGATAAAAAACAAAATAAAAATGTTTAATTAAAAATAAAAAAAATAAAGTAATTAAAAAAATTATAAATAATATAAATTTTGTTTAAAAATAAAAAAAAAGATTAAAAATAATTTAAAAAAAAAATATAAGTCAAAAAACGTTATAAATTAATTAAAATTTAATTAAAATAAATAAATAATTTGAAAATAAAAAAAGTCGAAAAATTAATTAAATAAATAGTAAAAAAAAAA
>QKWP01000002.1:176680-213870 GCA_003550325.1 Gigaspora rosea | reverse complement strand
AAAAAAAACAATAATAAAAAAAATAAATAAAACAATATTAAAAAAAAAAATCAAAAAAAATTAATAAAAAAAAATTAATAAAAAAAAAAAACAAAAAAATAAAATAAAATAATAAAAAAAGGGTTTTATAATTTATTGCACTTGCAATATATTGCACCCTTCTATTAATTAAAAAGTTTCCCTATGAAACCACCTTTGGAGTTCTAATAAAAAAATACTCTGCGTAAAATTTTGGCATAAACTATATCCCTGCACCATCCCAGGCCATAACCCTAACCCTAATATTAATTAAATTTTATTTTTTGCTTTGATAAAAATTTCTTTAATTGTTTGTTATACAAAATTGATAATCCATATAGTTATAATAGGGGTGCAATATATTGCACTGTGCAATAAATTATAAATCCCTAAAAAAAAATAAAAATAAAAAAAAAACTGATTAAAAATAAAAAAAAAATAATTAATAATTAAAAAAAAATTTTAAAATTAATAAAATAATCGAAAAAAAATCAATAAAAAAAATCAAAAAATAATCAATAAAAAAAAAGAAAAAATTGAAAAAAAAACAATAAAAAAGATAAAAAAAAAAAGATAAAAAGAAAAAAAAATATAGTACTATACGATAAAAAAAATACACTGTAAAATAAAAAAAATCGTATAATAATTTATTTATAAAAAAAAGCATGTTTTATTTATTTATTGTTTCCTGCGCATATATGCAATATGGTGGGAATAAAAATTCTGGCCTTACTATGAGAATAACCGGTAATTTACTTTTATTCCCACCATTGCATATATGCGCTAGAGATGCTATTTTGTTTTTATTCGAATTTTAAAAAAATTTGCAAAAATTAAAATTTTTTTATAAATTTTTTTGCTATTAAAAAAAAAGAATAAAAAAACGTGTTTTTTTATTTATTGGTTTGTTTTGTTTATTGTTTTTCTCGTGTTCTTACTAGCAGGTAAGTATCATAGTTATGATTTTGGAGATTATCGCAGATTATAATAAACGGCGCCTATTATAATCTGCGAAGATTATACTTTTAAAAATTTGCACAGATTTTTTGGCAAAAAATCTGCGAAGAACTGCAAAAATCTAAATCTTTGCAATTTTTTAAACAAGATTCTGCACTTATTTGATAAATTTGAAGATCATTACAGATTATTAATTACCAATTCTATTATAATCTGCGAATATTATACTTTTAAATATTTTCACAGATTTTTGACAAAAAATCTGCGAAGAACTGCAAAACATCTAAATTTTGATGATCTTTGCAATTTTTTAAACAAAATTCTGCACTTATTTGATAAATTTGAATATTACTGCAGATTATTAATGTTTTTATTTTCCCGATGTACAATCAAGAATTTGCTGATATACAGTTCCAACATATGATTCATCAACCTTTGGAAGGTCGATGGAGCATTACACAAACTGAATACCATAACATTAAACGCGTATGTGCCAAACTTTGTTATAAATGCAGTTTTCTTTTTGTCTTCTTCTCTAACTGCAACTTGCCAATAGCCACTTGCAAGATCAAGACTGGAAAACCACTGCGCTCCTTCAAATTCAGATAAAATCTCATTAATGTTAGATAGGGGTACATATCTTTTTCTGTGCCTGTATTCAGTTTACGGTAATCTGTACAAATTCGCTTCTTCTCATTTTTCTTTGGTACAAGGACTACTGACGAAGTTCATGGGCTTTTTAATTCGAAGATAATTCCTTGTTCTTTCATAGCAAAAATTTCTCTTTGTAGAAATTCTTGTTCATCACGGGCTAGCGTGTACAAATGCTAGCTAATGGGTTTTGCATTACCCGTATCAATCTCATAATATACTAAATTGGTCTGCCCTAGGCCAACAGTTTGTTTGTCTTTGCTAATTTTTTGGGCAAAAACATGGACATTTTTATTTAACAGGCTTTCAGCCTGTTCAGATTGTTCCTTTTCTAATTCCTTATTTATATTAAATAAAATTTTATCTTCTTCATAGAAATTAGCCAAGTAGGCAGTGGGATTACTATCCAACCATGGGTTATAAAACAGCTTGTCATCTTCGGAAGGCATATTATCAGATAAGAAGACTTCTTGGATTCTATCATTATTCTCCAACTCATCAATCTATTCTTTTTTATCAGTGAATTCTTCCATTTCTTGGACCAAGCCCTTATTATGAACATGGATAGCATTAACCGTTACTTGCTTACTCAAATACTGCACATTTAGAGTATTTTTATTAAAATCCAATCTTGCACGTAACTTGTCGAACCAGTCTGTACCTAGTAGTAGCATTTCTTTTTGTAATTCTATTACTTGTAGGTTGATTGGGATAATAATGTCCTGCAAAGTAATTTTTACACCACTAATAATCCCAAGGGCCCTTACTCTATTACCATTAGCCGTAATAATAGTAGTTCATGAGGGCTTATCGACTTTTAACCCTAATTTTTTCATAAATTTTCTAGTTACAAGGCTTACTGTGGTGCTGAGTCTAAGATGGCAACCACTGGTGTTCCTCCTATATGCACATGACAACGCATGACATACGTTTTTCAGGAATTATCTGCTTTTACATGGTTAGCCTCTGTACTAGAGCTTTCTTTCTCTTTAGTGCTTTAGCCAAATTTCATCTCTGGTTGAAATATTGTAGCAACTGATCATAAGTGGCTTGTGCTCTAATATTTAGCAGGTCTTCCGATATGTCATACAGCAGGAGTTTATCAACTATCGATGAAAGGTGCCTTCTTAAAATTCTTTTCAGTTTGGGGTAACTATTTCTTCCACTTCCATAGGCACTTCTTCTTCTTGTTCTTGGATTTTAGCCTTTCTCCACAAAGCTTCTTCTTTATAAGACTCACTTTGCTTTTGTCTTTCTCTTGCTTCTTTTCGATCAGTGGTATATAATTGTGAGCGCATAGTATATACCTCATCTTCTTCACTGCTTTTTACTATAACTAAGTTGATATTTTTATTCAGCTCTTTCCCTTTATTGTTTGAATTTTTAAAGATTTTTTAAGTTTTTTGATATCTTGTAATAAATTTTGTATATAGATATAATTTGGTTTATTACTAGGTTTCGAAGTCGGCGCTTAGGGTGGATTTTTTTCTGTTTGGGCTACTAATGCAGATGCAATAGTAGCATAATTTATGCTCATTTGCTGCATTTGTTTCGTAAGTTGTTCGATTTCTTTTTCGTAATTTTTAGGTGCAGTAGTCCGATTTGGTATAGCGTCATTGGCAAAATCTATCCCTTGCTCATGGATTTGGGCGAATTTGAGTATGTTTTTTAAGTCAGTTGGATTATACAAGAGAAGACCAGGTAAAACCTCTGGGCATAGCCCTTTTTTAAAATAGTATAATACTTGTTCGTCCGCTAACTTCATTTCTGGTTGCAACCGTTTAATCAACCTATTGAATTTGCTATAATAGGTATCAACAGGCTCACTGATTTGTTGTTTTAAATTGTCCAACTCCCTTAGCCCTTGATTCTGCCAACAAATTGTACAAAAGCATTTCTTAAAATCCTTAACTAAATTTTCCTAATCAGCTTGATCATAGTTAGTAATAGTATTTTTCTTGAAAAACGCAGTTTGCTATTCATCCACGTTATCTTATAAAAAGGTGGGGAGAACGTTTATCTTTCTTTTATAATTCCAGTTATTCATGGCAGTGTCTTTGTCAAATTTTTCTAACCATGCGAGGGGATCTTGGGAACCTTCACCAGAAAACGGATCTACTCTGAGGATAATAGAGTCTTTGCCATGGTCTTTCAGGTAATTTAAAATATCATCATTGGAGGCCATTTTATAAGTTGATAATTGTAGATTAGAGATATAAGTGGCTGGTGCTATCCTAAAACACTGGGTATGTGCTGCTATAAGAGTAATAAACTTTGCTAAGTCTAGAAGTTTTTCTAGAGAGTGTTGAAATTTAATACTAAATATTAATCTAGCTACTATATTACGACACTGTATTGATTGGGCCTGATGATATTCAGTTTCGAGTTCTACAAAATGTTGATATGTCTTTCCTGTATATGAATGAACAGAACAAATAGTAGAAAACCAAGATAAAAACTGCCTAAACGCGTGGGATGTTTCTGCAGGTAATAGATAACAAAAGTTACAAAAATCTCGTGTTTTTGTGTAATAAGTGATGGTCAATTTGATCTGTTTGTCTTTGTAAGTTGTAACTCATACAATAATTACTATTTTAGGTTGAGTTGTATCTCACAGTCACCACCAAAATGTCACATCTGAAATTAACCTTTTTATTAATTTAAGGGACGAGCTCGGCTTGTGCTCTATAAATTATATCTATGGTTATTTGATTAGTTATTGTGCGTATTTATATGACTTAAACAAAAGGATTTATTAGGCTTTGTTTAAAAGAGGCACAACTAAACATATATGAAGACACAAAGAGTTGCAAGATAGGGTGTGGCGCCTTAGAGAAGTGGTCAAGGTGTCACCCCCAAGCGGCAGGTTGACAGTTCGAATCCCACTGTTGATGCTTTGAACAATAGGCCTGTGTTTAGTAACCATGTGGCTCAGATTGGTTGGGTTGCAAAAACCTGTTACCTTGGTTCCACCATCTTGAATGGGAGCTACGGCGCAATGGTGTTATTGTTACATCGTAAAATCCAGGGAACCAGAGGAATGGAAACCCGTTTGGCAAGTCCTGAATTAGGAAGTAATAGTAAAGATCTACAACAACACTACCAAAAGAAGGTGGGTGGTCGGGATCAGAATGAACCTAATAAGGGCAAGCGGCTTTGTTGCTAAATCCGTATCCGAAGTGGAATGGGACACAGAAGACAACGGTAGGCAATTGGTGCGAGGGTAAAGTAGCCCTTAGGCTGATGATTTATCAAAAAGAGTTGGGGCCCCTTAATATCTGTGTTTGTGCAGTGCAACAGGTAGTAATAGGAAGAGCGTGAACCAGAGGGTTTAAATAGGCAATTCCCGTAGTTGGGTTGTAGGTATGGCAGCTAGTGTAGAACCTTCGGGCGGACTACTTAAATTAGGCACCAAAAGTGCACGTGTGGCTAGTTGTATCCTCATTTATGTAATAAATATTATGTCCTAATAACTCATAATAAAATCCCGGCCATAGTACCCGGCCTTTAAAGTTTTAAAAAAAGAGTTGCAAGATAAGTGTTTAATTTAATGTGTATAAAAACACAGTTATATTTTATTAAGATAATAAACTAATCTAATACAATCTTTTATTTATAGATTGGAAAGTTCGAATCTATCTATATATTCCAAGAGAAACTATCAAAGTCTGAGTTAAAATGAAAGCGAAAATGAAGGCCTTATATACATAATTCGGGGAAAGTATTCTTCCGCTACTCTATTAGTATTTGTGACTTTAATGCTATCAATTAATTAATCGCTAAATTTAATACTGTATATCTAATAAACCATTCACTAGGCCTATTGGCATGCATATAGGACACTGCATTTAAAGATATATTATGTGGAGTATTTAATTTAATTAATCAGGGGCGTGCAGATCAATAAATTAGACGGTGTTACGATCGGTTGGGAGAGCTTGATGAAATTGTGCCGGTTTAGTTTGATCGTGAACAAAAGTAGATGGTTTAAAACAATAAACTAACACACATAGTTTCGGGTTATAAGGTTTATCTTTATTAAAATAAATCAATACATCGGAATATCACAATAATACTAAAACTATATACAATCGTTAGCTACTTCTCTCTAACTACTCGACTCTTGTCTCTTATCAGAAACTAAACCTTTATATACTTCTAATTCGTATGTGGCTTTAGTTCTTCGATTGGGAGATTTAATCTGTCGTTTGGAGACTCGATCTCCCGTTTGGAGATTCAATCTCCCGATTGGAGACTTGATCTCCCGTTTGGAGATCTAATCACCCAACCACGCCACAACTATACCAAAATAAGAAATATACGGTAAAAATAATACTAACTAAAAAAATGCATAACAACGGACATTGATGCCCGTAGATCATGTGACGTTTCTAGATCTTTCTGTGATTTAATGCTGTAGATCTTCGGAATTACTTTTGGTCACGTGTATCATGTGATTATGCTGTGGCATAATTTTCAATGTTACCGGTACACCGGAATTTTCATAATTCTTTTTGATTATCATTTATTTTACTTTTTAATGATATATGAACTTTTTAAATTATTAATTACAAAGAGTAAAAGTCGCTGACTAAAAAAAAAATAGAGGGAGAGAAAAGAAAGAGAAAAAAAACGAAAGATGGTTTGTGGTTTGTAGTAAGCTAAACTTGATGAAATAGCAACTTAACTTTGAAGAAATAGTATAGAAGAATAATAAGAACCTGGGAATAAATCAGTTATTATCCGCGAAATGGACATCAGATGATCAGAATGGCACACTGGCTGCGAAGCAGCCAGTGGCCTTATGCGATCATCTGAACTGAGATTGATTCTTGGTTATTGCCCATTTCGTGGACAATAACATATACTTATCTAATACATCGAAATATATATTACATATTATATAATATAATAAAAATCAATTCATTAATGTAAGTAACTTATTTTATAAATTTACATTAATATGCAACGAACATAATAATTCATAAAGTCACAATGAAATACAAATAGTTAATTCATGACGTCACAAATCTGTTCAGCTAATCTCTAACGTGCATTTTCCAATTTTTGTAACTTGCTATAAGAAAAGTATTATTGAAGCGGCCAGAGCACGGAATCTTGATATAGCAACAAATGTAAGTAAGACCTATAGCATATTTCTTGTCGCCAATGTCTATTACGGTTTGTTATAATATTCTGCCTTGCAATTTATAACTGTATCGAGAAACGTTTTTGGAAGATTATGATCATTGTCAGAAAGTTTGCAGGCGAAAAGTAGAGACAAAATATTTTGATTTTCTAAAAAAAGTAAAATTAAATAAAAAATCAGTATAATACTGTGTTTTTCACTAATAGAATTTTGCCGTTTGCGCTGATCTTGCCTTTTTGTTAATTCATTATGTATTTCGATAACTTCATGTGTCATCGAAGCTTGTTCAGGTCATGGAATTTTTTCCAAACTTTGATGAAATTTCCAACTAACTAATCGATAGAATTCGATGAAAATTTTTTAAATGAATTTTATTAATTTGTAGAATTGATTTAACAAAATTTCATCAAATTCTATTAGACAGTTGTTGAGAAATTGTCCAAACTTTAAGAAAAATTCTGTATTCAGGCATATAAATTCTTGTGTTTTGTATTTTGTTATAAATTTCAATGTAAAAAAAATACATATCGAACTATTCTCAGTTATTAATCGGTTTATTAGTCAGTTTTACTTTTAATATTTCTATTCAATGATCGGGTTAATGATTAAAAGTTTTGCAGGGGATTGCGTAATTTTATATTACGTATTACAGGGGCGGGAGCCGGACATCGCAAAAATTTCTATAAGGTCTTTCACTCCGTTCCACTCCGCTCCAGCCCAATAAAATTTGATTGGCTAAGAATCATTAGTCTATTTGTAATTAAGTTTTAATATTATCTGTGTTTTCGAATTTTGAGCGAAAATATCTCATAACGGTCTGGTTAATTTAGAATCTTAAAACTAGATACTGTACTATATAGAAATTAATATTCAATAGGGAATTTGGAATTATTCTTGTTTTCGGTAACAATTTGTAAAAATAAAGAATTTAAATATAGGTGATCAAAATAATTTTTTTTCTTCCTTATCAGATTTAGATTTTTACTTTAACCTAATTAAAGTGTAATTCAAATATATTAATATACTGCATAAAGTGATGGCAGATTTATTTATTTAGGAATAGACAGCTTAAGGACTTTGACATATATTTACGTAATATCTATTCTATAAGAGCACCCCACATTAGATCAAATATGATAAAAATTACGTAATAAATGTCAGCACTCTAAAGTTATGCTTACGGCTTATATTGTAAACTTTTTATTCGAAGATGAACTTGAAAAATTGAGTAAAGTTAAAGTTGAAAAAAACTAGTAAAATATTTTAAGCAGGCAGCAAATTGTCAATATTAATTAAATATTTTAGAATAAACTATTTAGATTTACATTGGAACTACTAGGGAAACAGGTGCTGCTAATGTGTAATGTTCGAAGCTATTAACGAATCATACAACTGTTTTGAAAATTAGCGGGACGCGTAATGAATTTTGTGGTGATCATTGATAACGATAATTTTTTTGCCAAAAATTCTGCCACATGTCACATTAATTTTCAAACTTCTGTAAGTTACCAGTAAATGAAATCTTGCCGGGTTGATTTCTTTAGTTTGATTACAGGATTAGCTAATTGTTCAATCATGTGACTGGAATCAAACACAAAATCATGTCAATTACTCTATTCAGACATTTACTCCATAAGTTGTAACAATATACAGGCGAATGTTTGTTATTAATATAAGCTGTTCAGGCCAACAAAGTTTTATATTGCCCATTAATTCATTTCAATCGTGCTAATTTAATGGGTAATGGGTAATATTTAATTCATTTCAATCGTTTTAATTTGATGAGTAATATTTAATTCATTTCAATCGTGTTAATTTTGATGAGTAATATTTAATTCATTTCAATCGTGTTAATTTGATGAGTAATATTTAATTAATTTCAATCGTGTTAATTTTGGTGAGTAATATTTAATTCATTTCAATCGTGTTAATTTGATGAGTAATATTTAATTAATTTCAATCGTGTTAATTTGATGAGTAATATTTAATTCATTTCAATCGTGTTAATTTGAGAGTAATATTTACCGTATTTATCCTCCATGTGTACACGGGGGTATGCCCCATGTTCGTTTTAGTACCTGAGTACTCGTATAGAGGGGTATACCGAATGAATAAGAATATGTTTTATTATAATACACCTAGGTACATTATCATACTTAAGTACCCGGGTATGAATCAAAAATTGGACTTCAAAGCTTTGTGGGTACAGCGTACGGGGGTACATATGGCGGTGTTAATTTGGTGACATGATTGAAATGACTTACAATATTTATCCGCCATATGTACTCCGCGCGCAGGGTTGGCACATTTATCCATTGGGGTGAATGGAGATCAACTCCATTGGCATCACTCCATTGCTCCATTGAGAATAATTTGCGAATGGAGCCAATGGAGGCCAACAAGCTTATAATATAGTATTTGTTAATAACTAATATCTAATTCCATTGGCTCCATTGCTCTTGGTTCCATTGGTTCCATTGGCTCCATTGGTTTGTAATTGTTTCAATGGATTGCCAACCCTGCCCGCGCGCTGTATCTTGCAAAGATTTTTAAGTCCAACTTTTGCTTCATACCGGGTATATACTTAGGTATGATCATACATCCTAGGTGTATTACAGTATAATAAACATCTTCTTATTTATTCGGTATATCCCTCTATACGAGTACCCTGGGTACTAAAATGAACATGGGAATACCCCGGGTGCACATTGCGGATAAATACGGTACAGTAAATATTACTCATCAATTAACACGATTGAAATGAATTAAATGATATTAATTTGGCAGGTAATACTTAATTCATTTCAATCGTGTTAATTTGGTAGGTAATACTTAATTCATTTCAATCGTGTTAATTTGGTAGGTAATACTTAATTCATTTCAATCGTGTCAATTTGGTAATTCATTTCAATCGTGCTAATTTGGTAGGTAGCTTCAATCGTATTAATTTGGTATGTGACCTCAATCGTGTTAATTTGGTAGGTAGCTTCAATCGTGTTTGGTAGGTAATTTCGTTCATGTTAATTTGGTAGGTAATACTTAATTCATTTCAATCGTGTTAATTTAGTAGGTAGCTTCAATCATGTTAATATGGTAGGTAATTTTGTTCGTGTTAATATGGTAGGTAATTTCGTTCGTATTAAGTTGGTAGGTAATTTCAATCGTGTTAATTTGATAGGTAATTTCAATCGTGTTAATTTGATAGGTAATTTCAATCATGTTAATTTGATAGGTAATTTATTCGTTCATTCGATTAGTTTGGTAGGTAATTTAATTTGAGGCAGCTTTCTCAATGTGATCGATATATTGTTCAAATCATCACGATTAATAGAGTGGTTAATGCAGTTAATCGAGAATGACTTCTTAAAAGAATTGAGCGAAATGTAGGTTCTAAATTTTAGCCAATCAGTACAACTCTATAAAAAAAAAATGGTCTGCTCCTCCAGATTTATCAACGAAATGGTAACTCAATTGGTTAGTTTATTTCCGATTAATTAAATTTTTGCATTTGATCCACTGATTGAAGTGCTTGAGATATAGATGCCTGGCGAAACTAATTTTGCCTTGACGAAATGACGAAACCATAAGTTTCGTCAAGTTTCGTCAATGACGAAACTTATGGTTTCGTCAGGTTTCGTCATTTCGTCAGGCATCATTAGCTTGAGAACACCCTTAGTAAGTATTTAATTCATTTAATCTTGTTATTTGATGGATAATATTTATTAATTGAAATATTCTAGTTACAATAAAAGAATCCTTGTTCATTAATTAGGTATTAATTAATGATATAAAATTTAGGTTCACAAAATTTAAAGCGCTTATTAATCTATTAAATTAATCTGGTAATTGATATTTTTTAATCAAAATAAATAAGCTAAATTCTAAGTTCATGAAAATTTATAAAATTTTATTAATAAATTATATTCTGAAAATACTAAGAAAATATTTAAATTTAAAGTTATCTCTTAATTTGTAACACAGACAAATTTGCATGCATTAATTTTAAAATTTTAAATTTTTTTTAATAAAATTTTAAATATTGATTTTAGTTAATACTTTCCAAGATAACATAATTTGGCAAAGCGTTAATACATATAGAATACTTAGATTTTGGCACAATTCTAAAAAGAAAATTAATATTCCAAAAAGAAAATTCTTTCTCTATAATGCGGCCACAGAAGAAGATTGGAAGAAGTATAGTAATATGCTAGACAGACTACTAACACAAGGTAAATTAAAAATAAGGAATGAAAAGAAAGCTGAAAAACAAACAGACCTAGACAGTTTAGAGAAAGAAGTCAATCAGAGTGGGAGCAGATAAAAAAACCAATTTTTAGAGTAGTCTAAATAAGTATTTTTTGAAATTTGTTAAGTGCAGTTTGGAAGAGCAAAAAAGCATATTAAAAGATCTTATATTTAGACATTAAAAATCCGAGACAAATTGGAAGGCTTATTAGAAAAGGAGCTACACAGAAATAAATCCACTTGATGTACTTCTTTTTAATGCACAAATACAGAATATAAGCTCAAAACACAATTTTGCAATTCCAGAACTTAGAAGCACAAATTTGAAAAAAGGGATAAAGAAATCAAAAGTTGGGTAAAAGTTTTAGAAACTAAAATTAAAATAAAATAAAAAAAAAAACAAGAATAAAAAACAATATAGAGAAAAATATAGTATAATAGGTAGAAAAGAAAAAATAATATTAAATAGTATTTTGAAAAGGTTTTGGCAAAAGAGTATAATTAACAAAGTTCTAAAAAAAAGGAATTAACAGTATAAAAATAGAGAACTAATAACTGATTTAGTACAATTTAAAGAAAAGATAGACATGTATTTTAGCAAGCTTTTTAGAAAAAGGCAATATTAGTTTGAAAGATTATTAAATAGCTGACAAAAAGAGTATCAACCAAAAAGTTAGATTAATATTAGCTAGTACTTAGAGGTCTTATAGCTAGTACAGATAGAGAAATAGCTTGAATATATAAAAATAGCAAGACAGAACATAGCTTTAAAAGTATAGGGGCATTCATAAATAATATTATGTACCCCTCATAGTAGCGCTTGACCCCCCCCTACTATATAAAAAAATTTTTCAAAATCTATATGTTTATATATAAAATTTTACAAAATCTTGAATATATTGTGAAATAGTGATTCTATTTGGATGATTTAGATACCATTCGATTCATCTTAGTGAGATGAATTCAATGATACCAAAATCATGTCATTTGGATTATTGGATCAAAAGATATTCACAAAAAACTATTGGTTATATAGTAATTTTATAAGAAAAGATATGACCAATAGTATTTGGCCAATAACTTTTGATCCAGTGATCCAAATGAAATAAAATTAGTACCATTTGACTCCTCTCACTGAGATGAATCAAGTGGTACCAAATTATTAAATCTGGACTACTGGATCAGTTTTTAACCAATTTTTTCTAAAAAAATTACGTTATATTTTTTTGACCCCCCTATTTATTGAGAAAACCATTATTTTTCATCTGACCCCTCTTGTATAATGTTATTTATGGATGCCTCCTATTAGATATTAGCTATATTATGATACAGAAAGCAGAAGCTATAGCAACAAAAAAGTTTATAGAACTAATATATAAAATAATAAAGAGTACAGTCAAACCTCCATAAATGCAACTTGTAGAGACAAGCCTACAATGTGCATTTATAAAGGTTTGCATTTAGAGAAAGCCAAATAAATTGCAACTTTAAAAATTAGATCATCAAATTCATATAACTTCTACTAAAAACTGTATAACCTATCTTAAATACTAAAATTTAATTGGCTATGTGCATTTAGAAAGATTAGTATAATATAAAAAGTTATTTAAAAGAATGTGTATTTACAGAGTATAGAACATGCATTTAGCACTAATAATATTTTACAGACAAGAAAAAAACATGCATTTAGAGAGGTATTGTATTTATAAAGACTGCATTTGTAAAGATCTGACTATAATATAATACTAATAAAATAAAAATAGAATAGGTCTTTCCAATTTTAAAAATAAAAAAATAGGACTATACTCTTGCAAGTACAAAACCAATAATATTATTAAAAACATTTTATAAATTAGTAATAAGGATTATACAAAAGTATCTAAATTAGGTTCTAGTAAACCATTATATACTAAAAGAATATAAACTTTGTAAAGCTACCAGAGAAAGAAGCAAGTACTCCAATTTATATCTTGAGTAATTTTTTAGAGAATGCAAAGAAGAAAAAAAAATATAAATTCTGTTACAAGATATTAAGATAGTTTTTAACTTATTATTAATGGAAAGTATATGAAAGTTTTAATAAGAATTAAAGTACCAAAGCAATTAGTAAAGTTTATTATTAAAATTATAAAAAATGTAAAATCAAGACTATTATACAATATGGACTTACTAATAGCATAATTAAAGAAGACAAAATTAATCAAAAAAGATTATTTCCTTTTTCATATATATGATCCACTTCTTATAAAATATAATCTTTGAAAAAAAGTTACAAAATAAAGCTAGGATGTAGCAACATAGTGTAGTTGGATTGTTGTCACTCCTCCAAGTAGTTGTAACAAAAAGTACAGAGTTCAAATCCCACCGGAGACGATTTTTGAAAAATTTATCCGCGTTACGGTAACCTGGACTCTGAGCACAGATGTACAAATCTGTTTTCTAGGTTACACCAACTCGTATTGGGAGCTCTGGCGCTGTGTTACGCACAGAATCAGGGCGCATAGATCCTGGGGAGCGCAGGCGCTATGTTATGCACAGAACCGTAGGACAAAAGGAAACCATACTTGGCAAGACCCAAGCAAAGAGGTAGCCGACTTCCGACTGTACTTAAACAGAAATCGGATGGGAACAGACTAGAAGCAGACTGACCAAGAAGTGGACTGACCAGAAGCAAACTTACGACAAAAGGGCCTATGGTGGGGCTTTACCAATCAGACTGCTGGAGTCGCACCAGAGTAAAGGACATGTGTTACAGAAGCATGTACCAAGGAGAGGGAACCCATTGGGTTCGCCAATAGCAGACCACTCCTTCCAGGTCCTCGGATTGGGAGTAGGAATGTAACCGGGTGAAAGAAAGCGAGGTAGGGGTAAGAAAAGCAACTGGAAAGTAACCAGAAGAGGAACGGATGAAGTACCGGGGTTGGTGAACTTTGTAAGGGCATGTATCGTACTATAGATACTAGTAAGAAGGTAGTGGCTTGAGATACAGACCAGGTTGCAGCAGCATTTAAAAAGTGGCTTGAGATACGAATCTGGCGGCGGCAGCACTACAGGTACTATTAGTGGACAAGTAAAGTGCAAAAACCAGGTTGAGTATATGAGTGGGACATATAGGATACTCTAGTAGGTTTAGATTGTAGATAAAATAGTCTAAGTTTCGGTGCTTGGTAGTTGTAGTTATCCAATGCAATATATCTTGGCTGTTGTAATAATAACTATGCTTAATAAAAAGACCTTGTAACTGAAAAAAAAAACAAAATAAAGCTAAATTGGTCACTAAAAGTAGATAGTTATAAAAAAAAAAGACTGTTAAAAATAGAGTGCTTGGTATATACAGATAATATAATATTTATAGCAAGCTCTTAGATAGAGTTACAAAAAATAAATAAGTTTTACCAAATAAATCATATAGAGGTTACCTAAAGAAATTAAAGCTAATAACTTTAAACTTTAATATAAAAGATAAGAACTAGATAATAAAACTAGTAAGAACAAAATGCAATAGTCAAATCAAATAAAAGTAAAAGAGCAGTATACTTTTTATAGGTCTGGATTTTTGTACAAAAACAATATTAATTATATAAAGAAAGGCTTAGAAATAAGGTATTATTGTTTTATTATTTAGTAAAATATCATACAAAAAAATTTCAATAAGCCAAATAAATATTTTAAAAATAAGATACCCTTCTAAGATTAAAATACAAAGCTATAACTAGTTAATTGAGTAGAAATATCTATAAAAAACTGCACCAACCAATAATTAAACTAGCAAAATATAAAGCCAGAATAGCTTTTAGAGTAGCAAACAATATATTTATATATACAAATATAGTTGGAGTTAAATCCTTTTAACAAAGACATATGGAGCAAGCTTTGGTTAAATAGATAGTAAGAATAAATAATATAGAAATTCTAGAGATCTTAGCTATAATAAGAATAAAGAAGGCACAACTAACTCTAGGTATTCAGAGCCAATTTGGCTTTAAAAAAAGAGGAACTTTAAAGACAATTTTGTATACAATCTTAATACTAAGATTCTAAAACTTGTGAAGTTTTTGAGATTTCAAATATATTCAGAATATAATATAAAGAAATAGAAAATAAAGAAAGCTCTAAATATAAGTATAAGAATTAATATACTGCTACAAAATAGAAGGTAAAGTAAAAGAATAAAAAGTTTAAAAAAAACTAGAAATTTGGTATTTAAACCAATTAGCAAATAATAATAAAAAAACCTTTTAATTTGGTAGCAAGTCAAAAAGCTTAAAATAAAAAATCAAAAAGGTTATTCTTAAAAGTATAAGAACAAAAAAAACTTTAAAAGAAGTATATAAGAAGTAATACAAACTAGTTAGCACTTTTAGAAAAATAAAAGATTTTGTTCAATCAGAATAAAAAAAATAGGTATATCTCAAAAAGAATAATAAAAAAACCTGTACTTGACTATATTAAAAAGAAAAATAAAAAGTATACTGAATTTAAAGCTTATTAGTATACAAAAGAAAACTAAAATTTACTAAATATAGAAGCACAAAAAGAAAAAAAAAGCAAAAAAGGAAGCAAGTTAGAAAAGAGAAGCTTAGAAATATATCTAACTAGTAAAGTACAATAAGATATATACTAGCTAGGTATAGATCTTAGACATTTTAGAGTAAAAAAATTGGATATAGCAATTATATTAATACAATTAAAAAATTAAAACAAATAGAACCAGATATAAGATAGTAGTAGAAGACTAATATTTTGTATATAAATAAAGTTATTTTAAATAAAAGAAAAAGAGAAAAAATTTGAAGAACATTATTAAAAAATTGGCAGAATAAAAAATAAGTAAAGTAATTATTAATATAGGGGATAGCTAAAGCTAGGTGCGTTTATATATTTTTGATTATTTAATTAAAATTAGAGTAAGGTTAGTTAAGGGTTAAATTTAGGGCTTGATTTATAAGTAAAATTGTTTTCTTAACATGTTTTATTAAGGGTAGGGTGTACAAATTTCCAATTTCATATAAAATCGATTGTAGATCAACTTTGTTTAACCAATTTATATGATATCATATGATTTACATGTAAACATCATATAATCTGACCAATTAATTCTTTGTACAACCTACAAAAATCATATAGCGTCCTACAAAAATTTAATTATATGTAAAGTTAATTTTTTTTAAAGCAATGAATATTGCGAAACTTCATTATTATAAACAAACTATTTAAAACTACCTATTATATAAATTTTATACAAATTGGTCAAACCCTTAAAAAAATTTATTAGAAGCATTTTTTTATTTATTATATAAAAATCTAATATACCACGTAGATCATATAAAAAATGATCTATGTTCACCCTACCCTTAATGCTCCTAAACAAGTTTAGACACTCATTTTTGTATTTTTAGCATTTTTCACTATTTTTCTTTGTTTTTGTTTTGTTGGACTGATCTATAAAAATCAAATTTTACGATTTGATTAGCTTTCTATCATATGAACGCACCTGGCTTTAGATGACCCCTTAATATGGATAGTGCAGTGCAAATGCAATTCTAAACAGAATTAAAAGATCAAAAAGAACTAGTAACTAGATTAAAATAAGTAATAGCTTAATTGTAGATACTATAAGAAAAGTATTGCTTGAAAAACAACTAGATTTAAAAATACAGTAGTACAAGTTATGTCTACTTAGAAGTAATTGAAAATAAAAAAACAGATAAAATAGCAAAAAAAAAGAAAAAGTTAAAATTCTAATAAAAGGTTTAAAAATAGTAATTAAAAACTTTTTTATAGGCTAGAGTAAAATAATTTAAAAATAAAAGGCCCAGTTAAAACATTTATAAAGAAACTATTTTCAGTAGTATATAATATAAATTGTGTTTTACTTAGAACAATAAAGATGAAATAAACAAAAAAAAGTAGAGCTTAGTAATTGAAAAGTCTTTTAAAAACTATTAAAAAAGTACTAGAAAAAACAAAAAAGGAGCATATTTGAAAATAGTATTTAGAGTTTTAGAATCAAATATATAAATAGATTATTACTAATATAAGTTTAAAAAAACTGTACTAACTAAATTTGTACTATTTAGTAATTTGTTTCAAATGCAGAAAAAAAACTTCAAATACTTGGCAAACTGCTTTCAGAACAAAGATAATAGAAAAAATAATTAAAACCTAAATACAGATATTAAAAAGAAGGTTTTAGTTATAGCATTAGAAGCAGTTTTTATCCCCAAATCAGAATTAAAGTATAAAATATGACATACTGATCTTACTAGAGATGTTATTAAAAGGCAATACTAACAGAATTAGAGAATTAGTAGAAAAAACATTTTGAAAAGAAAAGCAATTAGATTTGTATTAGAGTTTTTTGACAGATAGCTCTTGTATTAACAATTAAAATTAATTTTTAATTGTTAATAACTTTTGATTTACTGGGCCAATTTCGATGATTTAACTACCAAAATAATCAGCTCAATAAGAGGATTCTAGCAAGACCAAAATCATTAAAATCTAATTACTGAATCCTAAGATCAGAATAGATTTTTGTTACTAATAATTTATTATTATTGACTATTAAAGTTTATAAATATTTTTAATAATAATTTAATATACGCGAAATTTGATTGTTTATTAAACCAGTCAGGTGGGGGAAGGGAGTAGGCTATATACTGTAGTAAATGGAAATCAAATAATTTCTGGTACCCTCTTAGTAGTGTTAGAAAGCTCGTTAATGTGCTAGATAATATATTAACGTATTATATATTAAATTCAAATATATATAAACAAATGAATTTGATTTTTAAACAGAAAAATTTTTACTAATTTAATTTTAATAGATTGGATTTACCCTTTTGTACTAGATTTAGTAAATTTTAAAAAATGCATTAAAAATTTAAAAAAATTAATAGTTTAATTTTTTTTATATACAAAAATCTAATAAGTATTTAAAAATTGTTTAGGGCGGTATCATTAATCACCTGATTATTTTTTATCAGAGGCCTACTCTCTTTCCCTCTTTTTTAATATATATATAGTCAGGTTCTTATATATAATTTCAACTTTTTTTACCTCTCTCCCCTAAAAAATTACCTGATTTTTGTCACTTCTCTTAGCAGTATTCTTTTTTTAAATTAATAATAAAATTTTTATAAAAAAATTTTTTTATGTATTGTATTTTTTGTGATTTCCAATATACTAGATTCATATATTTGTAAAGTTATTTATAATTATAGAGTGAATCTATTTGCGAAGTGTGATCGACCAATTAAATCAAAGGATTATGTATAATATGAAAAATGCAAAAACTTGGATTTTTTTAAAAAATCACTTCTAACAATTTGTCTATGAAACTACTTTTTTTTATAAAAAAACATTTCTTGCAAATTTTACTATATACTAAGCTTCACTCAAACCCTATCTATAGCTCTAATTCTGACACTATCCCAACTCTAATGATAGTAAGTTTTGACACTTTGTTTTGTTTTGATCTTAATATTACACAATTTAATTGGTTGATTATGCTCTAGTGACTGTTACTGATAGTGACAAACACATTTTTTCATAATTATAATTTATTAATAGATTTAACGTTTTAATAAATAAAAAATTATATAGGCTTGTTATAAAAAAATATTATTATTTGTTATATTATTATTATTATTTTTTTTTTATACAACGAGGTCTATCCTCTAATTCTTTATTAATTCAATTTATAGGATTATACATCGTATACATTAAAAGAGAATTTTAGGGAAATAGGGGTAAGAGCTGATTTACTCTCGACCTAAGCTGTGCTAAGATCGCTAGACCTCAGTCTTCGAAAGAATATAGAAAAAATTGCCCACGGGCGATGTATTTGTTTATGTAATTGTTAATGGTATGTGGGGTATGCTAGTCTCGTTATGGAAGTGGAGTTGTCTATCTAGGGGAGAGGGCATCGGAAGAATTGTTACATCATGTCGGTATAGCCTAGAAGGCAGCCAAATTTCGTGGTAGATCATTTTTGTTATTAGGTGGTGTAAGGCAGATGCGTATTTGTCGTCTTATGAATAGTGCTAGGGTAGCGGTTGTGATAAATCCAAGAGGTAGATTTCTGTTCACATGGAGGTCTTTAAAGGCGGCAATGAAGTCTGTTGGCTGGTATAGATCTAGTTCAAGTTCGGTGGCCAAGGTTTTGATAATATCTTTAAGGAGTGAGGTTAGAGTAGAAGAGTTAGAGAGGCAAGAGATTAGGTGTGCGATTGTTTCTAGAGCCGAACGGCATTGTGGGCATCGGAAGTCTTGATATTTTGTTGGGTTTCGATGGTGAAGTGTTTCGAATGTAGGGAGTTCATTAGCTAGTAATTTAACTTTAAAATTCTTTAGTTGAGAGAAAGCTGGGTTAGTAGATAATGACAATAGTCTTTCTTCGAAAGATAGGTATGATAGAGTAGCTCGAATTTGAATGTCTGGGTAGTTGTGAACCCAGTATCTAATTCTGTTTTGGTTTATCCATTGTGCGTGATTAGTAAGACTCGTGGTGTCTTTTAGAATTATTTTGAGGTTGTAGGTGCACGGTATGTCGTAGAGGGTAGGAATGTATTTATTGTGAAGGTAATATTGGGGAGTAATGTCCAATTTTAGGAAGTTGTCTATTTTCTAAGGGCGGGATAGATCTTAATCGAATTGGAATTCTAGTTTTAAATTCGAGACGATTGCTCTGACAGTAATTAGCGTTAGAGCATATTGGTTTTTTTCTAGGAATAGAAGTCGGTAGGGTGGGTTGTTATATGCCTGTTATATTAGGGTTATGAATTTACGGTTGTTGGAAGAGACTAAAATGTTGGTCCTGGGGAAGAAACTTGTAGATATAAAGGCGAATAAGGTAAGTGCTGCGTTTTCAGAACTAGGCCAGTGTTTGTTTGCGCAGCCCCAGGTGATCAATGAATCTCGGAATGTCATATTGCGAGTGGTTGATTGGTATCCTTATCGTGCGATATGGTAAAGATGTAGATTTCTGCTCGTTGGGATTTGTTGTAAAGTTTAGTTAATTTTTTTCATGTTTCCATTAGGAAGTCCGAAAAAGCAATAAGTGGGCGTGTGTGTCGTTATGTTGTGGCTGATGTGTTTGTGGGTGTCGTTAGGGTTTCAGAACGGGCCCTGAGTGGGTTTGGTGGTAAGTGCTGATTTTATATCGTTGAGATCTGTGTGTATGATTTTACAAGAGGATACTCGTATTGTGTATACAAAGTTTTGGTTACGCATGAAGTAACAGTTTTTCTTTTTGAGGGTTGGGTCCTTTAATTCACAACCTGGGCAATGGGTTGCCCTATTGTTATTGCTTTTTGTGTAGTGATGAATATGGACAAATTGATTTGTAGTACGGCTAATTTTCCCAATCTTTAGGTCAGAAGTAATTATCCATGGGGTTTTTCCTGGTTCCTATTTTGTTAAGGTGAAGGGGTTCGGGTTTATGTATTGTGTTGTGGGATTAGAGTTGTTTAAGATGAGGTCTTGGATTTCGGTGAACCACTGAGGGGTTCTTTCTGGTGGTATTTTTCCAATGTTGTGATTGAAATTCTGCTAGTTAAGAAGTTCTGTGTTGTTGAAGTTTAGAAATTGTTCAATATATCTGATATCATGATGATTCAGCTTTTCTTTCAAATAGTGGGATTTCAGATGATATATTATTATATCGTTAATTGATATACCACTCTTCGGTAATGGTTTTGGCCAGTCGGTTGTAATATTGCGGATAAATTGAATATCGGTAGTGTAAATTGCCAGGATTGATTGAGCGGTATGTATGTAGAGTTGGTTTTTAGGGAAGAGTGGTATCTCATGGAAGATATGTGAGTGTGTTTTAGTCAAGTCCTGTAGATCCTGTAGTCTGAATTTGAGAAAAGAGTTCTCAAATTGGGGGTGATTAATATTTTTTAGGAGGTTCTTCGCCAGTATGGTTGGTTGATGCGTAGAAATGTTTTTTAGGCCATAGATGTTCGGGTAAAAGAGGAAAAAGTTGGGTACTCCTCTTGATAGCTTTGCTTTGGATTTGACCAGGTTAGTGCCACAGTTGGTCAGGATGGTTAGTTGGTTAGGGTAAGAAAGGAACTGTATAATCTATATTCGAGTCTTGGGGTCAGTACGTTGTTGATTAGGTAGATAGCTTGTTTTTCTGTGATGATTGCTCTTTTCATCGTTTCGATACATTGTTTGAATTTTGCCATGATGATTTTTTGAGATGAAAAGGGATTGGGATTGAGTAAGAACCATGCGCCAAGATATTTGAACAGTTTTGAGTTAGGGATTGCTGAGATAGGTTGGTTGTCAAATGTTATTGTTTTATCATTTAATTTGGAATTCGTTGTTAGGATCGATTTTGAGGGGTTGACGGTTATGTTTGTTAGCTTGTAAAAGGAGTTAGCAGTGGTGAGGATGTTTTCTAAGACTGTTTTGTCTGGGGCGATCCAGATAGAGTCGTCTATGTAGGCCATTATGGATGCATATATTTCTTTAGATTGGGTAGTTGTAGTGAGGGTTCGTTTGAATCCGGTATGTTCGGTAGAGATGCGAGTTATGAGTGGGTCATAGTAAATAATCCAAAGGATTGGAGAGATCGTTTTCCCTTGGTCTATTCCGTCCTCTATAGCATAGGGGTTGGTATGACCAAGGCTAGTTAGTACTTGTTTGGAGCGGTTGGAAAGTGTAAAGGTTAGTAGATTTATAAAGGGTGTGAGTAGTTTGATCCTTTCCATGGCTTTCCTAAGAGTAGGAATATGGATTGAGTCAAAGGCTTTTGACATGTCCTGTAGTAAGAGCCAAAGTTCTTGTTTTTGGGTAATAGCAGTTTCGATAATTGAAGAGAGTTGAGTGATTGGTTGGATGGTACACTGGAAGGATAAAGCTGCATAGTTCAGTGGCGAGAGAACCTGGTATCGCGAAAGTGTGTCGGAAAGTTTGTTGGTGAGGAGTTTTGTGAATATCTTTCTTGAGTGATCGATTAGGGTTATAGGTCGAGTGGTTTTAAGATCGAAATTGTAATGTGCTTTCTTTGGTATGGCCCAAATGTTAGACATTAGCCAAGCTTGTGGGACTTCCTCTAACCGTATGCATGCGTTGAAGATTTTTAGTAGTTGTTCTAAAGCGGGAAGTGAGAGATGTTTGAGCAATTCATTTGATATGGCATTTGGTCCAGTGGCTTTATGTTCTGGCGCTTTCGTGATGATGTCATTGAGTTTCTCTATTGTAAACGGTAGTAATAGGTTTTCATATATCATCGGGCGGATTTCTTTTTTCGGTACGTAATAGGGTTTCCATTTTTCCCAGTATTCTTTGTTCATCGGGTTATGTTTCGTCCAGTTCTTGAAATGTGTTTGTGTAGCGTCTTTTATTTCTGATGGGTCCGTAATTACTGAGTCTGGAGTAACGATTTTGTCAAAATTAATATGGTCTTTCCCTTTTTTTAGAATACTGTTTATCATTCTACTAGTATTATCCTTAAAATCATTGTAGCGACGATTGGTGTAGAATTTGATTTTTTCTGATTGTTGTAGGTATACTTCAGCATTTCTACTTTTCCATATAATTGATTTAATTTCTTTAATGTGTTTGAGAGTTGCTATGTAGTAGGTGTCTTGGGAGTTGAGGAGTGAGGCGGATAAAGCTAAAGAAGTTAGGGAGAAAGGAGAAAGTTGTGATGATTGTAAGGCCTTAGTCAGATGTTTGTTAATGGTCGAAAGTGAGTGTGGTGCATCTGGGGGAAGATTAGGTTTGGCAAAGGTTGCAATGGAATGAATGCATTTGTTTATGTGTTTTAATGTGACGATTTGCCGCTTGTTGAATTGCATTTGACCACAAATTCCAGCTTTTATTTAATTGATTGGAATTGGTTATGTTGGGTGTGAAATTGGCATTTCTTAGTAGAGTAGGTGTCTTGTTACGGAAATTCTCATAGTCTTCGGTCGTTGCTTTTTTATAGCAGAAGGTTTTCCATTTCTTCTTTTTGTTTCGAGGTACTATTGGGATGAAATTTGTGTACCAGGTCGTGGTCAATATTTTATGATCGCTATCGGATATGCCTGTTGGGTCAGTCAATTGTGGATGGTCAAAATCTAAAAGGATTTGGGGTGAGGTCCAGATATCGTCAATTTGGGAGTTAAGGCCTTGACCTTGCCAGGTTGGTTCTAAAATTTTGTGAAAATTTAACAGACTAGTAAGGTTGTTTGAAAACAAATCGGAGAAGAGCGGTAGTTTATTCTTTTTGTGGGTGTCAAGATTGTCGTTGAAGTCTCCCAAAAGGAGAATATGCCAATTTTTCTTTTTAGTTTCCACAGTCCAAAGTGATATTTGTTTTTGCGTACGAGTGGACAGTTCGTTGTTATTGGAGGGTAGGTATATCGATATGACCCAAGTTTTATTGCCGGAGAAAAAGAAGTCGATGTATATAACTGTACTCGGGAGAGTGTTTATATCGTGTATGTATGGTTGTATAGTATTATGGACGAGTATTGCCGTGCCCAAGCTGGTTTCTCTACTTTGTGTTAAAGTGGGATGGTAGTTAGAGGTGAAGATTTTGTAGTGTGGATTGGTAGTAGCATTGGGGTTGTTTTTTAATTTGGTTTCCATAAGACTAATGATATGTAGTTTTTCTTGTAGGCAGAAGTCTATCCAGAGATGAAGTTTAGTAAGATTGTTAATTCCTCTAATGTTATGAGTGGCTATGTTTATTTTTTCTTTGAAGTTATATAAGTTGTTTTGGTTTGGTGTTGGTATTTGTAAATGGGTAAGAGTGTTCTGAGGTTGTGGCATTAAATGATCACTTATTAATAGGGGTAGAGTTGTTCTCGTTTGACTCTAATGGAGTCATGTCGATATCTTCAGTTGGTGGGAGGTGATTTCCAAAAAGGTTCCAACTTGGAGGAGTTAGAGTGGGGGCGTTGAAGAGTAGGTCAGGGAGGAAATCGAAAGTAAAGAACTCTCTTAGGAGTTCAATTGCCTTTGGGACATCAGATTGCTTAGTAATAGAAAAAGTTAGGGAAGGGGAAGGGACCCTTTCTTTTATGTTTTTGTTAATTTGGTTATTGTTGAATGGTAGTTTGGGAAGGTCATCTGAGAAGACCTCCGGGGGAGGTATTTCGATCCATTCACTGGGGATCGATTGGAAGAAGTAGTGTTGTCTCAAGGCTCGTGCAGCGATTGTTAGCTCTTTCAGTGTTTTATAGGTAGCGTCAAGTTTACTTTTGTCACTTGGATTGGGTCAAGTAGGAGATCCGGTTTTTCAGAGTAGTTAAAAGAAACATATGCTTTTGGAAGAGGGTCTGGTCTCGCATAGAACTTAGGAAGTATTTGGAAAAAGTTTAATAGTGTTTCCATGTTATTGATAGGATAGGAGAATTCCTTTAGGCTGAGTTGTTCCGGGTTCGCCGGTAGTCTTTTTTTGCTAATTAGGTAATCATTAGGTAGGGTATGAAAGGTGTATACCGCTCTTAGGCGTCTAACGTTTTCTCGGAAGTGGTCACCACTGGTAGGGTAGAAAGGAAATAGGCTTTGTAATTGAGAGATGAGGTCTTGGGGGTTAGTGGTAAGGGAGGTTTTCTCGGTGGTAGGGCGAAGTATATAGAGGGTATGCAACTAAAAATGTAGTACTCCTGAAGACTCTGTTTGTGTTGTCCTAACTTCTTTAGTTCATCTTGTGTAGTAATTGGGAAGATGTCTTTGGTTGCTTCATTTAGGTCAGCTGTGTGTGCCGGTAAGGAGGTCCTGTTATCAGCAATATATGTTTCAGGAAGGAGTTCGAAGGTGAAGGCTTGGTGTAAGATAATGGCAACAGCTCGAATTTGTCTGCGGTCTTCAAGTGGGAGTGAGAAAGGTAGAGCATCTTTGAGTTGTTTGTCTATCCCGTCAGGTGTGTTTGGCAATTTTTGTAGCAAGTTCGTTTTGATGTTGGCTATTAATTTTTGTAAGGCTTCGAATTCTAGGCAGATTTTGATTTTTGCGAAGCCTGCTAAGTATAGTGTATAATGGGCAATTTCATATGGGTTTAAGTTGGTGAATTCCTCGTTTGTCCAGAAGTCAATTGCTAGTTTCTTTTTGAGTAGGTCAAAGATTTGGTCTCGGTTGATTTTGTTAATGACGTAAGCTTCATTTTGTTTTCTGAATTTTTCTGTAGCATTATTCAGCAAGGTGACAAATTGTCGTTGATATGGGGGACGGGTGTCATGTCACCTGGTAAAGGTCCGGAAAAAGGCCCAGTCTTTGTAGAATAATTGGCTTCTATGGCAGGAGGGATGGTTTCTAGGGTTGGTTTGGTTTGCAGCTTATGTTTAATAAGTTGTTCAAGAAGTAGGAGCATTGCAAAGGCCTCGATAATCTTGTCTTTTGTCCAAAGGTTTTGATCGAAAAGGTCTATCTTCATGTCGGATAAAGTAAGCAGGATCGATTCGGTCCAAGTTTTGATAGTTTTAACAAGGTCGGGATGTTGAGTGCGTCGGGTAGTGGTAGAGATGCCCATCCTGTGAGTGCTTGACTATAGGTTTTTGAGGTATCTTCAGATTCTGTAATAGTTCCAGTCGATGAGGTGTCCTTTCCGAGGTCGGGGTCCTGATTTGAGTCGATTATTTCCATAGTATTGGAGGTGCCGGATTTATTCTGCGTGGGAGTATTTTGTTGGGATACAATTTGGGATGGTGGGATCGGGTCCTGGGTCAGGGGTTTGACTAAAGTGGGTTGTTTTGAGGTGCTGGGATCATTCTGCGTGGAAATATTTTGTTGGAGTACAAATTGGGGTGATGTGATCGGGTTCTGGGTTGGGGGTTTGACTAAAGTGGGTTGTTTTAATGGGTGATCGTCCTGTGACGTCATTTCGGAAGTTGACAAGGGTAAACTAGGATCGCCACTTTCTGAATGGATTTTTTCGAGTGATGGGTCTGAGAGTAAAGGCGCATATAGGTTATTGGAAGTTTCTATCAGGTGGGCAGTATGACGGCTACGATTTCTTTTGTTAGGTTGTTCGTTGGAGTATTGATCGTCTTCTTTATCGGTTTCTATTGGTATCCAGTTTTCTCTTGTGTCGTCGTTGACAGGTTCATGTAATGGTGTGTTGCTAACATAGTCTGCAACAGGTTTTTGAAGGAAGTTGGTATTGCGAAGGCTGCGGAGTAATTCCTTTTCCTTAATATAGTTAGAGTTTATGTTGTGTAAAGTGGTCAAGGCCCAAATATCGCTATAAAAGTTAGACTTGTAATACAAGTTTTGTTGTTTATCTCTAATGTTTGTTTATTTTTGATTTTTGATGATGTACAGGAGAGAGTTGAAATCAAATCCTTATTTGTTATATTATAATAATTATTACTTATATTATAAGCTTTTTTTAAAATTTTTACAAATTATTACTTTACATAATATGCTATATGAGTTTAACTAGAGTTTAAAAAATTTTTTGCTGATTAAATTTTCTAAACTCTTAATCAAAATTATAAATATTATTATCTAATTTCAATTACAAAATTTCTTTTAATATTAAATCAGTATACAGTATCTCAAGTAATATTACTTTAAATTTTAAAAAAATTACATCTAATTTTTATATATTAATTGGGATATTAGTGATATAGTATTTACTAGCAAAAATTTCAAATTTAGTTTACTTTTTAGGATAAATGTTAATCTCGCATCCCTGTGGTGCGATTATATATCGCCAACCAATCAGAATGCGCAGATGTAGATCATATTTATATTTAATAAATTTTTTTATTTTTAACTATAGTAGTCGCATCGTTCATAGGTGCCAATAATTACTATTACCTCTTTATGGATTAATGCTGGCGTTCAAGTTTTTGTTAGTAAGAAATTTAGTCATAGTTGTTCTGCTATATTTTGTTCTTTTATTAAGTCCTGTTCGTTTGTTGTTTAGTTATCGTTAGTACCGTTGAGTAGAAGTCGCGTTAGTACTAGTGATTAGGTCGTTGTTGGTAAGCGAATAGGTCATAGCTGGTGCTACTGTATTTCGTTTTTTCTGCTGTTGATTAGCCGTCATTGGAGCTATCAAGTAGGTCGTCATTAGCGCTGATTAGGTGGGCGATTAAGTTGTAGTTGATGCAGTTGCCGTTAAAGCATCGTCGTTGGTACAGGTGATTAGATCGTAATTAGGACGTTGTTGGCGCTGGCAGTCAGGTCTTGTTGAGTTGACTACATCGTTGATATTGTCTTGTTGTTTTTTTTTTTTTTAAATTCTAGTTGACGTAAGCCAACAGACTGAAAAGAATCCGTAGAAGCAAGATTCGTACTCGAACCCTCCCTCCTATGGAAATTTGTATAAAATTATTTTTACTTTTATTAAGGCCATGTAGAAACCACCAGCCGATGCTACGCATTACGAATTCAAATTAATGATGCTGATACTTGTTGCCGATTCGATATATATATTGTAAGGGACAGAATTTAGGAATTTCTTAGTTAAATTAGGGTTAGGGTAACAGAATTAAAATGGATTCAGAATTTCCTAGTTAAATTAGGGTTAGGGTTTGGGTGTACATCTGGTAAAATTAACCTGATAAGTAAAGTTTTATCAGTTATATCAAATTCCAATCCTCCATTTAAGTTCCACTTCGCAATTTGTTAGATTTTTTTTATTTTATTTTTTTTTATTTTTTTATTTTATTTTTTTTATTTTTAAAATAAAAAACTTAGATTTTATTTTTTAAATTAATGTATATCGTCTAATAAAATCGCTGCACATAACCCACGTTATACTAGAGTACCAATGGGGTGCGAGACCTAGATTTACCCTACTTTTTATATATTAATTTAATTTTAATAAAATTTTATTATTAAAATTAACAAACTTATATTTATGATTTTATTAATAGTTTAAATAAATTTATTTAGTAAAAAATTTTTTTATAATCAAAAATATTTTGTAAAATTACTAGTAAAAGTGCTAAAAACTAGGTTAAACTAGCAAATTCAAATTTAAAAAATGTATAAAATTTAAAAAGCTATATAAAGCTATAAGTTTTTTAAAACAAGTAGCCCATAAGTTAAAATATTATTAAAAGGGAAAATAAATTTGGTGCACTTGTGACATGTCACACTCTGCTCCAACCAATCAAATCGCATGATTTTATAGACAAAAAATTTTATTTTATTTTATTTTATTTTTTTTTATATCAAAGTTCCCGCTCTGGGTAAGAGTTTATTTATTCAAGCCTGTGGATTAAGGGCGCCTCTTTGGGCAGCCCCACAATTGTTATATTGAATGAGAGTACAACTAGCCACACATACAACTTTTGGTTGTCTAATTAAAGTAGTTTGCCTGAAGCTTCTACACTAGTTGCCATACCTACAACCCAACTAGGGGATTGCCTATTGGTCCAACGCTTCGCATGTCAATCCTACTTGTGATCACCGGTACATCCTCCGATACATTAGTCAGTTGAAGACAGTCCCAGATGCTAACTACATCCCCTTAGGACTAATTTATCCTCGCGGTATACTTGGTAGAGCAGTCCCTGTTCTACACAGGTATTACCTACACTTCGGTAACTTACGCACTCACCGAGGCAAGCAACTTGCAGTCAGGGGATACCCTGCAACTGCTACCATTACCTACTTCTGCTCTTATAAGTTTTGCTCCAACCCCAGTACCCACTATCACTTTCCTACCGGTACTTCACCGTTTTCCTAGACTTCTAATCCAGTTGGCTTGGAAGGGTTAATCTACCCGGCATTAGATGCCATTATGGTTTTTCTCCCCCCTGGTCCCCAATTTCTCAACATGGATTCTTTTTCTCCGGTGCGACTCCGGCGGCCAGGCTTGTAGACCTTGTTTCCAAGGACAATGACCGGTTCTCTAGTTTTGGTCCAATATTCCAGTTTTTGGTAGCACCGTCAAAGATCAGAGCTACCTTCTTATTCAGGACTTGCCAAATGGGTTTCTGTTTTTCCGGTTCCTTTGATTTGTCTGTATTACAAAACACAACTTCGCCCGAAAGCTCCTATTCAAGATGGTAACCAAGAACTACAAGTGATGTACCCAACCGATCGACAAGAAACAGTTACTAGAACACAGGTCTATTTTTTCAAAAGCGTCGCCAGTGGGATTTGAACTCAAGACCTGCCACTTGGGAGTGACAACTTACCAACTTCCCTAAGTCGCCACACCCTATTTTATTTTTTAAAAATTTAATAAAATGTAAAATATATATAAAATAGCATGTTATATAACATAAAATTTTATTCTGATCAACTTTTTTTAAGTCATAAAGATAGATTATCTTAGTAAAAAAACCGGTTTATAAGAAAAATCAAAAAGTTTCAAAGTTAGCATATATAAAACTTTTTTTTACTAAAACAATATACTGTTTTGACTTAGAAAAAGTTGTTTAGCATAAAATTTTACATATAATACTTAAACGTAAATATAAATTATATTAGTAAAAAAAGTTTTATATGTGCTAATGATCAAAATTTTTGATTTTTCCTATTAAACATTATTTTTTTACTAAGACAATCTATTTTTATGACTTAGAAAAAGTTGTTCAGAATAAAATTTTACATTATATGCTTTGATATTGCTTATTTATTTTTACAATTTACTAGTAAAATTTTTAATTTTTAAAACTTAAAATTTTTTGTTTACAAAATTGTGCGATTTGATTGGTCGGAATCAGGGTACGACATGTCGCAGGTGAGCCAAATTTCTATTCCCTTTTAAAACCAGTAATGAGTACTATTTATAGCCCGTTAATACATGATGTTTAAAACTAAAATTCGACATCATGCGGTTACTTCGAGAGCACCTACATGCGACCGGTCGCATCACCTTATGGATAAAGCAGATGTAAACTTTGTCAGCCCACGTCAAAGAGTGATAGAGAATTTCCTTTCAAATCCCTCCCACCTAGCATCAATGGTGGGGATAAACTCAACCATTCAAGAAAAACAAAAAAATAAGAAACAAAAGCAAATAAAAAAAAGGGAAAGTAACTACAAGACCTAAACGAAAAACCAAAACCAACAAAAATAATAAAATGAAAGATGAGAGAAACGAAGAAAAACTCTATGCTAATGATGTAAACTAACAAAAAAACATAAAACAACACAAAGGGCAAAAGAAAAAGTAGATAAAAATTATATAATACTGCACGAAACCATATTCGGCATAGTATTAGATGTATATCAAAGAAAAGAAACGAAAAGAAAAAAAAAAGCTATGCCTAAAAGAAACTTCTAGAAGAAAAGAAATTTTTTATGGTATTTTTCTCCAAATCGTTCTCACATGTCATTTATTGTTTATTTCACAGGTGTCGAAACTTACTTGTGACCGGGCTCCGATTCGGTAGGCGCATTTCCAAATTGGGAGGAGTAAACATTGCCAATCTTTTGGAGGGGTAAGCTAAATTTCCCACTTTTTGGCGAAAATTTTGAAAAAACCAAGGAGAAATATCGAGGAACCCAAAACTTGTAAAGAGTATAAGTTTTACGTTTTGTAAAATAGTATTGATAACCAAAAGTATGTTTCTGTCTAAACTTCCACATCTTTTGACAAAAAACTTCAAGGTTTTAGCCCTACTACATTTTCTATAGCAACGAAGTCTTCTGCCCAGAGAACCAAACCCACAAGAAGAAATCTTTTTAGCTCTATTTCAGTCATCTCACATGCAATCTGAAATCCTGTATCCAAGCTTCTTCTAGATAAAGTTTTTGTTATATATAAAAATACTAACTACAAAATTTTGTAGGTCGGCGTTTATGAAAAATTTTGGTCCAGAGGATCGTTGGAAAGAGTTTTCGAATGTACCAGATTTAGTATAGGTAAATCCTATCCAATAATTAATTAAAAATCTTTTTTGCTATAAATTTGTACAAAATACCTGATATACTTTTGATATGTATTATAAAACTTGGGTAATCTTTATCCGGGCCTAAGCTCTAATTACTTATTATTTATTTAAAATATTTTAATTTAATTTAATACATTTATCCAACCCAAACCTATTTCTAATTTCTGATTTCTAAATCCAACTATTTTAAAAATCCTTCCTATCTTCAAACCCGATCCTCTGCTACCCTACCTATCTATTTTACCCTTATATCCTAAATCTAACTATACCTTCCTTATTTTTAAATCACCTAATTCTCAAATATGAATCTACTTCTATAACCCATCTTTACATAACACTAGTCGAAATATCAAAATTCGGCACTACAAGGTTCGTATACAAATCAGCATTAAAAGAGAGAAATCAATTAACATTCAGCTATAACCAAATGTTTAAAAAGTAAATTTGATATAATATCCATTTGTTTACCGATTTTTATAAATAAAAATTGACAAAAATCAGCAAAAATAGAAAAAATTAGTAGCCGAATCTTATCGTTTTTATAAATTATATAAATTGTATAATTTTGGCTATTTTAACAATTCATATAAGTTTCGTCAAATAAAACATATAATTCACATATATCAAAGAAATTTTTAAATAAGATGAATATTGATATCGATTATGATTTTATGATGTGAACTTGAATGATTGCAATCGATTGTAAATAATATAAGTCAATGTAAATTAAAAAATCAGTAAAAATAGTTTAAAAATCGCATTATTAATTACTAAATTTAGATTAAATATATTAAATATTAAATTTACAATTTAAAGAAATTATAGCTAAATATTCTCGAGAATTTTGTCTATCTGATATTTTATACTTGAATGGTATAAATCGACTAAAAATGTTATGTACCGGAATAATGCATTCATGACGAATCAGATAAAATTAAGTGTCCCAAAGTTCGACATTACATGTTTTGGCATTATCATTGCTGCTAAAATGAAATCGAGTTGCCACTGAACTTACAGGGTTATACCATTGATGTATGTTCAATAAACCCATTTGGCAGATTTACTGAATGACTAATGAAATATTGGACTTGTTCGGAATACAATCAATACTTCCATCTTGATTCACAAACCAGGCCAAAACAAATGAACTTTTTACATACCGAGAAGACATGTCAGAACCAAATATTTCTGATCCTATTCTGCATCTTCCATACTGGTCCACCTGGTTAAGAACAATAATTGAGTCATCAAGATTGTCAGCAAAAGGTTTTCTAAAACTCAAATTTTCATAAGTCGCAGTATAATATTCTACTAGCAAGTCCAATAAATCAGCAGGAATTATTAACTTTTGCTGTTGAGGTGGTAATAACTCACCAGGAAATTGTTCTAAACCAGTAATAACCAATTCTTGAATATTATACGTATTAAATAAAAACCTACACATTTCATCAGAAAAAAATTGATTTGCATCCGAAAGTTCTGATCGATTTAGCAACAATTCTAGTCCTTCTACTTCAGATGCAGCTGTTAAGCTAACAATGTGACTATCATTTATTAGTTTTTGCATTAATTCAGGTTTTATTTTTCGATTGCTATTCGGCAAAGACCCTAATATTCTATTCATTCTTTCGAATGAAAAACACCAAAAGGAATATAGTGGACCGTAATCCTGTGCACATTCACATAAATGTAGCGAAAGATGTAATTTTTTCGGGCCTATATTTTTTTTCTATAAGTTTTATCAAATTGATCAACCTTTTCTGAGCTTCATTCATTAGGTCATGCTCCGTTATTCTGGATACTAAGATCTGGCAAATTTTTACAAATTGTGTTAAAATTTGTTGATCATCATTCGAAAGGTTTTTCTAAAGAACCACATTAGTATAAATTGTAAAAAAATTTTGCCACTGATCAGCTATAAAATTTGAAAATTCATCTCCACTACTCACTTTTCCTGGAATCCAGCCGATATTTGATAGAACTTGGATCTTATTCATCACGGATTGCATTTTTGTAGGCATGTTTTGTATCAATATGCCTTTGTCGATCCATATTCGCTTAACAATCCACTTAGCAATGCCCAAAAAAAGGCAATGCATAGGATCAATAATAATATGACGAATAGGATTAAAATAATTTAGACGAAGTAATTCTGACCATCGAACTTTATTGTCTTTAACAAAACACTTTCTTTCAGTATTAGAACTACAATGTTTCCATTTAAGAGCCTTTTCCTGATGTACTGCTAAATCTTTTGGAATGAACCATTCATCCATATTTTGTATACTACCGAAATTAAAATGTCTGTTAATGTAATTAGCACTTTTCTTGCAACGATGACATGATACTAATGCCGATATATACCCACATAACTTTTGAGCAGCTGGAATATCACATGAAATTAGTATTAAAGTAGCACAAATCATTCTTCCTTCTAAAAACTCAGCTGTTGAATTTAGTGCCACACCATATCAAAGGGACTCTAATTCGTCAACAACTAGGGAAAGATAATGGTTTATTTTATGCAAACTCACTTCATCCGGCCCAGGAAATATGCTTAAAACTAACATATTTTTATACATAAATCGAATGTTACATGGCAAATTCGCAATGGATGCATATAATACACTAGTACTATGCGATATACCATCGAATGGTTGAAACCAATCAAGGTTTACTATCAATCCCAAATGTGAATCCCCTTTTTCATTACAGAAAAATAGCGCCGAATCTTCACCGAATGTTCATCTTTAAAGGTTTTCAAATTCACTATCATAAATATCGCATAAAATATCATTGAAGCTTGAACGATTTACTCAATGCCGAAGACTATTTTCAAAATCTAATCACTAGTACATGTTATCCAATTGGTATCTAATTGGGCTATAAGAAAAAATCAACTCTGGTCGATTTACAATCTTTCCATCTAACAATTTAGATTGCGTTGATAAATTGGTGCCGCAAATCTTGTTTTTTCTAATTTTCAAATTAGGAAATTCTATATGGGAAAACTCATAATTGACAGCTGGTTATTATGCTTAAACTTTATCACTTTTTTCTTCTTGTATAGTTTATGACATTTAGGACATAACACAAAACTAATAAATTCGTTAGACAATCCAAGTGCTTTGTTTACTTTATACTTGGATGTAGAAAAGTTGTTAAATTCAATACCACCAACTACAATTAGTACTAACTTCATAAACTTTAGAAGCGCTTCAATTGCACCTTCTGATATATTATACTATATTTTGAGTTTATAATCCATAAAAGTATCCATGTAAATCGATTGTTGTTATGTATATATTTGGGTTCTCATGGCATTTCAAAATTGGGGGCCGAATAGTCTTCAAAAACATTATTGCTATCAGCAGAACTTTTATTAGATCCAGTGCTAGTTTCAGAAAAGTTGGCATCTTCGGTATACACATCGAGTGTTTCATCAAACTCATCTTCAACTGCCGAATTTGAACCAAACTCTTCACCTGCTGAATGTTCGTAATCAACATTAAAAGACATAACCCTATTTAACGCTGGATTTCTGACTCTGGGCTTAAAAATATATTCGTTCATATCAGACACTGGAGTGTCAGTAACTTCTTTATTTTCTTCAATTCTTCCATTAAATCTTGTAAAGAACTTGGACCACCCATTTCTTCTTGTTCTTGTGATGTTAATACTGAACTTTGTTTTTTTTGTGGTTGTTGCATCCTACTTTCATAAGCAACTTTCATTCTATAATCGATAAGCGATCCATTGCACTTATCGCAATTACATATAACCTTTTTCTTTGTTTTGTATTTTTTTGGGGTGGTTTTGATACACCTTCTTCATTTAATAAAGACGAAAGCAATCGTTTTCTTGATGACATATTAATAATTAATGAAGATAGAATTTGCAAAAGAAAATAGCTTTTTGCTAAACGAAAATTGATGATTTTTATACGATTCAATACTGTATCAATTATTTTTATTCAGTATTATAAAATAACAATATAAAGAGCAACTATATTAAAAATCAACCTTCAAAAAATACGAACAATGCATGATTTGATTATTGCGATTTGCAAATTGATAGATCACTGACAATCGCTTAAACAATCATCTGTTGTTGACCGATTGCTTCGCAATATTTTTTAGTAAACATAAATATAGTCAATAAAAATAACATATTTATATTGAATTTTTAGCAAAAAAATACACTTTACAATCTTTTACAATCATGCAATCAGATAACAATCAAGTATGCGATCTAAACATTTGATCAAAAGTACGTCAAATCAAATAACAATCGAGTATGCACATCTAAAAATTTGAACAAAAGTATATCATTTTGCAAAATGTAATAATTAGTCTCTAATGACAAACCATATTAACAATATATTAAAATAACTTAGTTCTTATTTGTGAACAATATATAATTAAATCACTAGTTTTAGCAAATAAAAAAAACCATTGTTTTGGCATATTAAAAATTTCTCATTGTGTAATAAAAACAGGATACACGATTTGTCTAACTTGATTGTCTTGATTGTATAAGATTCTATCAATTGCATAAGATAAACTTAATTAATCATAGACCTGATTGATTACTACAGAATGTATAAAATCAGGTTTTTCTTTAGGATTTCGAATGTCTATCCTGTGATCATAAATTGATCACAAATATGATGACTGTATAATATCTCTGCTATAAGTTTCAATTATGTCAAAGATTTAAACAAAATTGCAAACAATACAGTTGTATACAAAATCAGAGATCGAATGAAATCTATAAAAGTTAAGACTTTTCTCTATGAATTTTTTTTCTGCAACTTCAATTTTTTTTCATCACTAAACTAGTGGTTGGAATCGTATCGGTTTATAACCGGATATTCAGTTTAAAACATCAATCTGATTTACAATAAAACATATATCGGGATTTAAATTTGGCTTTGCAAATAAAATCGGATTATCGATTTTAAACCGGTTTTTAAATAAGGTAGCTGCGTGACATAGTCGCGCTAGAACCAGGAATACAAATAATGAATTTTGTAATTATATACAAAGAAATTTTTATATTGGTTTTACATCTAGCAACAAATATCACATTGCTGCTTTTTTGGGCTTTGCTCGGTCTTGTGAGATGGGCTTTCCATAGGTCCACTCCACGCGCCTAATCTTCTTTCCTTTGGTACCAAGGTACTGGGGCCCGGTCCAATCTTCTTATTTAACTTTATTCACGATCTTTAAATAAATAATTCTATTTAGGATTGTTAGGGCTTTTCGGAGGCTTGGCTGGCTCTGTAGTTTTCCACAACTTTTCAGGGGTTGTCTTTTTTTATTATCTCAGTCTTGTGCAATGCAGTCGTCACATAGGTCATGGAAGCTCCAGATCAGCTACCAGCACTATACTAACGATGTAGAGTAATTCATAATTTCAAATTTATTGATATTTAAAACCAATTCGTCAGATAAAAAAAAATTGTTCACGGTATATATTAACAATGTCTTATATTTCTTTTCCTTCTATTATTTAGATTTTTTATTAATTAAAGTAACTATTATATAAGCACCACAAATATATTTTATACATTAATTAATTTAATATATAATCTCATAAAGATATTTTCATAGTTAATTGATATAAAAAGCAAATAGGATACTTTGTTAGAATTTTCGTTTTTGCATGCTATATTAATATGAATATTAGAACTTTTTGTTTCTGCATGCTATATTAACACATATAAATTAGATATATTACAGCAAATATCCATTTAAAACCTTATCGTTATAACTAACGCCTTTAATCATAACTCTTATTGGTATACAAGATAAGGCGAAGCCTATTGCGAATGAAATATAATCCAAATTACTAAGTTCAACATATATATCTTTAATACAAACCGAATTATAAATGATATATCCGATTTAAATTTTTTAAAAAAGATATATAATCGGTTTATTTTTTAAAAAAAAGAATGAATATCCGATTAGACAATTTGCAAACCGGTTCCAACCTCTACACTAAACCAAACTCTTTTTTTCGTTACTAAACCAACATCAGGAAATTTTATATATAGATATTGATCGATATATAACAGTTAATCGTTTTATATCGATTAAAAAATAACGATATCTATCGATTAACTGGCTAAAAATTGATATATATCTAAATTGTTATATATCATTTTCTATATTAAATCGTTATATATTTACAAATCGATTATAATCGGAATTATTTAAAACAATATATAACGATTAACAGATCTTTAACGATTACACAGTGTTTTGACCACAACGATATATAACGATTAACAGATCTTTAACGATTACACAGTGTTTTGACCACGTTACAAAAATTTCATCCCAGATCAC
>QKWP01000002.1:101788-165698 GCA_003550325.1 Gigaspora rosea | reverse complement strand
TAATTACATATAATGTATAAAAACTTAAATTGTACAAAGACAAATACATATATATTACATGCAAGAATAGAAGCTCAGACTAATTTATTTGCGACCTAAACCTACTAGAGTGGTCAAGACTCACCTAGATTTGGATGGTTAAAATACTATTTGTAGGTGTACTGTATTTGATCCATATTATGGACCAAATGCTAACTTTTCGAAGGGCTTGGCCTATTGGTGGCAGTTGTTAGAGTCAGAATGTAATTGGTCGGAGAGGCCGCAGAGGCAGCCGAATGTATAGGTTCTGTGCTAGTGTGTCTTTTTGTGAGATGGATGTTGTTGTTGTATTTGGGTGTATTTGTATTTAGAAGAGATTTTGTTTATTCTTTTCCATTGGGCAAGGAAGGTACAGTATGACTTCCATATCTGTTCATATATTTCTTCTGATAGTTTTAGGAGGATTTTGATGATGACTTGGAATGCTTGTTTGTAAGATAGATCAAAGGGCTGTATTTCTTTGATTAGGGGTTTTGGGATAAGATCTTTGAGCGTAGAGTTTAGCGAGTACAGGTATAAAAAGGATGAGTTAGGGTTGAATGCTAGATGGGTAAGGATCAGTTGTACTAGTGTGTTTAGTTGGGTGGGTGGGAGTTCTAAGCTCTTAGTAACCTCATGTATAACTGAGTGAATGATTTCATAAAGAAAAGAGGAGTTTTGGCAGCTAAGCCAGTGTAGGGAGGTTGCAATGAAAACAGTGGAAACAGTTGGGTGACGTGAATTTTTCTGGATATATTGTGTGAAAGTGTGAGTATGTTGGGAGGCTGTTGAGAAAAAGTTTGATTTTGAATGATTTCTGATGGTTAAGTTTAGGATTAGTAAAATGGTTGGAACTTTTTTGGTTGTTGTTAAAGTATAACCAGGTGGCATTCCAGTCTATATAGTGAGAGAAGTGTGTCTATTCTGTGCAACGTTTTTGTGATGACCACATAGCAATCATGTGTGCTTTGCAGATATTTCTAATGAAACGCCTTGTTGGGCTTTTGACGGAGTGTCCTTCCCACTGCAGGAGGTGGTATGGGTTGTGTAAGTTTGCATGGTTAAAGAGTAGCTTGTGTTGAAGTGTATAGTTTCTAGCTAAGCGATCTGCTAGATTGTTATAGCTGTTGTCTGTGTGTGCTTGAACTTTGTTGAAGCTGAGCTGGATGTTGAATGCCTGTATAGCATTAAAGAGGGTGTGCCAGGCTGGCCAGGAGTTAAACTTGAAGTATTTGAAGGAATGTCTGGAGGTGATTAGGAGCTTATTGTATTTGGAGATTATGGACTGGGAGTCTGTAAAGATATCAACTATAGAGTTGCATGGTACAGTAGATATGGCTGAAAGGGTAGCCAAGAGCTCGGTTTTATATAATGAAGGCCAGCTGTGTGCTTGTGCTGCGAACTGTGGATGATTTGATCATTGTGGATTTGTGCCCAGCCGATGCCCATAGAGCATTGGTTGGTGCCAATTTTCACCACAGAACTATCTGTGTAAAAAGTGAAGCGCTGGGCAGCAGAGTTGTTATGTGCAATTCTGAGGAGATTTTGTGAAGCCTCATTGTTGTGAAAGAGGGTTGGCACTAGCGAATCAGTAATATGTATCGTAGGTAGTAGTGGGGTGGCGAGAAGGTGCTTGTTTGCTACTGAATATATAAGGTCAATGTAGTTAGCATTGAATTTGAGTTGTTTGTTAGTAGTTTTCCTGCCCAAGAATTGGGTAGAAAGAATTGCTGAAACTTCTAGAGTGCAGCAACTTGTAATACGGTTTGAGTTAAGGTGACAACCGGTTCAGTGAGAACATTTAACTGGGGGAGGGGGTATTGGTTGAAGTGGGACAAATTTATATTGTGTTGCCAGTGTGTGATAGAGACTGTATTGGTCTGTTTAAAGGTTTTCCTTATTTGTCCAATTATAATCTTATTGTTTTTGTATGTTAGTAATTATGGTTTACGGGATTTGGGTATTGAGTTTGTTTGATAGGCAAATAGGTTAAACCCGTTGGGTTTGAGCTCTGGAGAAATAGTACGTTGGAGTTTGTGAGATAGAATAGTGTCTTTTAAGTGTGAGAACCAGTGTGGTTTTTTCCCTCTAGGGAGGTAAAGGAGTTTAGGCGAACTATGTTGCCATTCAAGCAGGATGTTGTTGTCTGCTGAGCTCAATTGTTCTAGATAGAGGATGTGGTTATGATACAGCTGTTGCTTGAAGGTTTTGTATTTTGGGTATTTGGAGAGGATGCTTTCAAGTGGTGTGCAACTATTGTTAATTATCTTGGGCCATAGGATGTCCGGATTAGCTAGGACAGTAATGTCCAAGTTATTGAAAAGCTAGATAATTTTGAAGTTGGTTGTGTGTCTGTTGGGGCCATCGATAGTTGATTGCAGGTGTTGAAGAATATTAGTTGTGGACCATAGGTTGTTTTGCAATTGTTGGAGTCTAATACGAGTTGAAGTACCAAGTGTTGAAGGATTGTTTAAACGTTGCAGGAAGTTGCTGATATGGTGTTGTAGCTAGATGTCCCATATGTTCTGGATATTGTATAAGTTATGATTTAGAATTGTACTGTTAGGAGTAGAGCGTGAGAGGTGGGACTTGTGTTTTGCGATTGTTAGGTATTTGCTCAAGATTTTGTTGCATGTTGATTGAGGGATTACGATATTGTGTAGGCGATATTCGGTAGTTGGAATGATGACTATGTTAATGATATATGTGATTTGTTTGTCAGTTATGCTTTTTGTACTAGCAATACTAGCTAGGCTTGTAGCTTCTTGAATTAGTTTGATTTGGGCAGTTTGCTTGTTGTTAAGTGTGAATCAGCACCCAAGGAATTTGAATGGTTGGTCCTTAGGAATCGAACTGATATGGGAGTCTAAAAATGATATAGAGGAAGAGGTGTGCTTTGTAATGAAGGTGGATTTGGATGGATTGACTTGTATGTCTGCTATTTGATAAAAGGAGGCTGCCATTTCAGTTATTTTTTCTAGCTCCTCTTTGGATTGGGAGATCCACAGGGTATCATTCATATAAGCTAGAACTGATACCGATATATGAAGATGGTTAGTAGATTGGTGAAGAAGGTTGGTATACCACGATGTTGACATTGTATATCCTGAGAAATGTGTTGAGATATGAGTAATTAGAGGATCATAGTATATTCTCCAAAAGAGTGATGTGATTGTCTCTCCTTGGTCAATGCCCTTTCTAACTGAGTATGAGTTGGTAAGGCCAAGGTTAGTGATTACTCGGTTTGTATGGTCGGAGAGCAGGTTAGAGAGGATGTTGATTAGTGTTTTGGGCATTTGAATTCTGTGTAGTGATTTATAGAAGAGATCAAAATTGACTGAGTCATATGCTTTGCTCATGTTCTGGGATAAAAGCCAAAGTTGGTTTGAATTGCAGGACGCATCTTCAATGATTTTGTTGAGAATATGAATCGGCATGGCTGTTAAGTCGCCTGGTAGGGCCACATAATGTAAGAGTAAGAGAATTTCGTGTTTAGTTAGGATGTTGTTTAAAGGTAGAGTGTAACGTAGATCATTTTTAATAGTAATCACGTTGCAAATTATGCAAATCATAACAAATCATATGATGATCATATGATTTACATAGATTCTAACCAATCAGAGTTGATAATTTATGTAGATCTTCTCGTAAAAATTAACAACTCCTCGCAAAATTTTATAGTATTGAAAAATTGAAAAATATATTGAAATATTCTTGTTTATATTTACATAAGATTAAAAATCAATTTTTAAATTGTTTTCGACTAATTTATTTTAATTTTTAAAATTATTCTAACTTTGTTTATATAAACCGCTGATTTTTGTATGTACAACAAATAATTCGGCATTTATATTTATATTGTATTACACTATACCTTTAAGTGGTTAGTAAGCAGCTTTGTGTAGAGTTTCTTAATATGCTCGACGAGGCTTATGGGCCTGGTATTGTTAAGGTTGCCATCAAAAATAGGTTTTTTTGAGATTGGGAAGATATAGCCCTCTTTCCATTGTTTAGGTATGGTCTGAGTAGAAAGGCAGCAGTTGAAAAGAGAGGTTATTGCTTGTATAAAGTTTGGCCCTGCGTGTTTGAACATTTCATAGCTGATTCCTGAGGGTCCATAGGTCTTGTTGTTTGGTAGCTGACTGAGTGTTAGAGTCACTTCTTCATGGCTGAAGCTTGCTAGAGCATCTGCGTACCATGTAGAGTTAATGTTAGGTTTTGGGTTATATTCATCTTGCTATACAGATTCAAATAGGCTTTGGTTGACTTGGCGAGGGGCTGTCCAGTTGTCAAAGTATTGCTGAATATGGTCTTTAATAGCAGGTGGGTCAGTAATTACCTCCTGCTCGAGTTTTATGTTGTCGAATTTTACTGGGTCCTTGTATCGGTTTAGAATACTATTAATCATAGAAATAGGATGAGTTATGAGCTTGGAGCATCTTTTTTGGATTGACTCAGAGATTTGCTGCTTGATCTGTTTAATGTTTTCCATGTTGTGGGCATGGTATAAGTTTTTCTATTCTAAGTTTGCCTCGCTGATCCAATCAGAAAGGAGCTAGTGAATGGGTGGCAGCAGAGGTATTTGAAGCTGACATGATTGGTTCAATGCTATGATACCCGAGTTAAGGTGGTCTGGAAGTGGTAGGTTCTGTTTGAGTACCTGTTTGATCTTTCGGATAGTGCTACTAAGTTTTTTGAGGCTAATATGTAGGTGTGTTGCGGCAGCTGAGAAGGTGTATTGGAAGTTGCGTACACACAACTTTTTGTTAGAAATATGTTGTATCGCAGCATTGATAATGCTGGTTTGGATTTTGTGCCATGTGGTCTCTAGGGATTCGCAAATATCTGTTGTCAGTAGTGTATTATGGGAAGTAAGATTGTTTTTAACTTGGTTGGAGAAGTTTTTCCAGAGGGCATTATCCATGGCTTTGTAGTCAAAGACTCTTTTGCGGATTCAGGTTTTTTGTCTTGGCTTGGTAGTAAGGGCATATGGAAAGGACCATTTGGATATGAGGATTTTGTGATCACTCTGAGTACTGGTGTGAGAGTTATCTATGGTGTATTCAGTAAGGTATGATATTATGGGGTGGTATACCCATATGTGGTCGATTTGGCTACTGTATCTTGAGCTGTGCCATGTATGGCTTGGGTTTTGTGAGTGGGATGCCAGATCATACATGTTATTGTACACGAGGAATTGGAGAAGTTTGTATTTAATTGAGCTAGAATGTATTTTGTCGGTAGAAGCATTGAAGTCCCCTAGAACAATAGGGATTATGTTGCGTGATGTGGCCTACTATATCCAATGGATAATACGGTTTTGTGTATTGAGCCTGATGGGAGGGCTGTCGCATGGGAGGTAAGTTGAAATTTGAAGTCATGTTTGAAGAAGATGTCGATAGCAATTGCATAGCCTGGGTATGTAATAATGTTATGGATATGTAGAGTAAGGTCGTTGTTTATCATAAGTGCAGTTCCTGCTTTGGAGCCCTTTGTACAGGACCAAAAGTAAGTATAGTAAGGAGTTTTGTGAGGTTTAGTGGTTTAAGTATTCATTAGACAGTTTAGTTTCTGTAAGGCTAATAATGTTAAAGTTGTTTTCAAAACAGTATTGCTCCCAGACTTGTTTTTTGAGATCTTGGTTAAGACCACGGACGTTGTGTGTACAAATAGAGAGTGTGAGGGGCTAGATTGGTTAGTAGGTTTGATTGAGGTAGTGCCAAAGTTTGTTTGTTGCGCCATGTTGTGTTTCTCATTAGCTAGTTTAGCTTGTGTCCATTGGTGTTGTATTTTCCAATGGCTGGAAGATGTGATTTTCAGTTGTATCATCATTGACATTGTTTGGGTCCTTGAGTTCTTCTGATATCTGTGAGGTACTTGCAAATAACTGTACGGTACTAGATGAAGCAAGCCTGATTTGTGTGTGTGTTTTGAATATGCTCCACTTAGGGGTAGGTAGGGGGGCAAGTCTAGTAAAAAGTCTGGAATAGAGTTAATTTTAAAGTGCAACCGGAGGGTGTTCATAGTGGGGCTATATTTTGTTATGATGTGATTGGGGGTGATAATTCAATATTTAGATCAGAGAGGATAGTTTGCAAATTGGATAAGTTATCAGGAAGCTGAGGTAGGTGTTTGGGGTGGTTGCTAGTGGCTTCTCAAGGGAGTTGGTAGGAATTTGGATCCACTCCTCTGGGAGTTTAGTAAAGTAGTAATGTTTTCGTAGTTCTTTAACGGCTTCTACGAAGTCTTTTGGTGTTTCGATCGGAATTGGAATATTGAATTCTTTCATAATTTGGCCTATTTTGGGCAGCATGGGCTTATAAGTAGGATTGGTCTGCATGATATATTCAGGCAAAGGGAGCCTGAATTTATAATAAGGTGTTATTTGTTTTAGAAATTTTTTAGCTTCCTGATCACTAGTGATTGGGAATAAAAACTGGGTAACTGTTTTGATTTTGTTTGTATCAGAGGGGAGTGGAAGTTTTGTACTGAAATAGTCATTGGGCAAGAGCTTGAATATGTAGTATTCTCTGAGTGTAGCAACCACTTCTGAGAGTGGGACGTCTGAAATAGCGGGGTTAAATGGGAAGAAGCTTCTGACTCTGGGGTTGAGTTCCTGGTAGATGAAGGGGAGAGGCTTTCTTTTAGATGGCAAGTCAAAGTAAGTATCAGGGATCCGGTCATCTATTTTATAGTAGTCAGCGAGTTTTCTTTTGTATTCAGGTATGTATGGTAAGGCTGGCCTGTGCTTGATTGGGAAGTACTAGTGCAAACTAGAAGTTAGCTCTTTATAGTGTGAAGGAAGAGGAGGAAGTTTTACAAAGTATGCCTCAGGGAGTTCGCTAAATTTGAAAATTTTTCTTAAGGTGTTAACTACTCCTTTGGTATGCGAACGCTGTTTGATAGGGAGTGCAAAGGGGAGAATTGCTTTTATTTCCTTGGTAATTTGGTCTGGATGCTCGGGAAGTGGGAGTAATCTCTCTTCAATTGCTTTTTGAATTTTTTTTTAAGCATTTTGGGATCTTGAGCATCTTTGTCTTTGATTTGCAAAAAGCCTTGTGCATATCGTATTAGCTCGTAGATAGCTTTTATAGTGAGTTTGGCAAAGTTGGTACTAGCGAGGTATTGGCTGATTAGCATTTTTCTGAGCATTGAGTAAATGATGGTGCATGTTTCCCGGTTGGTAAATGTAACTTCATTTTCCTCTTTGCATGTCTCAAGGGCATCGTTATATAAGCTTATGTACTCTTTCTGGTGTGCCGGTTGGGTTCTTTGGTTCCTGGTGAGGTGGTGAAAAATCTTTTGTCCCAGTGGACAAATTTAAGACGGATGGCCTCAGGGAGTTTAGATTGTACAGGGCTTGTTGTCAGTTTGTATTTAGTGAACTTGTAGATTCCTTCTGGTGTTGTTAATGCTTCTGCGATAGTATCAAATAACCAGGCTTCTGAATCGAAGGGTGTGTCATCTGGTGTTTCAAGTTTACTCTGTACTGTGGTTGCCCATTCCATGTGATCTATGATATCTGTATGTAGTATGTTCAGGTGTATCTTAGTAATCTGGCTGTAGAGTAGTCTGCTGCTGCCGGGGGCCTTCTCGAGCATGGTTTTAGATGCTTTGTTAGGAAGAGCAGTTTGTGGTGATACGACTTGTGAGCGTTTTTTGCTAGTATTTGCCATAGTGGCTGGATGTGGCTGAGCGACAGTGGTACTGCTACTGGAAATGATGGGTGAAGTAATTTGCTTAGTGGGTGTTGATGGTCGTGGTACTCCAGTTTGATTGGTAGTTGCAATTGGTAGTAGCTGTGTATCATCTAGGGCTGGAAAGTCTGAAAAAAGCGGTGTCTGTGCAAGGGGTGCTTGCAGGATTGTGCTGTCGGGTGTAGTACCTTTTGGTTGAATTTGCTTGTTTTCTTTGTAGCTTTCTACTGATTCATTGTCAGTTTCTGGGTCAATAGTTGCATTATATAGAATTGCTGGAAGGTCATTGGTGCGTTTAGCTTTTGCATATGGTTTCATAGCATCTATGTATGGTTGTAATAGTGGGCAAGATCACTGCTTTGGGACATTTGGGGTAGTTTTGCAATGATGTTGACAGAACTGTCTTCTTGTGCTATGAGGTCGAATAGGACTGATTGGTCTGTGTTATCTTGTTTGCATAGCCAATGAGATGGAAATTTAACCAAATTTGGAATCTTTCCTTGTTTGGTAATATTGGTATAGAAGATGAATTTGTCTTTGTATTCTGGTAGTGAAGGAACAGAGAAGGGAACAGAGAATGTGAGTTTGGGCCAGTCTTTGATAGTAATTTCTATGAACTCTTTAGCTAGTTCTGTTTCTAGCAAAGTGGGCCTTGCATTGGGGAGTGTTTCTTTCGGCTGTGTTTGTTTGTGGGAAAATGGTAAGAAATTAATGAATGAGGAGGAGCTGCTTGATGACATAGTTTCTGGTGCGGGTTTAGATGCAAGAGGGTGTTTTGGTTTGGGGTTTTTTGTGTTTTTACTTAAAGCTGAGATGACAAAACGTTTTTTGTTATCTAATATTGAATGGTCCTTAGGACTGTTGTTGCCAAATGGTGAAAAAACTGACTTGTTGTCTATTTTTGAGTTAATCGCTTTTATTTGGATGAATTTAGACCTTTTTGTAGAAAAGGCACCTCTTTTAGATCGATATTTGGGTGCCAAACAACTTTACTTAGGGGCCGAGTATCAAGTTACTTAGTAAAATTTTAAGATATTGTCACGGGAAAATTTTTTCTTTTGTTCTAGTTTTGGTAATAGAGATCTACAGGAAGAGTTCGTCAATATAGGACCCGAAATATACATAGATAGGTCAGGTTAATTATAAGGTTACTAAAAAAGGAAAAATCTGCAGAAAAAACTTTAAAAATAAGCAAAAAAATTACTATAAATAGAAAAAATCTGCATAAAAAATCTCAAAAATAAGCAAACTCATACCTGACCTATTTATGTATATTTCGGGGTCCTGTTAATATATTAACTCCAGATATGAATTTTATAATTAGACAGTATATAATTTTCTTTAATAATTTTTCAAAGTTATTAGATTTAGGAACTTATTGAGTTCGTTCTAAAAGGGGACAGAAATGTTATAGAACGAGTTTTAGTATTAATTTCTTGAATATATTTTCTAGTATTATTTTAATTATATTTTATTGGATTATTTTTATTATCTTATTTCATTATATTATTTTATATTATTAACTATAAATAGCGTAGTTAGAAGTACAAGTAACATGGTTAACCATTTCTACTATTTCTACTATTTTTACCATTTCTACCATTTTTACCATTTTTACCATTTCTACTATTTCTGCCATTCTTATCATTTTAACTAATAGCTATAAAAAGATATATAAACCCTAGCTTTTATCCCTCCTTAACTTTAGGATTTGTTCTCTGCAATTCTTTAGTTATAGGAATTCTTTAGGCACAGAAACCTTTAGATGTAGCAAAGTCTTGTATGTACTTAAATAAAATATATTTTTGCCTAACTAAATACACTTTTGTTCTTTGAGTAAATATCTAATGAACCACTTTAGTGAAGTAATATTCCACTTTCACACTGCTTTATATCCTCTTTGACCCTTAAAGGATTCCTGTTGCTATATGCTATGTTGCTAGTGGTATATTAAAAAGGCTATACCACTTGTAATACTAGTATAGTAGGCTGCATTTAGGTGCTATGAAAAGTAACCAAATAAAGTCTGGCTTAAAATTAGTAATAGTTAATATATATAATTTCTGAATATATAAAATCTATACAAATTAAGCAATGGCAAAACCTGCCAAAGAGCAAAAAAAAATTAAAATAACCTACCAAATTAATATAATTGAAATAATCTACTAAAATTAATATGATTAAAATAATCTACCAAAATTAATATAACCTATAAAATTAATATAAATGAAATTACCTACCAAATTTATATAATTGAGATTATCTTTTTTTTGTTGTTAAGGTGAGGTTTTGCCTTTATCTTTATTAATAAAATGTGTGAGATTCCTCGCAGGGTTTCTCGAATTACAAATTATTATACAAGAATTAAGACTCAGACTAAGATAAACTAATTCTATCTAAATTATCTGCAACCTAAACCTACTAGAGTGGTTAAAACTCACCTAGATTTGGATGTGGAGAATAGAGTTAGTAGGACAACTATATTTGATCCAATTGTATGACCAAATGTCTATTTTTCTAAGTGCTAGCCCAAGAGGTGGGCAAGTATTTGTATTGTTTTCATGTAATTGGTCTGGTAGACCACATATACAATTATAGATATATAGAGCTTTGTTGTGTGAGAATGTGCGTGTGGATTTAGTAGATATAGAGTAAGAAGGTTGTTGTGATAGGTTTTGTGAAAATTTCTAGTTTGCAAGTTTTATGCAGTATGGTTTCCATAGCTGTTCATGAATTTTTTGTGAGATAAGCAAGAGGAGTTTAACAATAGTATTAGATGCATTTTTGTAAGAGGTATATTGAGATACAATATTGATAAGTGATATAGGGATAAATCCCTGAATTGTAGTATAGAAAGTTGTAGTATTAAAGGGTATAGATTGTGTAGGGGAAAAACAGTAGTGTGATATGAGATTGTTACGTAGTTGCTGTAGTTCATTGGATGTTATGTCTGATAAGTCTGTAAAGGAAAAGTTTTTGATTGCATTTTGAATAATAGTTGATATATTGGTTGAATCTGGACAAAGTAGCCAGTGGAGTTGGTGATCTGTTTGATTGCATATAATACAAGTAGGATGTATTTGAAGAGATGAATTTGTAGAAAGAAAATAAGAAAGGGTAGGAAGCATATGTAGCATACATTTAATTCAGAATGATTTTTGAGAACAAAGTTGAAAATTAGTATAGTTATATGTGCGCTTGTGGTTGTGATTGAGGTATAGCCAGGTTGCATTCCAATCAATTTGTTGGGAAAGAGGAATAATTTGTTGAATTCTGTGTTGAGAGAACCACATAGCAATAGTATGTGCATTACAGATATTTTTTATAGCATGACATGTTAGTTGCTCAATATTATGTTTTTTGTAAATAAAAGTAAAAGATGGGTTATAAATATTATGGGGCTGAAATTCTAGAATAGGTGAGGAGAAGAGGCTTTTTGCAAGTTCATCAGCTTTATTGTTGTATTTATTATTGCTATGTGCTTGCACTTTGTGTAGTGTAATATTGAGAGAATATGATTTGATGAGATTAATAAGGGTATGCCAAATAGGCCAGTAATTGTATGAATAGAGTTTGTTGTATGAGTATGGGAAATAAGCGTATTGTACTTTGAAATAATGGATTGAGAATCAGTATATATGTCTATATTACTATTTCGAGGACAAGTACAAATTGCAGATAGTATAGCAATTAGTTCAGCTTTGTATGAAGATGGCCAGTTTTGAATTTGTGCGGAAAAAGATTGAGAGATATTGTATTAAAAACATGAATCCATGCAATTCCCATAGAGCATCTTGGGTTGGAGATATTAATAACTGAACTATCAGTGTAAAAACAAAAATTTGAAAGTATAGAATTAGATTGTGCTATAGATTGGAGTTTTGTAGTAGCTAAAGAAGTTAGAAAAATATCTAAAATGGGGTTGTTGTGTATTATAATTTGGGGAAGGGGAGGAGTATTAATAAAATAGCGAGATGCAATAAATATAGCAGATCAAGATGATTAGCATTAAGTTGAAGTTTGTTTGTAAGTTGAGTATAGGTTTTTCTATCTAAGAATTTAGTAGATATAGTAGCTGATATATCTAAAGTACAGGCATTCTGAATTCTATTTGAATTAAGAGAACATCCTGAGCAGGGAGTGCAATGTATATTAGGAGTAGGATATAGGGATGTAATGCTATAATCAGTTTGTATATTTCAATGTGTTATAGAAATGGGTATTCGTAGTATAGTTAAATCGTCGAGCTTTCCCTATTATAATTTCTTGCTCAAGTTAGGAAATAAGCCAAGGTTTGGATTTAGGATTAAAGTGACCAGTTTGAAATGAAAGTGAATTAAGATTAGAGAGATGTAAAGAGGAGCTAATACAGCGGGTAGTAGTGTTGAATAGAATTTTGTTTTCAAGTGTGAGAAACCAATTAGGTGTTTTTCCTGGTATAAGATTAAGAATTCTAGGAAAAATATGTGACCAAGGTAGAAGAGTTGTATTATCATAAGAAGTAAGTTGCTCTAGAAATAAAATATGCTTTGAGCGTAGTTGACGTTTAAAAGTTATATATTGAGGGTGATTGTAAAGAATTGATTCAAGTGAAGTATAGGGGAGGTTGATAGTAAATGGACGTAGAATTTCAGCATGTGCAGATATAGAAGATTCTAAGTGATTAAGAAGCTGAATTATCTTAAAAGTAGTAGTTTATTTGTTGGTACTATCAATAATAGGATTAGAGTGTTGTAGTATATTGGTAGTAGACCATAGATTGTTTTGTAATTGTTGTAATCGGATATGTGTACTATTACCAAGTAAATAAGGGTTGTTAAGTCGAAGTAAAAAGGTAGAAAGATGATGTTGTAATTGTATATCCCAAATGTTTTTTATTCCATATATATTGTGATTAAGCATAGTGCTGTTTGGTGTATTTTTGGCAAGCCTTGCTTTATGTTTAGCGTAATTGAGATTATTTACAAATTTATATGATTAAAAGTATTTAACAAATTTATACAATTGAAATTATCTACCAAGAGTGCTTCAATCTATAGGTCAAAATATGTCAAAAATATGTCAAAAGATAAATTTTAATAATAGAAAATAATTTTAAGTGATTAAATATGATTATTATTAAGATAAGGCCAGACCAAGTTGATATGTGCATCTATGTGCCCCCAAACCAGTTTGAAAACTGGTTCCTAGCCAATCAGCATCAGATATGTAAATGCTACACGAATGATCAGTGTGTAATATAATGTTAAAATTAAAAAAACATTCATTTATTTAAAAAATTGGCTTTATCTTGAAATTTCGCATATGAAACTATTTTTTGTATTATAACAAAAAATATTTATTGCAAAATTTTGGTATAAATTTTTTTTCAAAACCTTCTTTAACTCTAACACTCTCTTGACCCTAACCCTAACCTTAACAGTTAACCTTTAGTTTTGTTATTAATAATGTTAATCAAAAAATAACAACAATAACAATTATTTCCATTTTGGGTGGGTACATAGATGCATTCCAAGTTGATTATGTGCTTTATATTACTTGCTTTCCCCTTCAGGAGGAGAGAGAGAGTATTTCATATAGTAAACTTTTAAAAAATTTTTTTCAAAAAATTTTTTCTAAATTGTTTTATGACTATATAAAAATTTTTTGAAATATTCTATAGCCCTATGTATATTTATCAAAAATTTTTTACTATGAGAAAAAGGGGAGCTCTAAAAAGAAGAAATAATATAAAAACATAATCAACTTAGTCTGGTCTAAATAAGATATAGAGCATATATTTTTTATATCAAAGAAATAATTTTAAATAGTAAAAAAAGCTTAGTGAACTTATCATTTCAATTAAAAAATATTTTGTTCCAAACCATCTTCTTTGCTACACTGGTTTATCAAATCTTACAATTATTATTAAAATAAATAGAATATTTCTCAAGCAAGTTTATACTTTTTGTTATAGATATTCATTAATACATTAACATACTTTATTACTATTTTGAATTTTTTACATTAAAAATTTTCAATTAAATATCAAAATGCTAAACAGTAATTATTTTTGGGGATCAATTTTTATACTACATGTAATATTCATACCCTTGCAGATTTAACTTTTTTAAACTTTGAGTAAAAATATCTTAGTAACTCCAAATTAACTTTAGTAAACTTTTTTTCTTTAAATTCTATAGATTCATAGAATTTAAATAAAACAATTTTATTGAATTTGGCCTAGTAGTTGTTAGATATCTTTTGCTCAAAGTTTGAAAAACCAAAACATCTATCAAAAATGTCTATTAAAACAAACTATACAAAATTTTACTTTAAACTTTGAGCAAATATATCTCTGCAACTATAAGCCAAATTCAATGAACTTTTTATTTTGAATCTATGTATTTATAGAATTAAAATAAAAAAAGCTCATAGAATTTAACTTAATAATTACAGAGTTACCTTCACTCAAACGTTACAAAAATCCAAAATGTCTATCAAAACAGAAGCTGCACCAAAATTTTTTCAAACTTTAAGTGAAGATATCTTAGCAACCAGCAAGCCAAATTCAATAAATTTTTTTATTTGAATTCTATGAATTCATAGAATTCAAATAAAAAAAAAAACTTTTATTGAATTTGGTTTGCTGGTTGCTAAGATATCTTCACTTAAAGTTTGAAAAAATTTTGGCGCAACTTCTGTTTTGATAGACGTTTTGGATTTTTTTAAAATTTGAGTGAAGATAACTCTGTAACTATTAAGTTAAATTCTATGAATTTTTTTATTTTAATTCTATAGATTCATAGAATTCAAACAAAAAAAGGTCGTTGAATTTTGGCTTAGTAGTTGCAGAGATGCTCAAAGTTTAAAGTAAATTTTGTATAGTTGTTTTGATAGACGTTTTAATAGACGTTTTGATTTTTTTTCAAACTTTGAGCAAAGATATCTCAGCAACTATTAGGCCAAATTCAATAAATTTTTTTTTATTATTTGAATTCTATGAACCTATAGAATTTTTAAAAAAAGTTTACTCAATTTGATTTGGTAGTTACTAAGATATCTTCACTAAAAGTTTTAAAAACAGTTAAATGAATATTAAATGTGAGGGTATAAAAATTGATCCCCTTATTTTTTTTAGCTACATATTATATTATTATGTTGACAAATTATATAATAAACTTAATATATAAAAATCGTAGATAAAATAGTAGCCGAATATTTGAAAATTTTCGAAGATATTTAATAAACTACATAGAGACTCAAGCACTGATTGGATTCTTTATTTTGATTCATCGTAACAATTGAGCATCATTACAATCATTAGCCAATCATAGTGATAACTAGACTTGGCAGATTTCAAAATATCTCTATTTGTATTATTGGCTTTAATCCAAAATTTATATGAATAACTAAAATCACGTATATGAATAGCTAAAATCACGTCATAACTGTTGTGCACTATTTCGATCTCTAGGAAAGCGCATCTAGATTGATGCTTGAGAGCACCCTAGTTCTTTTAATTTCCAAATTTGTACTAATTAATACTAAAGTTGTAATTACAAACCAGATTATATCTAAGTCGAAAAAAAATTACTACTTTAATAATGTATAAAAAAAGAAGGTTAATTCTAATAAATTAAAAAAATCGCACAAATTCTATAGTTTTTGATCACATTGGTCAAAAGAAAGTTTATTTGTTTTTTAGTCAAGGAAAACGGGGTCAGGTGCATCAACGATGTTGTTTTGTCACTTACCGTATTTGCGGGTATACGGCGATCTTATAGATCCTACTTGGGTACATCTATGTGCCCACCGTCCGATTTGGAAACCACGCCTTTTATCCAATCAGTGTCCATCATGTCGAATTTACACGAAAATTTTGCTTATGAAACTTGCTTTTTCGTTCTAACAAAAAAATTCCTTGCAAGTTTTAGTATATTTTTTTTTCTAAGCACCTTAACACTAACCCTAACGCTAATTAATGGTATTTTTTTAATCATATAAAGCAATGACGATCATTTTCATTTTGGGCGGTGGATAGATGTATCCAGACCCGTTTAACGTTAATATTTTATTGCAAATATAATTAACCATTTATAGCGAACAATACTTTAAAAGTATCAACGATTAATTATAGTATTTCTAAAAATGGAATCAATTGCGTTGCGCCATCTAAAATAGAAAGAGTTTTACACAACATTCCAAAATTATGTATCAGATGAGGTTTGTGAACCTAGTTCCCCAGGGACACGGAGTTTATATAATTTGCTCCGTTGAGGTGATCGGTTTCACAAAATTGTATTAATAACGACAATAATTAGTTTATCCAAACAAAATAATTTCCATGTCTCTGTTCGTCACTAGACTTTTTTTAAAGGATCCCATTCAATATGTCAGATCAATAACTGTGATAGCTGACCAATCAATTCAAAAATGTTTAATCAGATAATGGTTTATTTATGTTGTTGCTTTAAATAGCAATTTTTTTCTATCAATTTTATTCTATTTTTCCTGCACCTTCTTATTAAAACGCATTGTAGCCTTCGGTCTAGATTAAATTAAACAAATTATTCACACGTATTTGATCTAAACCATACGCCTACTTACTCAGCAATTAAGTTCTTCAAGGTTAATTAACTCACTAGACACAGTATAAATCTTTTTCTAATGGAGAAACAATAAACGTTCTCATCTATTTAATGTGATTGGGTCAGATTTTTTCTAAAAATAATGTTATTTTTAAGTTGCAGACTCTTATCATTATCGATATTTCACAGAATTCATTGGGTTAATCTTATGTCTTTTTTTGTTGATTGATTTTGACGTATATTATGACTAATATTTCAGAGATTAGTAAAAGCTAACATATTACTGTATTACGAATAAAAAGATGATTAAAATTGGAATTTTTTAAAAGCGAACGTTATGTTCTTAAAAGTACTTTAAAGTGTGTGAATAAGTTCCCCGATCAAGCAAAAGGTTCTTCAGGATTGTTATTAGTAAAAGTTACTCTACACTAATTTCACTTATTTAATAAACTCAGACCTTGAAAAGAAATATAAATTAATACAAAAGGATGAGATTCATACCTTAGCTATTCTCTAAATTCTCATGTATTCTTTCAATATTTATTTTTTGAATTGTTATTGCCAGATTTCCAATACAAGCTTAATATTTACAGTACATATGTCCTTATCGTTATCAGTTGATACCATTTGTAGATCATATACTTCGTAATTTCGTTACTCCGCACCACTTGAAAAAAAAAACAAATGTACGAACTCAGTGTTAAAAATTCCGCACAAAAAATATGCTGTGCAAAAAAAATTTTTTATACAGGAAGCTATTTTATTTTTTTGTCATATTGCACAGTAATTTTTAATTTTTGTGCAGAAAACAATAGAAGCACAACCAATTTTTAAAATTGCTTTAATAAAAAAAACATATATAACTAACAAATGTTTGCAGAATATCGACATTATGTGCGAAAAATTTTTTCCTGAAAAACGAGAGGCTTTCATCAATCCATATTGTTTTTTTCAAAACAACATTTATAACATCCATTCATAACATACTGTGCATACATTAATATTAAATTCCTTAAATCATCTTATTGATGTAAATGATGTCCAAAAAATCTAAAGACTCTCGTAATAACGTGCCGAAAAATAAAGTCCGGAAGCACAATTTAGAATACTTTGATAATTCTAATTTTGAAACAAAGGATATAAATGAAGTAACCTCTCTGCTACTAGACACGTACAAAACTTATAATGGAAGACGATTTTTGAATGATGATAATTTAAATTGTTTACTTCCATCAGATAAAATAGAACTTGAAAGGTCGACACTGTCGCATTTATTATTGAGACATCGATGGAAAGGAAATTTTTGTTCGCCAATTAAAGAAAAGTTGAATACGAGAGGTACTACTATACTTGATGTTGGGTAATTACATCGTAATCAATTTCTTATTTTTATGTTGCAGCTTTATGTTATAAAAGCATTGATATAAAAGTAATTTTGCCTATCACAAGGTGTGGCCCGGGTCTTTGGACGATAGATATGGGATTAAAATACCCATCTTCTTCAATTATAGCAATTGATATTGATTCTTCTAATTTTCCGCCAAGTGATCAACATCCACAAAATGTTTGTTTTCTTACATGCAATGCAATTGATGGCATTCCATTTCCTCAAAACACTTTTGATTTTGTTAATATAAGCATGATGTGGAGCGTATTTTCTGAAGCTCAATGGATTCTAGTAATCAAAGAGCTTGTTAGAGTTTTAAAGCATGATGGTTGGATTGAATTTACTGAACCGGATCCGATGGTTAAAAATCGTGGAAAGAAATTAACATGGCTTATGGAACATTGTAAGTAATTACGTAGTAAATTATTATAATTTTATTAAAGAAATTGACTTTAAACTTTTTTTTTAGTTTCGAAAGCTTGTCAAGAAATACGGGATGTTAATGTTCATATTCATGAAAAAATACCAAATTATATTAAGGAAATGGATGAACTCAAAGATTTGACCTGTATGTCTGTAGATTATCCACTAGGAGAATGGTACGGGTGCTTTGGTGATTATGTAAGTAAATGGGTTATAACCTGATTAGAATATTAAAATTCTTTATGGTATTTTATATTGATATTTTTCATGTAGGCGATAAAAAATTTTAAGCGAGTTTTTCAAGGTCTGGTTTTTCTTCCAAAATATATGGAGATGTCTAATGAGGAATTTAATGGTTTATTAAATGGCTGTTTTGAAGAAGCAAATAAAAATAAATCGTTTTTTACTATTTACAAATGTTTTGCTAAAAAAGCTTCTGGAGAAGTTTCAATTATTTAGCATTAAAATTTATTATTCAATTGGTAACATATGATTACTTAATCGCAAATATATTTTGTGATATGATTTTGTGGAATTTAAAATCTATTAGATTATCTTAAGCTTTAAATATACGCAAAGATTTTTAAATTATTATTTACTATATAAAAATATTTTCTAAATTAAATTATAAATTATTAAAGTTAAAATAATAATTATTATTTTTATTCTTTATTTTGTAAAAAAAAAAAAAACTATTTGTATACTTCATGAATATATATGTTGACAATATTAAAAATCCTCAACTATATTGTTAGGTGAAACCTTGGGGCGAAATGGCAAAACTCTAGTTTCGACTTTCGCCAAAAATTTTAAAAAGATGAAAAGGTGAAACTTGCAAAACATGGTAAAACAGGTGAAATATGGTAAAATTAGTGAAGCATGGTGAAACTAGTGAAACATGGCAAAACAGGTAAAATATAGTGTTATGAGCTAGCTTCAGCCCAATAGCTAGGTCGATGAACAGGTACCTTCAGCCTGCACCTCTGTGTGTTGGGCTGATCAATTAAAGAAGTGTTGGAATCGATTCTCTTATAAAGCATATTTCTAGTCAAAAAATTAACTAAAAATCAACAATGTAGATATGCCTCAACTAAGTAAATCAAATCTATATCAGGTTCATTCGTTGGCTAATTTAGATGATAAATTGGCAAACAATAAATATAAGAAATGGAAATGTTCTGATATATTCTTTGCATTGACAATTAATCAATATAAAAAAAATCAATTTTTATGATACGTAAGAGAGTGCCCTAGCCTGGCAAAAAAAAGCTCCGGTCACGTGATAACCGGAAAAAATCTTTGTTTATTTAGATTAGGGTTAATGCTTATATAGGGTTTGTGATTATTATGTATACAATATCGGGCAAAAATTGTAGAATAACGGTAATTTGGCAAATGATCACGTGTCGCTCTGCGGCACGTGTAGCCAATCATTTGCCAAATTACTGTATTCGACAATTTGCCCAATATTGGTGTTATCCGGCAATTTATGATCATGATTGGTAGGGAGTTACTCGCTGAGTTTTAATTTAAATAACCATGTTTACGTCATAACACATGAAAAAATAACAGTAAGAAATTTTTTCATGATCATATGGGGTCTTTGCCTTGAAAATGACCTTACGGGGCTATGTAGATCTTATGAATAAATATTTAAATTTCTAGCCATTCAATAATCCAACTCAAATAATTTTTTTTTTATTTTGTAGAACTCACTAAACTCTACAAAATAAAAAAAAAGTTTATTTGAATTGAATTGCTGGATAGCTAGAAATTTTAATTTTTATTCATAAGATCTACATAGCCCCGTAAGGTCATTTTCAAGGCAAAGACCCCATATGAGTTTGTCGGATAAATATAGCAAAATTGTTCAAGGGATAATTTTGTTAGTGCATAGTAGGTTGTTTCTTATGAGAAATAAGTGATTTTCTTCTAATTTTCTTTAAATTGGAATTCGTATTGGCTAGGGTTTAGGCAGTGTTTAGGCGCTTTACTTATTTGTGCGAGTGGTACAAACCTAAAAAGGAAATTCAACGTAAAAATAAACTAAGTTCGTGAAATTAAAAATTTAGGGTTAGGGTAGGGTTAGGGTCTTAACATTAGAAGCTATAGGGTTAGAGTGATGCCTATTATATCTGATATGTAAAATTTCATTCCCGTCATTTTTAATTAGTCCCATGTTTGAAATATTGATAAGTGGGACACAGGAACCACAAAACCAGATAACCTAATCGAAAGAAGCACTTTAATTTGACGAGTGGATGTTATGAAGTTCAGCTCAACATTTCGGGAGGTTTACGATAAATACGTAAGCAATTAATTGGACGGATGATTTTATTATAATAGTATAAAGCTTTTAAGAAACTTGCCAGACATACTGCCTCTGAGTGGAGACCTTTTACGTATAATGAATGTGTTTTATGAATAATTATACATGATTTATCATATGATTTATAAATGTTTTTTCCATCCTATTTTATAGGTAACAAATATAATTGATACAATACAAAAATAAATATATATAAAATTAGCTAGTTTAAATTAGTTTATAATATATATATGATATAATTTTTATTATTGATATATCGGCACTTACCGGCTTGTATTTTATAGCTATTGTATGGGTTGTAGTGAATAACCCAGTTACACACAGGTTCATATTCCATGCTGAAGGCACGGGATTTAAATATGTCAACATACAGTACCCATATAATAACTATCTTATTGCATGGTGTCTGACATAACAATTCCGTTCCAATAAGTAAATAAAAAAAGCACGGGTTGTCACATAAGACCCGTGCAATAAATTAATTTTTGGTTGCATTTGGATCGCACAAGTCATAATTTACTTTGAACGCTTCGACTATTAAACTGATATGCTATAAAAAGGGATGAAATGACAATTTTTTCAAAAGAAATTTTTTTACATAAATCAATTTAGAATAAGATTAGAATCATTTTTTACTTAAGACACAAAAGCAGTTGTATCAATAAAATTTTGTAGTATAGCTCTTCAAATTTTGCGCTTTCTTGCTAGTATGGTATATTAAAGATTAAAATTGATTTTCTGCTAGCCCATATGATTTGTAAACCATGATTTTTTTTTAATTTGCATGAACCAAGTTTATTAAAAGTTATATAATTGTCTGGAGCATAGCGGAGAACTAGTGTTCCAAATTGTTAGTTGAAAAACCAACTAGTTGCCAACTATCCAACTTATCGATTTGAAAAATTTTTAAACAACTAAACAACTAATCATTCAATTAATATAATTCCGAGATATTTCACTTAGTTAGGCTAATTTAAGATGAATAATCGATTAGTTGGCAAATAGTTAATTAGCAAAATTTTTACCAACTAGGAACTATGGAGGACACTTAATTACTAGGTAAAGTGATACAAAAGTTACTTTTTTGATGCTTCAAAAGTATTGTTCCTGAAGCATTTGTAATAAAAATATCAAAAATGTAACTTTGAAGTTCTGTTGTCTCTTTGCATATTTGTGTAATGCAACAAATCTATATATATTTTATAGTTGTTATTAGTGATTTATTTTGGTTAGCTGCTAAGCCAGACAACAAAAATATTGGCTAAGCGGCTAGCTAATAGCTAATAGTATACTTTTGAAATTAATATTACACTTATTACAATAATAATTTATTCTATATAGCAATTAATAATTAAACTATCCAAAATACACAGGTTCTTCAATTTGTTAGTTTCCTCTCTTACAATATTTACATTTATTTTATTAGTATTAACTTATTTTTACTTTTTAAAAAACATAGAGCAAGCAAGAAAAATTTAAAAATCTTTACTATATATTTAGATTTAATTTAAATTTGGAATCTATATACAGTCAAACCTCGCAATAGTCACATTCGCATTAGTCATAATCTCGCTATAGTCACCTTAATTTTCCTATTTAATTATATATACTATATATAAATTTTAGCTCGATTTAGTTACAATCTCGCAATAGGCACATTGAAAGTCCGATTTTGGCACGTGACTATTGCGGGGTTTGACTGTATACTAATGGGTAGATAATAAACTATTTAATTAATGGGTATCCGTTTGCTGTACTAAATTTAGTACAATGTACTAAATTTAGTACAGTATTAAAAGTTAAATTTTGAAAAATTGGTATTAATAACTTTAATTAAATTTATCCAACATATAATTCTATATTTATGTTTTATTTTGGTATATTTAAAAATCAACTTACTTAACAAAAGTTATATTAAATTATTTAAAAGAAAACTTGCTACTAAAATTGCTATCAAAAAACACTAAATTATAAATAACAAAAATTTATTTAATTAAATTTTGTTAAATTTTTAATAAAGTTGTAGGGCTAATTTTTCTGATTCTAATAGTGGTAAAAGCATTAAAATTGGTTTGTATATAAAAAGTTATAAGCTTTACTAATTTTTTACTATGTTTTTACTATGTTTTACTACATAAAATATATAAAAAGTCTAACTATTTTTAGATGTGTATCACTGTTAAACAGGTTTATTTAGCTATTTAAAAAAAATATTATCTATTTTTTTTAATCAGACCAAAATCAAGATTGGATCCAAAACAATCTAAAAATTTTTTTTTTTTTAATTTTATTACAAGTTTTTGTATGCTATGATTTTTTTAATACTGTACTAAATTTAGTACAGCAAAATTTAGAACAATACAACAAGTTTAAGAATAAGCTATACAAAATTTTTATTAATAAATATTGCTGAAATTGTACAAAAAGATAGTTCTAATATTCAAATATATTTTGGCAAAATTTGATTAAATTTGGTTAAATAATTAATTCAAAATTAATTTTTTTGTGTGTACTAAATTTAGTACAATAGCCAAACGGATGCCCATTAATATTTAAATAAAAAAAAAGTCAAATTTAATTTTAGCAATTTTTACTTTCAAAGAAAATGAAAAGTATTATAGTATTCTGATATGATTGACTAGTATAATAATTAATATTCCTTAATTTATAGAAATTTGTAGACAAATTTGCTTGTATAATTACTATAAAAATATTTCCGATCTATTTTTTTAAAAGATATTATATTCATAACACTGTATTATAATTGCTCCTAGTTACAAAACATATTTATATAATTGTTCTTGTTTCTGAAAGATAAGGGATGTTTGCTTTTTAATATATGATTACATTAAAATTATAAAGGAATATTGATAATTGTAACTTTTTAGTATACTAATTTACTTTTTTTTTTCTAACCCAAAAACCTTATTTGACTACTCTTTGGCTTCTTATTTTTTATTGGTTTTTTCATTTTGTCAATTTCTTGTAACTTTAATAAGTTTACTAAATAAAGACTTATAGTATTAAATTTAAAAACTTCTATTGAATTATCTACAGGGAGCTACTAATGCATTGTGGACATTTTTAAACATTTATACCAAGCTAAATAAATAAAATATCAAGCTAAAAATTATATAAAAAGTTTATTAAATCTAAGGCTTTTAAATAAAAAAAATTATAAAATTCTATGCAGTAGTTTTAAAATAATTAAGATAATACAAAATTGTGTAATTTTATACTAGTACGAAGCTAAAAAATTATTAAAATTATATTTTATAGTAAAAATTAATTTTTTATTAAATAAACTATATTTTTAATTTTATAAAGTTATTTAATATAACAAATTATATATAATTCGAAATTTTTATAATTTTTTAAAAAATTTTAAATTTTTTATGATTTTTAAAGTAAAAGTTAAAATATTAATTTAAATTAATTAATTTCTAAAATTAATAATTTTTATTGCTATATATGAAAATTTTATAAATATTTTTTAAAAATTTTAAAAATATTAAAAAAATATATAATTTATTATATTAAATAATATTATTTACTATATTTAGTAATTCTATTTATTATATAAGTTATATTAAAATTACTAATTTTGTACTGGTATAACATTACACAAATTTGTATTACCTTAATTATTTTATTTTTATTTTTTTTTTTTTATACAACGAGGTCTATCCTCTAATTCTTTATTAATTCGTCTTAAGAAATTATACAAATATACATCAAAAGGGAATTGTAGGGAAGTAGGGGTAAGAGCTGATTTACTCTCGACCTAAGCTGTGCTAGGGTCGGTAGACCTCAGTCTTCGAAGCTATATAGGTAAGAACGCCCGAGGGCGATGTATTTGTCTAAACGTGATTGGAAGGGTGTTCTAAGTCTATTAGATTTTTTATATTGGTAACTTCTATTAGGGTTAGGTAAAGGGGTGGGTGCTGGAATAACTGGATCGTGACAAATTTGTCTAGAGGGAAGCCAAATTTCGTGATAGATCATTTTAATTATTAAATGGTGTAGAGCTGGTGCATATTTGAGTTTGTCAGAGGGTCTTGCGAAGGGCGCTAATGTGACCGCAGTGATAAAGCCTAGTGGTAGTTGATTGTTGATATGAAGATAAATAAAGGACGATGTGAAGTCCACCGGTTGAACTAGATCCAGTTTCAATTCTGTTGCTAAGGCTTGAATAGTATCCTTGAGGAGGGAGATAAGAGAGGAATTGTTGGAAATACAGGAGATAAGATGCGCGATAGTTTCTTCTGAAGAAAGGCAACGGGGACAGCGGTAGTCTTGATATTTAGAGGGGCTACGTTCGTGAAGAGTCTTGAAGGTGGGGAGTTCATTGGTTAGTAATTTTACTTTGAAATTCTTTAATTGTGAGAGTGTTGGATTAGTAGATAGAGAGAGAGGTCGTTCTTCGAAAGAAAGGTAATCTAGAGTGAGGCGAATTTGTATGTCTGGGTATCGGTTAATCCAGTAACTTATTCAATTTTGGTTGGTCCAAAGAGCGTGATTATTTATTTCTATGATATCTTTTAAAATTGTTTTAAGAGTATGTGGACATAGTGTATTGAGAAGGTTACCTTAATTATTTTAAAAACTACTGCATAGAATTTTATATTTTTTTTTATTTAAAAGCCTTAGATTTAATAAATATTTTATATAATTTTTAGCTTAATATTGTATTTATTTAGCTTGGTATAAATTTTTAAAAAGTGTCCACAATGCATTGGTAGCCCCCTGTAATTTGCAAGTACAAGATAATGGTACCTATAAAGGACAACCTTTGGTTAAAATATCTGGTCCATTGTCTTATATTAACAAACAAATAGTATTTTCTATTGACAATATCTTTTCTAATTGGCTTATTGCAGGGTATTATGTTGCTTAATATGGCTATCAAAAAGGGTTGTTCTAATTAAAATATATAATAAAACTGATAAAAATAGATATTTAATTAACTTGTATTACAATTATGAGTTTGGCGGTATTTGTTAACCAAAAAAACTGTAGATTTACAAACCCAGTACAATAAAAGCTCAAAAAAACTTAATTGCAATTAGCAATTTAATTTGGTATTATTAATAGGTTTTATTCATATTATTAGCCTATATAATTAATATGTTAAGCACCAACTTTCACCAAATACTAAGATTTTTGGTCCTATTAATTATCACTACTCTAATAAATATCATAAGAATATTTGCTATTTAGTAGTTAATAGTCATTGTGATTTATTAACAATATACACTAGTCGAATTAAACCATATTGGGAACTTTAAGATAAGATAAAAATCAGATACATATCAGGTTTCAATATGTATCCAGTTTTTTATTTTTAAATCAGTTACATATCGGATAACTGATATCACTATAATTGTATTCTGAATATAATCTGTAAATCTTAAATTTATTAAATATCAATTGGAAGCAATTCAATTTATCCTATATAAATACTGGTAAATCTGATATAGAAATGAAATTTAACTGTTAAAAGCTATATCGGAAACTAAATAACCAGATATAAATCAGAATACCCGATATGACTATGAATTTAAGTTGAATGTAAACTGCTAAACCAAAGTTATATAAATAAAAAATCAGATGATCTGACAAACCAAGCCAGTAATATACCAGGTTTGATATCGTTATCTAATATGATTTTGAAGTAGGATAAAAATCGGTTACATATCAGGTTTCAATATGTATCTGGTTTTTTATTTTTAAATTAGTTATATATTGGATAGCTGATATTACTATTTTTGTATTCCGAATATAATTTGTAAAATTTTATTAGATATCAATCGGAGACAGTTTAACTTATTCTATATTAATACCGGTAAACCCGATATGGAAATAAAATTTAACATATTGAAAACTATATATCCAGATATAAATCAGAGACATATCAGATATCCGACATGACTATGAATTTAAGTTGAATATAAACTCTAAACAAAATGGGTTTAAATTAATAAAAAATCAGATGATCTGATAAATCAAGCTGGTAATATACCAGTTTTGGTATCATTATTTTGCATTTTAATTAGGGTACTGACATTTATTAGCTAATATCCATTTACTATAGGGGCTTACCCCCACTCCCAGGTAAGATCTATAAATAGAATTTTAGCCAATCAAATTTAACTAAGATAAGATTTTTCTTGACCCCCACCCCCTAAAATATTATCTAATAAATGTCAGCGCCCTTATAGTCACTAAACAGTATCCCTCACAGGCAAACCGATAGCTTAATAGAAAAGTAATAGAGCTAACGAAATTTTATCTTATAGCTCTATCCTATCGATTTACCTATTAAGCTATCTGTTTGTTGAATGCTATATAAATCCAATTGTATTATATAGGTCTGTTTCAGATCAGGTTCATATCAGAATCTTGTGATACCGATTTGAACCTGATTTGTTTAATTTGATCTGTGTATTGTTACTGTAGGTTGCAATACACTTTTTATGCTCTGCAGCATTTATATGATTTTATTAAATATAGTCATGACGAACAGGTTTTGTATTATAAGAGGTTTGATAGTTTAATATCGATATTACATTTGTTAATTTTATAGTATTATTCCAGTATATGGTTTGTACTTGCTAATATTCTGAATATAAGATACTATACAGGACAGTGAGGTACTACGTCAACTAAGTAAATCAAAACTATGTATGTATCATATAAAAATTTGGTATAGAATTTTTTGTATAACAATAGGTCATGATAGTGATATTGTATCAAATTTTAAAATAATCATTAAAACATACTTATCGTCATTATATAATTTATATACAAAATGTCAAAATAGATGTATAGCTCTAACTTTAATATAATTCAAAGTAATATTTTGTGAAAAATAATAATAGGTTTTTATGAGAAAAGTTACGAAGTCATTTTTTATAATTAAATAAAAAAAAAGCAAATCTGACTTAAATTTAAAATTTTATTATTAAAAAAACAAGAATATTTAAATAATTTTAAATAATCGATTTGGAGCCAATGTTTCACAATATTTTAGAAAAAAACGCTTCATAACTTTGTAAATATATTACGTAAAAAAAACGATTGTTATGATCATTAAAATTTTAATTTAAATCTTTTAATAATGAAATATTAAGGGACCTGATATAGTTTTGATTTATATATCTGACGTAGAACCCCAACAGGACAGGCAGATGCTAATAAGAGAGTTGATTACATATTGATCAAATTATTAAATCAGCATCACACATCTGCAGGATTTGTTATTAAATCAGCATTACACATTTGCAGGATTTGCATATAAGTATCAATTTTTCTTGTTTACATGCTTTTTTCCTTTTCTTTTTTTATTTTTTAGTGTTATGTATTATACAGTGTATTAATTATTAATATCTATATTATATTTAGTATCTTAATATTTGCAATCTCATGAAGAGGAACAAGCAACATCATGCCCATATAAAATTATGAACAAAGTAAAATCTAAAAAATTATATCTTCTCTTCAAATTTTATTATTGGGTTTTCATTATTTTGTTGTTTGCTGACATAGCTACCTGCTATGAATTTCATTATATATTGTGTCATCACTTAGTGTATTTTGCTACTTTGTAGATGTCGTTTTACTGGTGTTGTCTTTTTCTGGAGCTGTCGCTAATTGGTACTATACTATAATTGGGTTGCCTATAAGTATTGGGCTTTTTTCTCTATGTTACTTTGTTACTTTACTAACCAGCTTTTATATATTGTGTTATTGGGTTTTAATTATTTTATTGCATATTGGCATAGTTATCTGTTATTTGGTATAGATTTTATCATATATTGGTGATGTATTTTGCTACTTCATAAGTGCTACTATCTCTATTGGTATTATCTATATGTGTCGTTTCACTGGTATCACTTTTTTCTTGAGCCAGTAATTGTGTTGCCTATATAAGTATTGGGTTCTTTTCTTTTTTCCTTTTACTAACTAGTTTTTATCATTTGTTAATATAGTTGCTTGGAGTTTTTGATGTTTTATAGGTATCATTATATTTAGCTATATTATTCTTTATTGGTCATTTTATCAGTATCATTTTTTTTCAAGCTATTGCTAATTGATACTATATTCTGTTTTTATCTATTTACTAACAATTTTTTTTTGCATTATATGTTAATTTTTTGTCTCATTATTTCGTTGTCTGCTATCCAGTATATGAATACTAGTATATTGCATATTTCTACCATGTTGCTACTTTTAATAAAGCTTTTGTTAATTGGTATAACACCATTTCACTAGTACCATCACTGTGCCATCTTTTTGTTTTTTTTACTATACTTTATTGTACATCACATTTAAAATTAGCTAAAGGAAACGATTTAGATAGAACAAATCAATCTTGAATTCTACAAAAAAAAGACATAGGTACTATCAATCTGAAATCTGCTAATGGTACTTACAAAAATACACCAAAACTACACTCTCTACAAGCTTGTTATTGTATATTTAATTAAGGATGAACAAGTGGCAATAAAGCTATTGATGACTGCATTGCGAATTTTTAACTTAGTAACTAAATAATGCTTCGCAAGCTTGGTATTAGATGTGCAATCTTCAAAAGATAGCTTAAGGACATACAAGCAGCAATAGGGCTATTGAGGACTAAATGCTATTAAATTAATTGTGCAGTTTATCTTGGATATTGTAATGAAAATAGCATAGCATAGTTTTGTTAAGGTTAGGGGGCTTCCAGAAATTAGCTGATTTCAAAAGATAGCTTAAGGACATACAAGCAGTGATAGGGCCATTGAGTACTAAATACTATTAAATTAATTGTGCAGTTTGTCTTGGATATTGTAATGAAAATAGTATGGCATAGTTTTGTTAAGGTTAGGGGGCTTCCAGAAATCAGCTGTTTTTTTTTTACTATGAACCTACCTCACCTCTACCCCACCCACCCCCACCTGATACCCCAATCAGCCAATCAAATTTTACAATTATTAAAAAGTTAGATATAATATTTAATAGTAAATAACTTTTGATCTACTAGGTTAATTTTGATGATTTAACTACCAAAATGATTCTCTCAATGAGAAAATTCTAGCAAGCCCAAAATTATTAAAATCTAATTACTGGATCCTAAGATCGGAATGGATTTGTGTTACAATAGAAGTTTTATAATTTATTAAAAAATTATAACCCATTTATAGTAACACAAATTTATTCTAATCTCTGGATCCTGTAATTGGATTTTATGATTTTGAGCTTGCTAGAATCCTCTTATTAAGCTGATCATTTTGGTAGTTAAACCATCAAAATTGGTCTAGTAGATCAAAAGTTATTAACAATTAAAATTAGTTAATAACTTTTGATCTACTGGGCCAATTTCGATGATTTAACTACCAAAATAATCAGCTCAATAAAAGGATTCTAGTAAGCCCAAAATTATTAAAATGTAATTACTGGATCCTAAGATCAGAATAGATTTGTGTTGCTAATAATTTATTAAAAAATTATAAAATATTTATAGTAACACAAATTTATTCTGATCTTAGGATTCAGTAATTAGATTTTAATTATTTTGGGCTTACTAGAATCCTCTTATTGAGCTGATTATTTTGGTAGTTAAATTATCGAAATTGGACCAGTAGATTAAAAGTTATTAACAATTAAAAATTAATTTTTAATTGTTAATAACTTTTGATATACTGGGCCAATTTCAATAATTTAACTACCAAAATGATCAGCTCAATAAGAGAATTCTAGCAAGCCCAAAATCATAAAAATCTAATTACAGGATTCAGAGATCGGAATAAATTTGTGTTACTATAAATAGTTTATAATTTTTTTAATAAACTATATTAGCAAATTTATAATAGCATAATCTTACGTAGATCTTATGAACTGTAATATAAGCAAAATATTATGTAATATATTTCGAAATATTTTGAAATATCAAATTTCGAAATATTACGAAAGTAATTTCAAAATATTTCGAAATATGTTATGAAATATTTCAAACCATTTCAAAATATTTTAGGACTAGAAAACCAAGCTGGATCAGTAGATCTGTAACCTGGATTGCGCATTAGACTGATTTTTCAAAATAGTTCGAAATAGTTTGATGATATTCAAATTTTGTACTACAAGATCAAATTAGATCTTTTGTTTATAATTAAAGCTTCTATTTGTTTTTTTCACTTTTTTGTTTTATTTTTGTTTTTATTTGTTTTTTTGTTTTTGTTTGTTTTTTTTTTTATTTTTTATTTATTTATTTTTTAATTTTTTTATTATTTCGGCTCTTTGCGAAAAAAACAACAACTTTTCGAAACCTTGCACATTTCAACGACGACTTCCGACACCTTCAAGAACACACCTCCAGCAATTTCTAAACTTTCAAGAACACTTCTTTAAAGAAATGGGTGCAAGTTTTTGCAAGTTTTTGCAAGTTTTTGCAAGGTTTCGCTTTATTTATTTTTTCAGTTCGTGTTTTTTGTTTTTTTTTTTTGGTTTATTTTTAAATTTTTCTTTATTAATTTATTTTATTTCAGCATTTTGTGAGAAAAACTATCAACTTTTCAAAACCTTGCGCATACCAACTATGACTTTCGACACTTTCAAAAAACATATCAGCAATTTTAAATTTTCATGAACGATTCTTTAGAAAAATGGGTGCAAGTTTTCGCAAGTTTTCACAAGTTTTTGCAAGTTTTTGCAAGTTCTTGCAAGGCTTCGTTTCATTTATTTTTTTGTTTCATGTTTTTTTGTTTTGTTTTTTTGGTTTATTTTTAAAATTTTTTTATTAATTTATCTTATTTTTGCTCTTTGCAAAAAAACAAAACTTTTCGAACTATTGCGCATACCAACTACAACTTCTAACACTTTCAAGAACACACCCCCAGCAATTTCTAAATTTTCAAGAACGCTTCTTTAGAGAATGGGCGCAAGTTTTCGCAAGTTTTTGCTAATTTTTGCAAGTTTTTACAAGTTCTTGCAAGGTTTCGCTTTATTTTTTTTTGTTTCGTGCTTTTTGTTTTTGTTTTTTTGGGTTATTTTTAAATTTTTTTTATTAATTTATTTTATTTTGGCACTTTGCGAAAAAAATAACAACTTTTCAAAACGTTGTGCATTCCAACGACAACTTCCAACACCTTCAAAAACATACCCCCAGCAATTTTTAAATTTTCAAAAACACTTTTTTAGAAAAATGGCTGCAAGTTTTCACAAGTTTTTGCTAATTTTTGCAAGTTTTTGCAAGTTCTTGCAAGGTTTCACTTCATTTTTTTTTTGTTTTGTGTTTTTTGTTTTTGTTTTTTTGGTTTATTTTTAATTTTTTTTTATTAATTTATTTTATTTTGGCACTTTGCGAGAAAAACAACAACTTTTTGAAACCTTGCGCATTTCAACGACGACTTTCGATACTTTCAAAAACGATAGCAACAAAAAAGCAAAAATAATAGCCAACTGTGGGGTAAGCGAAAATAAGTATATAGAGCTAGTTTTTTGTATATAGTAATAGAATTAGATGTGACAAAGTGCGAAAGTAGTTAAAATATTTGTAATAATGTAAAAATAATATGTAATATATAATTTTTTATTTTTTTTATACAACGAGGTCTATCCTCTAACTCTTTATTAATCAATTAATAATTACATTTTGTAGTTATAATTTTAATAAAAAAGGTGAGGTAGGGGTAAGAACTACTTTACTCTCGACCTAAGCTGTACTAGACAGGTCGGTCGTAGACCTCTAGCTTGCGCGTGAATATGTACATCTTTACTAATATACTTATCTATTTCTAATTGTATCAAAAATTTTTTTAGAGGGGTAGTAGGTATTCTATCTATTTTATTAAGTGGAGGGGAGCAGAAATAACTAAGTCATGAGTAATCTGACAAGAAGGTAGCCAGATCTCGTCGTAGATTATTTTAATTATAAGATGGTGTAATAAGGGAGAGTATTTGATTCTATCACTTCATTTATCAAAAGGGGCAAGCGTTGCTGTGGTTATAAACCCTAACGGTAGGCCGTGGCTAATGTGAACATTCATAAACGCTGATATGAATTCTCTTGGATTAGTTACCTGTAGTTCTAGTTCTTCTGCAAGTACTGAAATTACGTCTTTAAGTTGTGATTCTAGGGTAGAGGAGTTGCGTATACATGTTATCAAATGGGCAATATCTTCTGGTGCAGCGTAACACCTCAGGCAGGTATAGTATAGGTGTTTCTGTGAATCACGGTCATAGAGGGTGAGGTGCGTAGGGAGATCATCCGCAATTAGTTTGACCTTAAAGTTTTTTATCCTTGAGACAAGGGGATCAGTACGCAAGGATAGTGGTTTATCTTCTAAACTGAGGTACGTTAGTGTCAGCTTGATCTGAATATCATCAAATACGTTGATCCAATGTTTTATTCTGTTTTGATTTGTCTATTTGAGGTGGTTTGTAATAGCTAGGATGTTTTTAGTTACTTTTTTTAGTTGGTATATGCAGGGAACAGACCTGATATATGGGATAGAGTGGTTAGCTAGAAGGTGCGTGATCTGCAGATTCATCGTTGTAGCCTTGATGTTCAGTATTTGTTGGGTCTTGTTTGAAAAGTCTTCCTATTCTTGTTGTCAGGTTTTTTCTTATAAGTAGATTTTCCATTTCTTCTTTTTGTTTCATAGTACAGTAGGCATAAATCTAGTATACCAGCTGGTTGACAGAATCACGTGATCACTATCCGAAATACCAGTAGCATTAATTAGATCTGGGGTATCCACCTCCAACAAAATGTCGGATGAGACCCAAATATCATCTATCTGTGACCGTAGTCCTCTGCCTTGCCATGTAGGATCAGATATTTTATGGAAGTCAAGTAGGCTACTAAGACCATTCACATTTAGATCTGAAAATATTTGTAGTTGTTTTTTCTTAGAGTCTGCTTGGTTGGTGTTGAAATCTCCCAATACTATGCTGTGCCAATTCCTAAGTTTTGCTTCTGCAACCCATATACTTATTTGTTTTTGTGTGCGGTCTTATAAATCTGGATTGTTAGAGGGCAGATATACTGCTATTATCCTAGTTCTGTTCCCTGGAAAGAGAAAATCTATTTGTAAGGCCGTACCCGGGAAGGTATTAATATTGTGTATATAAGGTTGGACTGAGTTGTGTACTATTATAGCAGTGCCGAGACTCGCCTCTCTACTTTGCGTTGACTGAGGAATGAAGTGGGATGTAAATATGCTATAGTGTTCATTTGTTAGTGATATTGCACTACTATTCTTTAATTTGGTCTCAGATAAGGCTGCAATATGTATGTGCTCCTGTATGCAAAATTCGATTCACGTTTGTAGTTAAGTACTATTATTAAGACCCTTTATGTTATGAGTTGTAATGTTCAATCTTTCTTTAATATTTGAAAGTCTTTTCTATTGTCAATGGTATGTTCGGGAGTGCCTGCATTTAGTGTTATTTGATTCTCAACACTCATTGATTGATTCTTCTCCAGGGTTTGGCTTTTGTGTGTTGATGGTTGGTTGGGTTGGTTCGTTCCCTTGCATAGGTGTGTCAATATCAATTTCAGCTTCCTCAAAAAGTTCCCAACTTGGCAATAGGAGGGATGTAAGCTGGAAGGCAAAGTCAGGAATTGCTTCTAATTCTAGATTCTGTTTCAGGAAATCTATAGCCGATGGAACCTCTTCCTGGTTTGTTATTGGGAAGTTTAGTGTGGTTTGTAAATTCCTCTGTTCTATCCGTTGTTTGAGTTCTTCAACCGTGTTTGGTAGTTTGTCACCTGTCTCTTTTACATCTTTTTTGGAAATTTGAATCCAATCCTCCGGGAGTGATTGGAAGAAGTAGTGCTCTCGTAGGGCTCTCCCGGCTATTGTCAGCTCGCGAGGAGTCATAATAGCTAATACTAAGTTTACTTTTTCTACTAGCTTCGGATCTGCTGGGAGTTCCGGCTTGTCAGTGTAGTTAAAATTAATATTCCTTTGGAAGAGGGTTGGGTATTGCATAGTATCTTGGTATTGCATATAGGAAGTTTGCAAGAGCTTCCTCGTTGTCAATAGGAAAGGAGAAAGTGTCTGCTAGGGGCAGACTTTGTGGATCTTTTGGAAGGTGTTTTTTGCTAATGATGTAATCATTTGGTAGAGTCTTAAATGCGTAAACCGCTCTTAGCTTCTTAATGTGCTCCTTAAAATGCTCTGCATCCTGTGGATAAAACGGAAAGATCTCTTTAAGTTGTGGGGTAAGTTCTTGTGGCATTGATGGGAGTGGTATTTTCTTTGGTAGTAATTCAAAGTATGACTCTGGAAGACCCTTGAAGATATAGAACTTTCGCAATTTCTCCTTATATCCCCAAACTTTTTTAAGGTCTGCTCGAACAGTAATTGGAAACATCTTCCGGGTTGTTTCATTAAGCCATCCAGGGTGCTCTGAGAGTGGAGTTCTGTCGTTTGCAAAGTATGTATCAGGTAACCTGTCAAAGGCAAAAAACTGTCTAAGAGCTATTACAGCTGCTCTTACTCGTCTATGATCTGTCAGGGGCAACTCAAATGGTAGAAGGTTCTTAACTTGATTTTCAATTTCTCATGGATGGTCTGGTAGTGCAATGAGCATTTCTGTTTTAGCTTCCTCGATTGCTCCTTTAATGGTATTAAAGTCCATTTTAATTTCTATCTTGGCAAAGCCAACCAGGTACATAGTGTACCTAGCGATTTCGACCGAGTCTAGCCTAGTGAACTCTCCATTTGTCCAGAAATCTATAGCTAATTTCTTCCTAAGCATATCAGTAAGTTGGTCTCTGTTCTCTCTATTAATCATATGGGCATTATGCATTTGTTTATATTTGCGTGTTGCTTCTTCTATAAGATCCATGAATTCTTGCTGATGTTGTGGCCAGGTATCGTGTCCCCTAGTAAATGTGCGAAAGAAGGCTCGGTCTCTATGTTTGAGTTTCAGTTCAATTGCTTGTGGAATTTTTATTTGTATTGGTTTGGTTCGTAGCTTGTGTTGTATTAATGCTTTAAATTTGGTCAGATCTAAAAAAGCTGCTAATATCTCGTCTCAGTTCCATGCATTTTTATCGAATACTGTTTCTTTTGCATTTGATAATGCGGATCTCACACATGCTATCCATTTCTTGATTAATTTAATTAGATCTGGGTGTTGATTCTGGTTAGGTTTTCTTGGCCCAGTTACTGCATGACTGTATAATTTCTGGTTGCTTCCTGTATTGTCTCCCCTATCTGATATCGTATCTATTGAAGCTTTCCCATGATTCGAATCTAGATCCATACCATCAATAGTATCAGCTGGTGCACGTGATTGTTGAACAGGTTCTTGGTGCTGGGGCACCTGTTGTACTATGTGGATTAGGTTCGGCTCTGATTGGTACCCTAATTGATGTTCAATTTCTGTCAAGGTGTGGGTTTCTTCTATTTTTGGTAATGCACCAGATGCTTTGCTCGGGCCCTGTTCAAAAGTAGTTTGTTTTGATTCTATGTTTATCGATGATATCATTTCTGCATTTTGAGGGGGTAAACTGACTTCGCCACTTTTTTCATTTTTTTATTTAAGTTTTGGGGAATGGCCGGGGTTCTTTTAATATCATTTATAGTGGGGTTTGGAAGGGACTTCTGCTTACTGATTTTCTTTGTAACATGTTGCACATTGTCATACTGTTCATCTGGCAGATCAGTCTCCATGTGGCTTATAGGTAGCCTAGTTGGCTTACTCATGTCTGTGCTTTCGTCATACCGTGTTGCCGACCTAGTCGGCAACAAAGGATTGAATATAGCAGGTGTGCTGAGTACTATTGACCTTTTCCTTTTCCCTATGTTATCTAGTGTCCGAGAGAGTCGTAGGGTACGACCTAGGTCCTTCACTTAGTTATCTGTGTTTGTTATATGCCTTTCTCTTTCCTGCTGTGCGCTGTTTTTTGTTTACTTAAGGATTTACAGGTATACGGGAAAGAGTTTATATGTAATATATAATAAAGTATATAATATTAATTAAAAATGTATATTTAATAAATGTAAAATATAATATAATAATAAAACTGTGCGAAATATTGCGAAAACCTGTAAAAAAGCATGATTATGTGAATATGTATATAGTTTATTTATTTTTTAAAAATTTTTGAAAATTTGTGAAAATTTGCAAAATATTGCGAAACAATGCAAAAATATCAAAATATTACCTCCTGCCCACATTAGTTTATGCATAAATACGCGACCCCTGTATGGGAGGGTAATTTGCATTGTTCTAGTCTATTTCGCAATATTTTGCAATATATTTCGAAATATTTCGAAATAATAACCGTAATATTACTGTAATATAACGTAATATATTACGTAATATACCGTATCAATCGTAAGATTTTCGTAATATTACGGGCCGTAATATCTTATGTAAGATTACATATATATAATTTGTTGATATATAAAACTTTTATAGTAACATATATCTATTCTGTTCTTAGGATCCAGTGATCAGATTTTAATAATTTTGGCTTGCTAGGATCCTCTTATTGAGAGGATTTTTTTGGTAGTTAAATCATTAAATTTGATCCAGTAAATTAAAAGTTATTAATTATTAAATATTGTTAATAAATCTATAATTTTGGTCAAAAATAATTTTGTAACTTTGGTCAGAATTATAAAATTTTGGCCGGAATTATACCTGATACTTCAGCTGACCCACCCACCCTCCTGAAATCAGCTGATTTCTGGAAGCCCTCTTAGGGTAAAAAATCATATTGGGATAAGGATAGTACTAGTAGTATTTTGTTCTGATGCAAATTCTAATTTGAGGTATAATTATATGTTAATAAGTGTATATATTGTAATAAATATTTTAATAAAAATTTTTGTAAAGTGATAAAGAATATAAATTATAAATATATTGTATATAATACTATAGTCTTATCGGATAAACATATTAATTTACTCTGACAGGTATCTGGTTTTTTTGCAATATGAAGTAAAATAAGATACCTATTGGAAATATCAAAAGGCCTACCAAAAAGTCAATAATAATCTTGTTTTGTATCTAAATATCTCCGATTGATCTCTAATTTCAAACAGATATTTGGCGGAAATAAAATACCAATCAGAAAAATTTAGTTTCAAATTAAGGTTAGTATAGAAATACTGGTAGGCCTTTATATTAAATTAATAGTTATCTTAAATTAATTCGATGTGTATCCAGTTTACTAGCAATTTAAAATAAAATAAGATGCCTATCGGTTTAATCTATAGGCCTGCCAGTAGATCGATTTAGATTCTAAATATCTCTGATTGGTATCTTATTTCCACCAAAAATCTGTTTGAAATTAGTAACCCATTGGAGACATTTAGATTTAGCCTATCTGTATAGATATATGAGACCTATCAGGTACCTGATTGTTATCCGGTATGATTTCATTCGACCTGTGACAGTCTCTTGCATCTGTCAAATATTCTAAATAGCTTTTTTTGACATGGGAAGCTAGCAAATTTTGTGGCTCAGCTATAATATAAATATCGTATAGAAAGAAGTGATATATTATGACTTTTAATACAGCTTTATAAATATAGGCATTCTCCTTTATAATTACCTCTTATATAATCACAACTCCTGTACAACCACATTAAATTTTGAGACGATTTATTAATAAACTTATAAAAAATACTTCTACATAATCACAATCTTTTATAATCACTAATTTTTTTGATACAAACTATATGATTATAGAGAAGAAAGTCTATACAAAGAAATAGATCCTAACTAGTATATTAAGCCTTTAATTGATCCTATTAGCAATTAACTTTGTAAGATTTTTTGAATAGATTTAGAGCAATACAAGAAAGGTGGATCCAGTTTTGTAATATAATTATCCAATATAATACAGTACAAACAAATTATTACAACTTTCTATTGTTCTTTTTTGTTCTAGTTAATAACTATAATAAGACTAAAATTGCTGCACAGGCTTTAATACCTAATAAGACAATTAAATCTTTTTAATAAATTATATAGCATTTGGAAGAAGCAAAAGAAATTTTGCTAAAGGTATTGATAATGGATAAGAATCTTTCAATAAAATATATAGTTAATGACTTTTCTAATATAAAAATTTTTTTTGTTTATATCACTTGAGTCTAGTATATAAAATCTATATGCACATTGTGCACATGTGCACATATTTTTAAAAAGTTTCACATATTTTTGACTAGAAATATGCACAAAATTCACATACTTTTTGGCTAAATAGTGTACCAAAATTATTAGTAAAATTAGAAGTTGTGCCCATAGAGCACATTGTGTATATAATTTATTGCATATATGTTCAGATTTATCTATATAAATTTAATTGTAACAAAGCTATATAGTGCACAAGTTTTTAAAATTGTTTATATAAATTGCATATACAATGTGCACAAGATTCACTTACTTTTGGGATCAAATTTTATATACTGCTTGGGTCAGAATATTTTAGAAAACCTTTAAAGCAAACTTGATAATCAATATGCAGAAATTATTTAAGACTTCTATTTGACACATAATAGTCTAAGTGAAAATATATTTGAAACATAATTTACAAACCTTTTAAATAAATTCCAACTATATCTTTCTATTTGCAAAAACTATCATCTTTTAAAAAATTGTAGATATATGCTTATAAAGTAATTATGGGTATTGTGATGGATATAGGTATTGTGGTGGATCTGCTATAACTTATGACCCATCAGCCCAATTTAAACGATTTTTATACCATTTGAATCATCTCATTGAGACAATTTGAATAGTACAAAAATCGTTTGATTTCAGTTATTAGATCATAAGATATCAGTGTTTGGATGTTTAAATTAAATTTTTTGAAAAAAAAACTAATACGTTATATTCGGACACTATTTTAATGCTGATATCTTGTAACCTAGTAATCAAAATTAAACGATTTTTATGCTATTCGAATTGTCTCAATGAGATGATTTGAATGGTATAAAAATCATTTAGATTGGACCAATAGGTCACAAGTTATTGCAACTTCCGCCACAATACCCTTATCCACCGCAATATTTCTTCCAATTTTGTGTAGCATACGATTGTAAATAACTAGTGATCCTGTGATCCAAATTGAACGTTTTTGGTACCATTCGATTTGACTCATCGAGATAAATCGAATGGTACCAAAATCATTCAATTTGGACCAATAAATCCAGAGTTATACCAAAATTCTCTTAACTCTGCCACAATACCCATACTTACCTTATATTTAAAAATTTTTATAGATGGAATGCAGTCAACTCAGAGAGTTAAGAGTCTCAACAATCTTATTAAAACTGCTATTAATAGCAAATCTACATTAATGCAAATTATAGAGGCAATTCATTAACATTTTGAATACAAAAATCTCAATCAACAATTTATCTCATGGTTTCAAAATCAAATTAACTATAACAATCAAATTGTACTACAACATGTCTTTTTTCAAATAGCTAAACAAATCAACAAATATTTGACATCTAATTTAGCTGCAAAACAGCAAAAACAAATTGTTGAATCTATTTTGCTTAATAATAATAAATTTAATAACCAAGTAAATAATACTGTATATAATTCAATTTTCCTATTATTGCTTAATGCTTTTTTTTTTTGATTTTTATAACTCTCTATGGAGACACTAAGTAGCGTACTTTTATTTTTAAGATCAATGTTAATGGAGTCTCCCTAATTAGCAAGGTCATCTACATATTTGTGTACTACATGTTATATATTCATATTCATGGTTCTAGTCTATTATCCCAACCAGGTTTAACTAGCTGACCCATTTACTACTGGGGGATTTAACCGGAACTGTCCAATTATGGTGCTAATATTTATTAGATAATATTTTAGGGAGTGAAGAATCAAGAAAAATCTTATCTTAGCTAAATTTAATTGGCTAAAATTCTATTTATAGATCTTATCTGGGGGTGGGTAAGCCCCTAAAGTAAATGGATATTAGGTAATAAATGTCAGCACTCTTATTCTTTTTGTACCCAACCAGATACATTCGACTTGACTTCTTGTATAGTTAGAACTGTTTTCTGTAGACTTGACTTCTTGTATAGTTAGAACTGTTTTCTGTAGGACTTGAACCGGTGACCTTGCGTTTAAATCAGCTGATGTTCTGAGAGTACAACCACTATACTATCAACCGCAAGACTTGCTTAATGCTTTACTAGTACTAAGTTCTTATACTTTGAATATAGGATATTGAATATAATAATAACTTTATTAGCATTTTTTTAGTGTATTAATTGAATTGAATTAAACTTTGTAAGGTTTTATATTATGATATTATCTATTCGATAGTGTAAAAATGAAGTAACGAATTCAAATGCACTAAGAACTATTTTTAATATCAAGCTATTTTACTGAATTAGTTCCTATTATACATGAATTAAATACTCCAACAAGGATCAATTTACTTCAACTTGATGATCATTTGAAAAATCAGGTTCCTAAATATTTAGAAAAAAAAAATCATTTTAACAAACCAATGAGTCTCACAAACCAAGTGATTGTACTACAAGGTAAAAATGATAGCAATAATGAGTTAAATAATTTCTTGAAATTATATTGAAAAATAACTTAAATGTGAAGAAAAAATACAATAAAGAGAATATATGATTCTTAAGGAGCATTATAATAGAAAAGAGGTTCTTGCTATACAAGTCAATAATAAACAGTTGTTTTCTGTTGAAAATGTTTTAGATCTTGCTTATTATATTAAAAAACGAGCACTAAGCAAGAAATATATTAAAGGTGCACAAGAGAATAATCAAACTAAAAAAAGATCAAAATCATAATCTATCACTAAGCTAATCATTATCAAAATACATATTCGTAAAAAAAATCGAATTTAGAAAAAAAATAATATCATATCAGATGAAGGTTTATATATGTATTGATAGAAAAATAGCTTTAGTTTTTTTCTTTTAATACTGTATTAAAATAATATTTAATTTTTTCTTTGCATTTTAACTTTATTTTAATTTACATTTTAAAGTTTTTGTTTGTTTTTGAAATATTTATTTTTTCAAAACTTTGCAATTCATAACTAGATATAATAAAACATAGATCTACTACAGGTAGAGGATTATCTACACATATGCTTTGATATTTCTGCCTAATTTTAATATATATTACATGTTATTATATCAAGCTTTAATATGCATTATTTCTAACTATTCCTATTTTGAGTTCATATAATATTGAGGCTTTTAAAAACCTATTAGAAAGTTGGTTTATTAAGTTTCATATAGATCTGGAATTGCACTTGAGTCTAAATTAAAAATTGTAGTACATTATATTCTAGTTAAGACAAAATATATAAGAAGTAGCACTACTAAAAATAAGATTATATATCCTGAAGTAATGTTTGTACAATTCTGAGAGAATTATTTTTAAAAAAAAAATTAAAAAATTAGCGGATAATGCAAAATGAAAATCAACTTTGTATGGCCTTATATTCATTTCACTTTCAAAAAAACTCTATATATCTGTGCTAAACATAGTAGTTTCTAAACATAGTACCTATAACTATATGGGGGTGTCAATAGAAACCAGACAAATCATTTTTAGTAATTTTTTTTTAAACTTTAAATTAAAATATCTTAACAACTATTAAACCAATCTTGATAAAAATTTTTTTATTTTAATTCTATAACTATATAGAATTAAAATAAAAAAAATTTTATCAAGATTGGTTTAATAGTTGCTAAAATAATTTAATCTAAAGTTTAAAAAAATTTACTTAGAAACAATTTGTTTGGTTTCTATTGACGCCCCCTATATATTACCTGAAAAGTACTATTTTCCTGAAAAAGAAATATGACTACCAGCCTGATTTTTTGGTTTCTTGTTATGCAAAATAAAAATTAACCTCATATAACCTTAAATATAAATAGGGATTTATAATTTATTGCACGGTGCAATATATTGCACCCCTATTATAACTATATGAATCATCAATTTTGTGTAACAAACAATTAAAGAAATTTTATCAAAGCAAAAAATAAAATTTAATTAATATTAGGGTTAGGGTTAAGGCCTGGGATGGTGCAGAAATATAGTTTATACCAAAATTTTACACAGAGTATTTTTTATTAGAACTTCAAAGGTGGTTTCATAGGGAAACTTTTTAATTAATAGAAGGGTGCAATGTATTGCAGGTGCAATAAATTATAAAACCCATATAAATATTATTCTATTTGCAGTAAATTAAAAAAATGTATTTGTCTGTTTCATCTTGAATTTTGAAATTCATATAATGCAAAATAAAAAATCAACTTTGTGTGATTTAATATAGAACTTAGGTATAAATAAATTTTAAGGTCATATAAATAATATATCATCTGAATATATATCAATATCTGATGAATACTATTCTTGGTACTAATATATTTAGTAGTATATTTTAAATAAATAAATTAAAGTTTATTTAATATAGTGATGGACAGTCACCTTTGATGACTATGATAATTTAGATGGCTTTGTTACTAATCATTTGCACTCTAAAAAATTAAGTGACAAGTCACCTAAATAATTATAAACTTAAAATAACTTTGAAATTGATTAAGTTTACTAGTAACGAATTGGTTTTGTTACAACTAGAGATAGGTGCACATAATTCCTCAATTATGCGCATGAATGCGCATTAATGTACATGTTTTGAATCATGCGCATTTTATCCCATCAAAGTTTTATATAAAAAAATTAAATATGAAATAAATATAATTAACATTCTAATCTATCTATATACTTCAACTCTGCATTGTTCGCTTAATATTTTGATTGATTGTATTCGAAAATGTGATGAATGTGAGAAAACTAACAGAAATATGTAAGATAAGTATGATGATTATTATAGTCGAGTAATTATTGTAATATTCAAGTAATTATTATCTTATTAACGCCCTTATTAATGCTCTTAAACAACACAAATTCATGAAACGTTTATTTACAAATTTACTTTGGTTGTTTGATTGCTTAATATTTATAAACTATTTTGGCTAAGAAAGTTTATGAAATTGAAAATGTTTTGTATAATGATCTCAAGTTTAAGAATAAGTGCAAATGCAAGAACAAGTGCAAGAACATAACAAATGTTCTGCAATAGATAAAACATAAGACAAATAAAAAAAAATAGTGAATATATTCACAAATATCAAAAAAAAATTACATTCAACCAAATATTTAGATGATTGATTTTCTAGAATTTTTGGTTGGAATTTTTTGCCGCCCAGATTATCTAATAACCAACTAATTTTTTCAGTGATTCGTAGTTTTATGTCGATCTACTAACCAATAAAATAAAATCACGGTTATGTTCAAAAAGTGATCAGTGTGCTAAAACTAATATAGCTAAATAATCAAGTTTAACGCTTTTTGATTAGTTATATAACCTGTGATCAAAATGTTAAGCAGTTAAAACATTATCATTAAATATTGTTATAGATTTAATTGAAAAATAAAACTTGTATTATATTATAGCATTATATTATTTATACTTTCATTACACAATTTGCTAATTATACTAAAAAATTATATCGATATTATACTATTATAGTATATTAGCCTTATACGTATTAATATGTATGCTTCATATAAAGGCTTTAGAATCACGATATTAATTTAGTTAGTTTATTAATATTTAAGTATTAATATATGGAAATAGAAAACCTTGATACCAAAAATTTTCTAGTTTATAGTTAATGACAACATTATTGGATTTACAACTTTATAATCTTAGTTATAGTAAGTAGCAATTTAGCTTGTCAATAAAATAACAAAGCAATCATTATTGCAAATCACACATAAATTAGATTCATATATAAAAAAAGTTGTAATATTTTTAAATTTAATAAATCTAATTTTATTGGCTATTTAAGTGACACATGACTAAGTAACATAGTGATATATGTCATTTTATATTATTTTTTATTTACTTGTGATTTTGTCATTTCATTCGTGACAAAGTGACTAAGTATATCGTGACATAATATAACATGACTAGATGACTAAGGTCAAGAATAAAACCCCCAAGTGACATGGGTTTTGTCTAGTAATGCCACCGAAATTGATTTTTAAAAAAGGCCTATTTCATCTTCATTAGAGAAAATTAAAATTTTTTATAAGGAAGAGCAAATAAAATTTATATAGATATATTCCTTATAATTTTGTCTATTCAAAAAAAGTATCAAATAATTTCGTCTTTCAAATAAAATAGGTCAAAATCAATTTCGTCTTCAAATTTTAATTTCAGGTTTTAGAACCCGAAATGCTTTTGTCCTCATGTATAGTTTTGTCTATCACTGATTTAATATACTATAAATATATCATGTTTTATAACTGAAATATAGTATAACATGGTTTTGTGAATATAATTGTTCTTTTTTTAATTATTTAAAATATTTAAATAAAATTTGGTACAATAATATTTGAAAATAAGGATTTTATACTCCAATTTTTGGAATTAATAAGTAGAGTTATTTTTTTTAAAACTTTAAACTATATAATTTTGATTTACTAGTCCATTTTAAATAATTTTACTACCAAAATGTTCATCTTTTTGAGATAATTCAAACATGCCCGAAATTATAAAAATCCAATCACAAATTATGAAAAAATGGACTATCAAATAAGATGATGCATTTGTATAGTAGAAAAATTAGTTAAACATAGGTCTAACCAATTTTCTTATTATACAAATACATTATCTTATTTGATAGTACATTTTCTTATAATTCCGTAATTGGATTTTTATAATTTTGGGCTTGTTAGAATCATTTCAAAGAGACGAACATTTTGGTAGTAAAATTATTTAAAACAGACCAGTAAATCAAAAATTATTTAGCTTTAAAGTTTTAAAAAATAAGTTCTATTTATAAATTTCAAAAATCAAAGTATATGTTATATTCTTATATTATTTATATTTATATTATAAGACAAAAAGTTTATATTGCTTATAAACTAAAAATATTAAATTTTAAAAAAATTTTTTAACTTAAAAAATAATTTACAATATCTTAGCAAATTTTTTAAATATTGGTTTTAAAAATATAGTTTCTAATACAATATTGTAGTTTATATAAAGAATTACAACTTAATTATTGCACTTTAAATGATTTATTTGTAAATATTAAGACTTGTATTAGAAGTAAATATTTTTTTATAGATATGAATATATAAAATTTAGAAAAATTTAAAGAAAAAATTTTATAGTAAAAGTTCAAATATATATATTTTAAACTTTATTATATCAAAATTTTTTAATATATTTAAAATTTTTTTTAACAAGTTGATAAAATAGATCTTAAATTAAATATTTTATTTAGAAATTATATATCTAAAATTAATATTTAAGATTTTATTCAAAAAATTTAATTTTATAAAAAGTTTGCAGACAAATTTGCCTGCAATACAAATTAAAGAATTGTATACAAGCATATGATTAATTGAATTCTAAGAATTATATGCAAAATACAACTACTTTTTTGCAATGTTTGATTAACACAATTGGGTGGCAATCAATTAATTGACAATCATTTCACCGACATAACATTTTACCAACAATTATTCACCAACATGTTCATTTTACCGACAGTTTATTTCACCGAAGCTCATTTCACCGACAAAGTAATTCTGGTCATTGTCATTAGGGTTAGGGTAGAATTAGATAGAATTAGAGCTAAAGTTAGTGTGCTTTTTGAAAAAAAACTTGTCGGTGAAATGAACTTCGGTAAAACAAACTGTCGGTAAAATGAACTTGTCGGTGAGTATTTGTCAGTAGAATGTTATGTCAGTGAAGTGATTGTCGGCGAAATAATATGAACCCAGCACAATTATCTAACCAAAGTATTCAGGTGCTACTAAGAAAAACTTAATATTATAATAGCAAGTATTATGAATTTGAATTATCTTGAGTAGCAATATGCAATAAATCAGGCTAAAATATAAAAGTAAAAAAAAATATTATTATATAAATTTATAAGAAAAGAACTTCTAAAAATTCTTAGTCTAATAAGTTTTACTACTAATTTATATTAAAAAATTCAAATTTAAATATTATTAGCTATATTATACAAATTTAAATATTGTATATTCTTAATTATTAAAATAAAACAATATTAAAACAATAAAAATAATAGAACTTAATTAGGCATCGCATGCTACAATGTGCTTGTATATCACACCCCAACGATCTACCAATTAAATTTGAAGATCAGGTGTAACGTGCAAATTTTCTTTGTATAACGAAATAAAGAAATTTTTCTAAAATTTGTAATATCAAAAAAATTTCATCTACCTAACTACCTTTTACACTCTAACAAAAAAATTTCCTTGCAAAATTTTGGTATATACTATTATCTACTCTAGCTTTTAACACTAAACTTACCCTTACACTAACCTTATATAATTTAGATTTTTGTTATATAGAACATTTGTTACACAGATCTACAAACCATGTTTGCATATTGTGTGCGACAAATTAAGCATATTATAGGATGTGTTGCATATATTTATTTATAAAAATAATATAATAAGTTAAATTAAAACCTATTTTATTTGATACTAAAAATTTTAATAATTAATCAAGAATATAAAAACATTTTCTTAGTGTCAAAATTATAAAATTTTTTGAGGTACATATCTTTTTGCACCAGTCCATAATTGAGTTTAATCATTTGTTTTGATTTTTGGACTAATCTGGAATTATTCAAATTTTACAATTTTGATTGGTTAAAAATAGCATGTAAGAGTACTGACATTTATTACCTAATATCTATTTACTATAGAGGCTTACCCACCCCCAGATAATATTTTTGTCAAATTTAATTAGCTAAAATTTTTATATGAGATAAGATTTGGCTTGACCCCTATCTTCTAAAATATTGATAATAAATGTTAGCACTCTAACTATAAGTAATTTCGTGATGTGCTAGCTCTACATAGCTTCATATAATTTTTCTTTTATATATCTTGATTTTTTTATTATGCATATTGACTTTCATTTATAATTAAAAAGTGTCAATTATGTCAAATTTTATATAAATTTAATAAAAACTCATTTTTCAAAAAATTGTAAAAATGAGCTGTTTTAATTGATCACACTCTATATATGCCACTGAAATTGATTTTTGAAAAAAGCCTATTTCAGGTTTTCAAAAATAAATGAAATTTTTTTATAAGGAAGAGCAAATAAAATTTATATATTTATGTTCTTTATAATTTTGTCTATTCAAAAAAAGTATCCAAAAATTTCAGGTTTTAAGCAAATTAGATCAAAAACAATTTCAGGTTCGATTTTGATAGGGTGAAGGATTAATTTTCTAGTCATGTAACTTTCCGGCATCAATTGTTTTTGAGAAAAAAAATTAATTCATATTAGAGTTTGGGTTTATGCTGATAGTTAGAAGAGCATTATATAACAAAATTGAGCAAGGAAACTTTTTGTTATGCTAGAAAAAGGATTTGTTAGTCTAAATCTTGTGATAAATACAATTTTTGCAAAGTAAACGTTTGTTTTGAATTTCTTTCCATTACACCTGATCCTGATTTTTAATTGGCTAATTGACATCAGAAGATACGTGACCAGAAAATCGATCCTACGCCCTGGTGTTGTCTTTGGGTTCCAAAACCCAAAATAATTTGTTACCATGTATAGTATAACCAAAGTAACATGTATATTCTTTAATTTATAATAAAATCAAATTTGTTTATCTTGATTTTAAAAATCAAAGTTTTTTAATAAACCTTTAATATTAATTTTAGCTGTATATTTTCTAAACTATCTAATATAAGTCTGAAGCAATTCTTTATGTGTAACCTAAAGTGAGTTACACTGATGCAAATCTTATGTTTTTAATACTCCTGCACTTATGTTCTTGATGCTCCTAAATGTACCCCAAAAATTTTATCACTTTTTTGAGACATGGCGATTTTAAAAAAATTATGTGACCGTCGCAATTAAAATCGACCAATGGAATTGCAGGTAAGATTCTAATAAAAGGCTTAAAGTTTTTTTTAATCGGAACTAATTCAGTCCGGGAAATTTCCATATTTGGTAATATATATGACGAATTGATTTGTGTAATGATTCTTATTCTAGAATTATTTAAGATCATCGATTATATATTAATTTTATCGATTTTTTACATTTTTATTTGTTGAATATCGCACAAACTTAATTTGTGGTATACCGAGCGATTAGAAGATTACATAGTTTTATGTGTGTAGTTTTATAATCAGCTAAAAATCAATCAAAATCAATGCACCTTCAACACTTTTAAGTAGTGTCTAAGTGTACGTTTCTTTAAGTGTAGCTCAAATTCGCAGAGGTTTTTTTTTTTTTTAAAAAAAGTCATCTATATAAGTGAAAGCATTTTCACGATTGTCATTCATCCCAGGGTGAATACATAAAGCCTTTTACAATATTTGGCTTAAAAAAAATATATATATATATATATATAAATAACATATATATAAAAGTAAGTATACCTTTTTTGCACCAAGTGGGTTTATTCATTTCGCTTTCTCCGGACAAATATTATACTGTATTTGCGGGGACATAATCTTTGTATAAGTTTTTAGTTAATTTAGATTCAAATGGTTTAATATTTCTTATTGTAATGGCAAATAAGACTAAAAATATTTATTTTATTCATTATAAACTTTTTAGTGAAATCTTATAAGCAACCACAAGAACCGGCAGAGCGAGAACCGGCAGTACAAGAACCAGCGGTACAAGAACCAGCAGAGCGAGAACCAGCAGCAAATCTACCTTGTGTTTTTGCCGGATTGGTCGGGACGTACAATAGTGTTGGATTAAAAAAATGTGAAACCAAGGTACCCACACGACATGCCGATTCTCAGACAGCCAAAAATCGGCTTCCTTTATATAATTCTTTTTTTCCTGAGTTGGTTGAAATTCAGACGCATTTGGAAGACTATTCTATGTGCAATCGGCACTATAATCAGCTCATAGCTTCTAATTATTTTCATCGTCATCTTTTAAATTTAAATAGTCAGCGGCACAATCCAAAAGGCAAGTTGAAAGTCATGATTCTGAAACCGAATTTATCGAAAAACAAACATGTGAAATTGGCATACAGATCGGAAAACAATTGTGTGAGGTTGGCGTACAAACATCTGAATCTATAATTCAAGACCTTGAAAATTATGTAATTTTACTTCAAGAGCAATTAAATAAAAAAATAAGTGAAATAGAAGATCTTCGAAAACATTTAGATTGTGCATATGATTATGTAGTTGAAAGTTGGGAATGCGATCAAAAAATAAATAAATTAAGTCAGGAGTTGATTAAACTAAATAATGATTTATTATTTAAGTGGGAAAATCGATTTAGTAATCAAGAAAAAAGGATTAATTCTATTATTCAAATTGCAAATAAAGAACGTCAAAATGTTTATAATGATATTGATTCATTAATTTTAAATAAAGATCGATTTTCTCTTAATAATTTGTTAAATTTTACACCAAATAATTGGTTAGCTAATCGTAACCCAGTTATCGTTAACTTTATTGAAGTTCTCACCCATAATAATGAAAGTAGTAATAACGATTCTACTTTAAAAGAAAAGCTCTTCAAAAAAGTAGTCGCGGTTGATGCAATTTATGGATCAAGACATAAAAACTATGTCTCTGAAATAAATCTAACCCTATCAGCAATTAAGTACTCATTGGCACGGTCCAAAATGATTGTTGATATTGACAATCATGTTATTAGTTCTGTAAGTTATGTAAAATTTATTAACTGGTTAGAGTCCCTTGCAATTGAACAAGAACCTATACCCGAAGGACTTTTATTTCTAGCCTTCGATAACGAACAACGGGGCCAATATAATTATCTTGATCGAGGGTATAATACTGTAATTTATCATATAGTCACAAGTTTTGTTGCATTTAATATAGATAAAAAAAATTTGGCTCAATTTACAACAAATCTGTGGCGTTATAATTTATTAAATGACTTCAATATAAAGAATTATATTATCTTACACCAGAAATGAGAACAGAATGTGAATCGGAATTAAATGCATATTTGTTGCCAATTTTAAACGAACTTATTAATGAAAAAAGAAACGAATCTAATACAATTGACACAATAATAAAAAATCAAAAAGGCGTTGGCGGTCACTCAAAATGGTGTAAAAAGTGTAATTCAACAAACATCGATAATAGAAAACGCACTTGTCCTAACTGCAATGAAAAGTTGGATACACTAGCTGCATTACGAGCAGAATCAACTAATGAGTCTGCTCAAATTAGTAATACGACCTCCCAATTAAAACCTATCATAATAAAATATAATACCTTTACTCACGAACAAAAAACATTACCCTTTGAACGTATTAGCATTACACAAAAACTTGAACCCGATCAAAATGTCATTGTTCCAGAAATGTATGTACCGGACCCATTAGGACTAAACCCTAATTCGATAAACAATGTTAAAAAAGTTTTAGAGCACATACAAAACATCGCAAAAATAAACAACAATTGGCGAAAATGGTTACCTGTTATTTGTGATTGAGTTCCTTATAATCTTGCTCAAAAAATAAAAAAGGTTTTTCCTTGGTTAATCCTAATTCCTGGAGCCCTACACGAAGAAATGAACATGCTTAAAGCATTTGTAGAATTAAATTGGTTTTTATTATTGTCATATTGTTATTATTTTTTTTATATTCTCTCTAATCTAAATATTCTCATTTAAGGCTATTGATATCAAACAATTTGCTATTCGTCAAGGATATAGAACAGAAAATCAGCTCGGGTTTTTTAAAAAATATACAGACCATTATAAATCGTGGGACTCAATTTGCGATATATACAGACATGCTATGACGTGTGAATTGCTATGGCCATATGTGGTTGAAGCTGAAAACCCCTCGGTCAATGACTATTTGGATTGGTCAAAAAAACAAGATTATTGCATCTATAAATTAAAATTTGAGCAGGTAAAACTTTAATTCAAATTACAGAATTATTGTAATTTAAAAATTTATAACTAAATAATTAAATAATATTATAGACGTTTGTCTATCTTCAGGCAATAGTCAACTTTCGTACAGGAGTCAGGAATAACAGACCATCATTAAGAAATGCAGCTAGACGTATATTTGCTCCAATTTGGTCCGGTCGTAGACACCCTATATATCGCTATATTGAGGTTGATTATGAAGGGCAATTATTACGATTACATCCTGAAATCAGAAAGATTGTAGAATTATACTCTGTTATTTCACGGTCAGGCTATTGTAATCAACATCAAGGCCTTGATGCTATTCTTGAGGAAATTAATAAATATTTAAAGGCCTTAATTCCGCCTGTACCCTCACAGAGACATTGGAATATAGCAGCTCGAAACTGCACAAAATTTATAAAGGTTAGTAAATTTATTTTTGAGAAATTAAACCCAAAATTTTATACATAAATACTTATCATAAACAATAAATTAGCTGCGTTACATGTTATTTGACATGATTGGACATACAGAAAGTGAATCTTCAGGAGGCCGGACGCGTCTAGACTATACTTCAGAATCACAGCGATTTAGAGTTCAGTTGAGGAAAACCAGATTTTTAAATCCTCAAAATGATAATCGCAGATTTGAGAGTCTTGAAGGGGAATATTTGCTTAGTGAACAATTAAAATAGTTTAGCGATTTGGCATGTGAAAGGCGAATAGCATTTATTAAGGAAACCTTTGAAAATAACAAGCCAAGCTTACCACAGCCAATACCTGTTACTGAACAAGAGGAAGAGGCAGCTATGAGTGAAGAAAAGATGTCAAAAGCAGAACTTTTGGCAACTATAAATTCACTACTAGCTTCTATTAATATTTCAGATCGCTCTAAGTATCATGGTTTACAGCAGAAAAATTGTAATCAATTGCGAGAGATCTTACAAAGTATTAGAGACCTGCAAGATAATCAGGATGAACCTGAGGATGAATCAGAATCAGAAACAGAAAATTAAATAAGTTAACTATTTTAATAAATAATGATACCGATTGAAATTTCGTGCTCTATTTCAAAAGTGCACTTTGTCCATATGTTGTAAAAAACAGTCATGGATCTAATTCGTGATCATATAGCCAACCTTAAAATTTCAATTGATACTGTAAGATCGTTCGTTTTAGTGTCCTCGAATCCTGTGATGTAATTAGGTGCTGAGAATATTGTTTCTGACGATACAAAGCTTATTCAGAACACCGCTCAGCCTGATCAGACTAACAATTTCATCGGCTTATACCTAATGATTTCAACATGTAATAAGAGCACCCGGCTAATACTGTAATAAAAAGAGTAATAAATATTTCTATTATTTAATTTAAAAAAAAAAAAATCGAAAACTTATCTTTTGTACAGTACAGTTTTGTATTGTAAAGCTTAAAAATAAGGTTAGCGATGATTGGATCAATTGCATGTGATCGAAAATTTTCTAGAACATTTCAAAATGAGGATCATCCCTAATTTAGAAATACCAAATATGGAAATTTCCCAGACTGTAATTTTTTATTATGTCATTATTATTTGAATTTCTAATAAGGAGTTGCAGAGATGAAAATTACCATTCCAATAGTAGTAAGCACATCAAAATTGGCTTAGTGTATTATGAGATATAAGTAAAAAATTTTCACAAATTTTAAAGTTTTTTTTAAAAAAACTAAAAATTCGCGAAAATTTTTTTACTCATATCTTGTGATACACTAAGCCAATTTTGATGTGTTTACTACTATTGGAATAGTAATTTTTATCTCTGCAACTTTTATTAAAAATTCAAATAATAATGACATAATAAAAAAATTAGTTCTGATTAAAAAAACTTTAAGTCTTTTATTAGAATCTTACTTGCAATTCCATTGGTCGATTTTAATCATAGTGGTCATGTGACTTTTTAAAATCAAAAAAGTAATAAAATTTTTGGAGTACATTTAGGAGCATCAAAAAAGTAAGTGCAGGGGTATCAAAAACGTAAGATTTGCTACTCTGATTGCTGATCATCACAGGGCCCATCATTTCTCAAATTCTATTGGTTCTTTCCGCCGGACATTGCATAGATGTGCATTCAAATGTGCTAGAACATAAGAGTCCTTGCTTTGCTTCGGACAATAAAAATATATAAATAATTCTTTTTTGAGATTTTATTGAAATCATCCTGGCTAATTTTGCTAAAAATCAGCTTACTATATATAGTATAAATAGATGATCATCTGATCATTAATGATAATCTTTTTACATATACCGTATTTTTTTTAACTCTTTAGATAACAGTTAATAACGTTGTCGTCGATGTTGTCATTGGAGCCATCACAGGAGTCGTCTAATGAAGTTCATAGCTTTCAGTATCGTGGTGGCTGTGAATTAGTCATAGGTTTCATTGGTAGTTGTAATTTCGCCCTGACTTTTGGTACTATTGGTGGCCATGATTTCACCCTGACTTTTAGTGCCGCTTGGTGGTTATGATTTCGCTATGGCCTTGGTGCTATCAATTTTAGTGATTTTGCCACTTTTAATCCATTCATTGTCTTTGAGCCATATTTTGCTGCTCCAATAGATGTGTACGCGACTAACTTTTTTTTTTCAAGTAGTGCTTAAAGAGGCCTTGTGGTAGTGCGAATTGTTCTTGCTGGTTTCTCCCTAGCTTTTGGTACTGTTGGTGGTCATGATTTCGCCCTGACTTTTAGTACCGCTTGGTAGTTATGATTTCTCCGTTGTTTTTAATATTGGTGCTATCACTTTTAGTATTGTTATTTGAATTTCGCTGCTTTTAATCCATTTGTTGTCTTTGAGCCATATTTCGCTGTTCCAATAGACGTATGTGCGACTAACTTTTTTTTTCAAGTGACACTTAAGGAGGCCTTGCGGTAGTGCGAATTGTTCTTGCCGGTTTCTTTCTGACTTTTGGTGCTGTTAGTAGTCATGATTTCGCCTGACTTTTAGTGCCGCTTGGTGGTTATGATTTCGCTGTGGCTTTTAATGTTGGTAGTTGTTGATTTTGCTGTCACTTTTAGTGACGTGTGTTTGAATTTCGCTGCTTTTAGTCCATTGTTGTCTTTGAGCTATATTCAATCTTTTTCACTGTTCCAATAGGCGTATCGCGACTAACTTTTCTTTGCTTAAGAAGGCTTCGTGGTTTTTTGCCGGTGATGGTTTTGTGGTGGGATATTGTTTTTTCCATTGTGTATATTTCAACTAACTGCTTTCATTTTTCAGTAGTGCTTAAGATCTTTACTAGTGGCTTCATGGTGGTGCGGATTGCTCATACCAGTGGGTTTTTGATGTAGGAGGCCTAAAGAGGCCTAAAGGTTAGGGTTAGGGTCAATTTCATTATGTTGAGTTTTGAGAGAGGGGTTTCATATATATTACTTTAATCTATGTATAGTCATAGTTAATTTTATGTAAAATCTGCTATACGTATAATAAATTTTATATTAATAAATTTTATATTAAATGATCTTGCATTATTATTGGCCAATATGCAGATTGTGTAACCGGGCTGATTTTTAATGAAATCAGCCAGGCTGGTGGTTAGAATTATTCTTCTTTTTTTATAAAAATTTTTTGAAATTTATTAAAAATTTCAATGTAATAAAAGTTTAAAATTTTTGTTTTAGAACTTTTACTATAAAATTTTTTTATTAAATTTTTTTAAATTTATATAATATTATCTATAAAAATTTTTTTTTAACTTATAATATAAATCTTAATTTTTATAAATAATCACTAAAGTTGCAATAATGAAAGCTGGTTTTCTTTATATAAACTATAATAATTTTTAAAAACTAGTTTTAAAACTAGAACCAATAAAATTACAAAAAAAAATATAAAAATTTATTTTACAAAAAAAAATCCTTATTTTCAAATATAATTGTACAAATTTCATTTAATTATTTTAGCATTTAAAAAAGTAAATCCAAGTCAAAAATGCAAATAAATTTGTTTGCGATAATTTACAAATTAAAACTATATTGAACTAATTCAAACAAGTTTATAATTTTAACAAATTTATGTCAAAAAAAAAAAAGAATTTGCAATCAAGAATTAATATGTACTGGCGGGAGAATAAATTTAATACTAAATTATTGAAACTTCTCCCGAAACTTTTTTAGCGAAACATTTGTAAATAGTAAAAAACGCTTTATTTTTATTTGCTTCTTCAAGACAGCCATTTAATAAACCATTAAATTCCTCATCAGACATCTCCATATATTTTGGAAGAAAAACCAAACCTTGAAAAACTCGTTTAAAATTTTTTAACGCCTATATGAAAAAACATCAATATCAAATACCAAAAAGAATTTTATATTCTAATCAGGTTTTAACCCATTTACTTACATAATCACCAAAGCATCCATACCATCCTCCTAGTGGATAATCTACAGACATACAGGTCAAATCTTTGAGTTCATCCATTTCCTTAATATAATTTGGTATTTTTTCATGAATATGAACATTAACATCTCGTATTTCTTGACAAGCTTTCGAAACTAAAAAAAAAAAAAGGTTAAAGTCAAATTCTTTAATAAAATTATAATAATTTACTACGTTAATACTTACAACATTCCAAAAGCCATGTTAATTTCTTTCCACGATTTCTAACCATCGGATCCGGTTCAGTAAATTCAATCCAACCATCATGTTTTAAAACTCTAACAAGCTCTTTGATTACTAGAATCCATTGAGCTTCAGAAAATACGCTCCACATCATGCTTATGTTAACAAAATCAAAAGTATTTTGAGGAAATGGAATGCCATAAATTGCATTACATGTAAGAAAACAAACATTTGGGGGACATCGATCACTTGATGGAAACTTAAAAGGATCAATATCAATTGCTATAATTGAAGAAGATGGGTGGTTTAATCCCATATCTATCGCCCAAAGACCCGAGCCACACCTTGTGATAAAAAAATTACTTTTATAACAATGCTTTTATAACATAAAATTTTAACATAAAAATAAGCATATTAAACAGTTAATTATAATATAATTACCCAATATCAAGTATAGTAGTACCACTTGTATTCAACTTTTCTTTAACTGGCGAACAAAAATTTCCTTTCCATCGATGTCTCATTAATAAATATGACAGTGTCGATCTTTCAAGCTCTATTTTATCTGATGGAAGTAAACAATTTAAATCATCATCATTCAAAAATTGCCTTCCGTTATAGGTTTTATACGAATCTAGTAGCAGAGAGGTCGCTTCATTTATATCATTCGTTTCAAAATTAGAACTATCTAAATCATGTTTCCAGACTTCATTCTTCGACACATTAATAAGAGAATCTTTGGATTTTTTAGACATCATTTACATCATTTGTACGATAATAGGATGATTTAAAGAATTGGAAAGAATTTAATATATGTATGTACAGTATGTAACGCATGTATGTAATGAAATGAATGTATTATCAGTTATTTAATGAATACATGTATATATATACTCAATTTGAAAAAATCAATACGGAATGAAGAAAGCCTCTCGCTTTTCAAGGAAAATCGTTTCTGCATTTAATTTTTTGTTACTGAAATTTGGTTAAGCATGAGTTCGGATTTACTTATTTGTGCCGGTAGTACGGCCCAAAAAAGGAAATTTACGTAAAAACATAAATTTAGGTTAACGTTTTTTAGTGTATTTTCGCTTTTTTCTTCCGCACGTGTTCGGAATTTGATCCGGAACGATCAGAGATATCATGAAATTACAAATCTATGCTTGTATTACAAATTCACGATATGTAAAAAAAAATTCGAAATTTCGAATGAATGTATAACGGTTAAATTAAAAATAACCTAAAAACGTAAATATTTATTTGGTATTAATTATATTTCCTTTTAAGGTCTGAAATTTACAGATACATAGTGTAGCGAGCTTTACTTAAATTAGTTAGCAAGACCGACATGGCTGTTTACTGTGCCACTGCCCATGTTTAAAATATTGATAAGTGGGACACCGGAATCAATAACCTAATCGAAAGAGGCACTTAAATTCGACGAGTGGATATTAATTATGTCAACATTACGAAAGGTTTACGATAAATACGTAAGCAATTAATTGGACGGATGATTTTATTATAATATTATAAAGCTTTTAAGAAAAACATACTGCCGACCTTTTATTTAAGTATAAGGGTTTTATGAATAATTATACATGATTTATTATATGATTTATAAATGTTTTTTCTATCCTATTTAAGGTGACAAATATAATTGATACAAAAATAAATATATATATAAATTAGCTAGTTCCAATTAGTTATATAATATATTATTTTTTATTATTGATATATCGGTATTTACCGCCTTGTATATTAACAGAATACTTCACATATCGTTTTTACTTATGTAATTTGGAGCGCACAAGTCAAAGTTTACTTTATGCCTCGACTATTGAACTGATATGATTTGTAAACCATGATTTTTGTTTAATTTGTATGAGCCAAAATTTACAGTCGGTAAACTATATAAAAAAAACTGATAAGTAACTGATAAGTAACTCATAATAAACCGATTAAAATATCGCTTTTAATCTCAATAGTCACGCCAAATCTTGCATACGATTGGTTCAATAATTTTTATTCATAATAAAAACAGCGGAAATTGTAAATTTTGGCCCATGCGTAGATTTACAGTCTTTATCATTAAAGCTAAGAGTGTTTTCAAACGCCTCAATTAATGGGCCAAAAGTGTCGAAAATGTGTCGGAAACCAAATTTTATTTAGCGGAAAATATTTTTAAGCGATCAAACGTGAATATCAAGTTGTATTTAACGTATGTACATGGGTCATTGAAGTAGGATTTTCTTAATTTTGGAAACAACTATAAGGACCCAAAATTGAAAATAATTACAAATAAGGCCTAAAATGAAAATAAGTACAGATTGAGGCCTGTTATTACAAATAAAGGCAAAAAGCAATTCTATGCTTAAAGACCGTTTAAATCTAATATCTAAATCACTCTAATGATAATCAATTAGTAGTTTGAATATAAATTTGAATGCGCAATGAAAAATATACTTTTGGTCTATTGATTCTTCCAATTCATTTATTATTTGCACTATAAAATTGTTCTTGACCCAATATAAATTCTTGCATATTTTTTAAAAAATTCATTTATATAATTAAATTGTATTATATGCAAGCATTTTATAATAAACTTCACCATTTACAATCAGAAAACAGTATATATTTATGAAAAAACTGTGTCAAAACCAGGTTATTTATACTAGATATAATAAGAAAGAATTATAATCCATATACATGTAATCAAAATGCAAAAATAAAAAATAAAAATAAAACCAAGAATAAGAGACAATTGCTATTATATTTTAGATTGGTTTTGTAAATTAACAATAAATTTGGGCCTTGATTTAAATAATTTTTAAATATTGGGTCTCTGTAATTATTTTTAGAGAATTGATATTTTATACCTCTTTTTAATACCTGTAATCACCAATACAGTATGTATTGTTATGAATAGGTTTCTTATTTTCAATTACTAGAAAATTCTAAGGATTATTCTTAGTACAACATAAAGAGGCGCAGAATAAAAGACCCTTGTATAACATGTACTTTTATACTTTTATACTTTTATACTTTTATTTTTTTATTCTTCTATACTTATTTTTTATATTTTTATACTTTTATACTTTTATATTTTATACTTTTGTACTTTTATAAAAGAATATAAATTCTAGCTTTTGCCCTTCTGCACAATAGACTATGACTTGGATTTCTTCTGCTTCTCTTCAATAAATATGCTTCTGTTTTTTGAGTAATATATCAAACTGCCATAATAAGAAACATTCCACTGTCATACTGCTTTATATCTTGTTCTGTTTCTAAATATATTTTTGTCACCATGTACATATCTGCTAATTAGCATAATTGGGTCATAAATAAGTACCTCAAAAATTTTATAATTAAATTATTTGATTGGTTAATTATAAAAATTGGCCAATTGGTCCCAAAAAATTAGTTATAGATACTATACAACTTTTTTTTCTAATAAAAAAAATTTTTTTACAATATTATTTCTTTAGTACTGTCTATAGAGTCATTTATTTGGTAGATATGATTTTTTCGTTTTAAGCTTTTTTTTTAGGATTCAATTTTTTTAACTTAGACATTTCTGCTAGGGGTCTAAATAGTTCTTTTTTAGATTTCCTCTGCAGTATTTCACAGTAGATTTTCTAAATATTTTATGTTTATTTTCTAGAAAGGTTTTATATAAAAATTTATGAGTTTCTTATAAACTTATATAGCATGCTAGTGGAACATTTAAATATTAAAATAAATATAAGGCTTCATTTATTATCAATAGTTTGCAAAAATAGAAAATACTAATAGAGCATATAATATTGGATATTATAAAAAAGAAATTGGAGTTGATGAGGATAAAAATAAGGCATTCACTTATTATCAAGAAGTTGTAAATGGGTAATGTTATTATAATAGAATCAAGTGAGAAAAGTATCCATTCTGCAGAAAATAGAGTAATTAATTTTTTTGTACTTTTTGGTTATGACTTCTAATTTTTTATAGATTGCCTTTGGAATTTAGATTATTTTTGTTGTAAAACATTTTAACTGTTATAAAAGTTTTGCTATAATCTAGAAATTAGGATTTGTAACTATGTTTGAAATTAGAGTTATTTTAGAGAATTTAAATTTTTTTTGGCTATACAACAGAGTTCAAAAATGTAATTAATGCACTATTATATTTAGTGTTTTGATCCGAGTAAGTGTCACCCAGGTTACCCATGGGTGGGTAGGTAACCCTGGTCAAGTTGTAACAGCCTGGGTAAAAATGATAGGTCAGCCCACAGATGACCCGTAGGTCAACCCACGGTCAAAAACCCAATACAAATTAATGCAAATTTGTGAAATTTACAGAAAAATATTTAATAGTAAATTATTTAAAGAAAACTAAAATGCAGTACAAAATTTAAATAAACAGTATTATAGCAGTTAGTATTTCGGCATTACAGCATTACAGCATTATGGCTTTATAGCATTATGACTTTACAACATTATGGCATTATGGCATTATAGCTTTACGGCTTTACGGCTCATAGCAATTACGGCAAAAAATATGGCAATGCTGTAACTGTATTAATTTGTAAAATTAATTCTACCACCAACTATAGATTAACCCATCTGGGTCAAATTACTAGTTATATTAACTATCTGAGATTTTTTAATTGACCCAAATGATCTGACGAGTCACCTATTAGATGACTCAGGTAGTGACTTTTTTTGGACTAATCCATTTCTACTCGGTAGCATATTGTCTACCTGTTGGGTGACCCGGATAAAGATTTTTTAGACAGATCAATTCACTAATTATATTGTACAATAATAAGTTAAAAGCAATTGTAAATTATTTGATTTATATGGGGGTGAGTCAGTAGAAAAGGGACAAATTTTTTCTAAGTAAAAGTTTTCTTGACTTTAAGCTTAAATATTTTAACAACTATCTTAATAAATTTATTAAAATTTTTTTTATTTTAATTCTATATAATTTCAAGATTAAAATAAAAAAATTTTTAGCAAATTTAATTAAATAGTTGTCAAGATATTTTAATTTAAAAATTAAAAAAATTTTACTATAATTGTTTGTCCCTTTTCTACTAACTCACCCCATATATATACAAGCGAAAATTTTGTTTTTGCTTATATCTAAGGGCCGTGTCATTAATCGCCTAATTATTTTTTATAAGAGACCTACTCTCCCTCCCTCTTTTTTAATATATATATAGTCAGGTCCTTATATATAATTTTAACTTTTTTTACCCCCTTCTCTCCTAAAAAATCACCTGATTTTTGTCACTCCTCTAATTGTTTAGAATATTTTTATTACAAATATCTTTAAAAATAATTAAATTAATTCGTGATTCTTTTGTAAACAATAGTACTGTCATAGTAAAAGTTGGGGGAATCTAATATAAGTTTTATAATAGAGCTGAATCCAGCTTCACCCACAAGGTAGGTCATCTTTTTTTCAAGATAACCTTGCTTGGAGCTCTAATAAAAGTTATAGAGCTGATGTTTGTGGTTCTAATAGTAGTAAGATCGGTAAAATTGGCCTGGTGGTTGTTGAGATACCCTAGCCTTTCTCTTTATAATCATATAAAATTTCTTTAAAAAATTTTAAAGAAACCTTATATGATTGTAAGAAGAAAAGCTAAGGTATCTCAACAACCACCAGATCAATTTTACTGATTTTACTACTATTAGAACCACAAAAATCAGCTCTATAACTTTTATTAGAGCTCCAAGAAAGGTTATCTTGAAAAAAAGATGACCTACCTTGTGGGTGAAGCTGGATTCAGCTCTATTATAAAACTTATATTAGATTCCCCCCAACTTTTACTATGATAGTACTATTGTTTACAAAAGAATCACGAATTAATTATTTAATTATTAGTCAATATAAAAAAAACTCTTTCTGACGATCACTTGGACCAAATTTTCCTATTGAAAGAAAACAAAAATTTTTCTTGTTAGAGAGTTGCCTATACATAAAGTATAGTAGGACAACACAGAAATACGGTTTTTACAAAGGTCAATCGGGCTGGAGGACTCCTTTGTATATTCGACATGCAAACCAAAAGCGTTCTTTTACAAGATAACTGGCAGGTGGTGCCCTTGTACAAGAAATTTTGGTGGGGATATGAGTTTTTCTCTGTCGACGAAGTATCCTGTTGTAAAACAGTGGGGAATAACAAGAAAATGAGTTTTCTGAACTCACGTTCCTTCAAGTTTGTTACAAGTGACTCCTTTCTCACTTTCGCTCCACTCTCTTTTTTCTTCAAATTTTTTTGAAAAAGTGGGCAATTTAGCTTACCCCCGGTAAAAGATCAACATTGTTTACAGTTTTTATTTTCAGACGAACTCAGTAGAATGCAACCACGTGTTTGTTTTGGACAATACATTGCTACTCCACGTGACAAGGATCTTACGTTTATGGTGAAAAGAGATATTTGAAATGAAACGTTAGTCGGAAGGGTCTATCAATATTAAAGCGAAGCTTTACAATAGAGATATACAATTGTTGCAGTTGTTATATAGTTTTTGTTTATGCCTAGCATGGGTTATAATAGTATACTCATCATAGATTGTTTCTTTTTTTCTGCCTTTTTCTTCAGTTTTTCTTTTTCTTTTTTGGCATTTATTTTGAATTTCGTTTAGTCTTTAGTATTAACCTCCTTTTATTTCCCCTTTTATTTTCTTAATATATTGTATTTTTCTTAGTTGGAATTTGAATCCTTCTGCTCGAGAAGCTTGGAGAAGAAGGTTTAGGAAAAAAGTAGACAATCATGATAAGTTAGGATATAAACACTAAATAGAAATATATTAAGTGGTTATGCAGAAGACTTGATATGGAGTTAAAGTTTACTATAGCAGATCGAACATGGGTAATTTGGACTTTAGTCACAAAGAACCAGGTTAGTCAGTATTTAAAATTTAGGTAGGCTTCGGCCCTAACTTGTATAAAACCTTAGCATTAATTATATAAACCTAATAAAGTACTGGCATGATTGCCGAATTAAAAAAAAAAATTATTAGTCAATATGTAAATAACAATATGGGGCCGTTGCAATAAAAAGGGCCGATACTGCCCAAAAATGAAAATCAGGTTTTTGTTATATTTGGATAAATTTTGACACGCGCTACATTTTTCAATTATAAGTGGAAATTGATTTGCATAATAAAAAATTGAGATATTTAAAAAAAATTTTCTTGGGAGTTTCGTACATCACGGGATTACCCGATATAATGGACTAATCAAATCACGAAAATTTTGATTAACCCGGATCAGTCTGAACAAAACAAACATGATTTTCTCAAAATTATATATAAACCAGTATCGGCCCTTTCTACTGCAAAGGCCCCATATAGTCACTTTTTTCTAATCCGGCCCTTTATATACCAGACTCTTGAATTTGAACTAAAACTTTTAGAACAAATATTTTATATATATTTTCTCTAGATATATCAAATTAACATAATAAATTTGCTATTCCAAATTTGAACTCAAATTAATCAGTACATATAATCTTTTATTTAAATAAATTTATTTTGTATTACAAATAAAATTTATTCTATATAATTAATTAAATTAGTGTTCTAACCTGGATCAAATAATAGTAACTTGACAGATCAGATATTTAACCAGATCATAACCTGGATCAGATTAGGGTTCCGAAGTTCAGTTCAGTTCAATAGAGGTTCAGGTTCAGGTTCAATGAACCTGAACCTGAACCTGCTCTAAAAGTTCAATACTTAACTGAACCTGAACTTAAAATTATTGAACATGAACCTGAACCTGAACTTAAAAAAAGGTCAGTTCAGGTTCAGTTCAAGGTTCATGAACATGTTCAGGTTCATAATATATGCACATGTTTGCCTAAATCACAAAGTTAGGATCAATTAGTAAAATTTAGAAAATCATAGAAATTTGTAT